>CM039601.1:22851953-22956980 GCA_022457205.1 Saccharum spontaneum
ATGGACGAACACAGAGGTTGCTCAAAGCTAAACCGAAAAAGAACGACAAACAAACAACCATGCATATGCAATGCAATACAAGAAAGTAAAGCTAGATTGCTTGTCAAGTTTGATCCACGGTTAGGCTTCTTCACTCCTCCGAAGGAGGGTTATCGTAACCGTGTTAGCCAAGCCCTAAATGCATTGCGATAAAACTAAACGTGACATATGATACAATGCAATGCAAGAGACAACACGCGCTTATTTTAAAGTTACTTGAATCAAGCACATTGAGTTCACTTCTTAGTCTACAAAAGGTAGCCTCGTCCAAAGGTTTAGTGAAGATATCCGCCAATTGATTTTCACTTCGTACACCTTCTAGTGATATGTCATTTTTAGCAACGTGATCTCTTAGAAAGTGATGGCGGATATCAATGTGCTTGGTGCGAGAGTGTTGTACCGGATTGTTAGCAATTTTAACGGCACTTTCATTGTCACATAAAAGTGGCACCTTTTCAAGAACAACTCCATAGTCTAGAAGGGTTTGTTTCATATATAAGATTTGTGCACAACAAGCCCCCGCGGCAATGTATTCCGCCTCGGCGGTGGACAAAGCCACACTATTTTGCTTTTTAGATGACCAAGATACTAGTGATCTCCCAAGCAAATGGCACCCTCCGGATGTGCTTTTTCTATCAATTTTGCAACCGGCATAATCCGAGTCGGAATAGCCAACTAGTTGGAATCTAGCTCCTTTGGGATACCATAGACCAATGCTTGGGGTGTGCTTAAGATATCTTAGGATTCTTTTTACGGCACTTAAGTGAGGTTCTTTAGGGCACGCTTGAAAGCGAGCACACATGCACACACTAAACATGATATCGGGCCTAGATGCGGTAAGGTACAACAAGCTACCAATCATAGAACGGTAGAGAGTTTGATCAACCGGTTTACCTCCCTCATCTAGGTCGAGATGTCCATTTGATGGCATTGGGGTCTTGATTGGCTTGCATTCTTCCATCTTGAATCTTTTGAGAAGATCCTTGGTATACTTTTCTTGAGAGATGAAAATCCCTTCTCTCATTTGCTTGACTTGAAAACCAAGGAAGAATGTGAGCTCACCAATCATTGACATCTCGAACTCCTTCGACATCAATTCACCAAACTCCTTGCAATAATCTTCATTTGTTGACCCGAAGATGATATCATCAACATACACTTGACAAATGAAGATCTCCCCATTAAGCTTCTTGGTGAATAGTGTGGTGTCGACCTTCCCGATGGTGAAGCCCTTCTCAATGAGGAAGTCCCGGAGGCGCTCATACCACGCTCTAGGGGCTTGCTTGAGCCCATATAGCGCCTTGGACAACCTATAAACATGATTAGGATATCTAGGGTCTTCAAACCCGGGAGGTTGATTGACATAGACTAGTTCATTAATAAAGCCATTTAAGAATGCACTTTTCACATCCATTTGATATAATTTCATATCATGATGTGATGCATATGCAAGGAGGATACGAATAGCTTCAAGTCTTGCAACGGGTGCAAAGGTCTCTCCAAAATCAAGGCCTTCAACTTGAGAGAATCCCTTTGCAACTAGTCTTGCCTTGTTCCTCACTACTATGCCTTGGTCATCTTGCTTGTTTCGGAACACCCACTTGGTTCCAATGACTCTTGCACCTTTAGGATGCTCTTCAAGTGTCCACACTTGGTTGCGGGTGAAGTTGTTCAATTCTTCATGCATAGCATTCACCCAATCCGGATCTTGAAGAGCTTCTTCTACATTCTTAGGTTCAACACAAGAGACGAAAGAGTGATGTTCAACGAAAGAAGCTAGCTTTTGAGATCGAGTCATTACTCCCTTTGTAGGACTCCCTATGATGAGTTCTTGTGGATGAGCTTGAAGTAGAGGTGAGTTTCTTCTATGAACCACTTGAGGAGGTGGATGGGGAGCATCAACATCTTGTGCTTGTGCCTCGGCTTGTTCATGAGAGACATAGGTATCCTCATTTTCAACTCTCTCATTCTTGTCGTCATCTTGAGGCACATGTGATGAAGATGGTGGATCAATGATTTGCACATCGTCTTCATCATCTTTTGGCTTGATGTCTCCCACGGGCATGTTCTTCATGGCCTCCCTCAAGGGTTCATCACCTACATCATCACAATTCTCAATTGCTCCTTGGGAGCCGTTAGATTCATCAAATTCCACATCATATGTTTCTTCAACCAACCCGGTGGTATGGTTAAATACTCTATATGCTTTGGACTTTGATGAGTAACCAACAAGAAAACCAATATCACAACGTCTTTGAAACTTCCCTAGGTGTTGACGCTTCTTGTAGATGTAGCATTTGCAACCAAACACCCGGAAGAATGAGACGTCCGGCTTCTTCCCATTAAGCAACTCATAGGGGGTCTTGCCAAGAAACTTTTGGAGGAAGAGGCGATTTGAAGCATAGCATGCGGTGTTGATTGCCTCGGCCCAAAACTTTTCCGGAGTATTGTACTCATCTAACATTGTTCTTGCAAGAGTGATTAAAGTCCGGTTCTTTCTCTCAACTACACCATTTTGTTGAGGAGTGTAGGTTGAAGAAACTTCATGCTTGATTCCAATTTCATCACAATAAGCTTCAATGTTGGTGTTGTCAAACTCTTTGCCATTGTCACTTCTAATCTTCTTTATCTTGACTTCAAATTCATTTTGAGCTCTCTTTGCAAACTTCTTGAAGCAACTTGCCACTTCGGATTTGTCATGAAGGAAGAAAGTCCATGTATATCTTGAGTAGTCATCCACTATCACAAGACAATAGAGATTACCACCCAAGCTCTTGTATGTTGTAGGCCCAAACAAATCCATGTGTAGAAGTTCTAGCACTCTTGAGGTTGACATGAAAGCCTTGGTTGGATGAGTGTTTGCAACTTGTTTGCCCGCTTGACATGCACTACAAGGTTTGTCCTTTTCAAACTTCACATCCTTCAATCCTCTCACTAGTTCTTTCTTCAATAGCTTGTTGAGAGTGCTCATTCCAACATGTGCAAGCCTCCTATGCCAAAGCCAACCAAGTGAGGTCTTGGTGAACAAACATGTCATCAAATTTGCATCTTCGGAGGTGAAGTCAACAAGATAAAGATTGTTGTATCTAAATCCTTTGAATATCACTTGCTTGTCATCTATCTTTGAAACTTCAACTTCATTTGGTGTGAACAAGCATTGGAAGCCAAGGTCACAAAGTTGCCCAACGGATAGCAAGTTGAAACTCAATGAAGCAACATAGAGCACATTTGAGAGTGAGTGATCATTTGATATTGCAATCTTGCCTATACCCTTGACTTTGCTCTTTGAATTATCTCCAAATGTGATCTTCTCTTGACATATCCCATTCTCTTCAATGGAGGTGAACATACGAGGATCACCGGTCATATGTTGAGTGCAACCACTATCAATAACCCAATGAGATCCACCGGTCTTGTAGTTCACCTACACACAAGAGATCAAGCTTTTTGTTTAGGGACCCAAACTTGAGAGGGGCCCTTTACTTTCTCAACTAGTGACTTGGCAACCCATATTTTCTTTGGCCTATTCTTGTTTGGGGGACCCAAAAACATGACTTTCATCTTTCCATTTGAATCTTTTCTTAGCATGTAATGAGCATTGAAGGCAAAGGGTCTAGCATGCTTGGGCAAGGGTTGTGGTGGTGGAGTTTTGCACTCATGAGCAAAGTGTCCTTCTTGACCACACTCAACACATCTCTTTGGCTTGGGCTTTGACTTGCTTTGTTGTTGAGCTTTTGCTTTCTTCTCTTGATTTGCCAAGTAGCCAATACCACTTCTATCCATCTTCATTACGGTGTTCATGAGGAGCTCACTTTGCAAATATTAGCCTCTTGTGAACTTGCTTAGGCCGGTCTTGAGATGCTCTTTTTCTTGCTTGAGCTTTTTGTTCTCTTCAATGAGTGACTCATTTGTTGTTTGCTTCTCAAGAGCCATCAAACCTTTGAGCTTCTTGTTCTCATTTGCAAGCTTCTCATTCTCACACTTGATCTTGGCATAATCATCATGGTTGCATGACTCAACCACACTCTTGCCTTTGCTACTAGAACCTTGCTCAATGCTTTCAATGATCAAGTCATCACATGATGTAGCTATATCACACTTAACAACATGGTTAGTAGCATCATGTGTCTCAAGAGCAAGTTCATTAGCAACCACAAGACTATCATAGTCAATTTTTAATGTGGTGTATTTGTCTTTTAGAGAGCTATGTCTAGTGATGAGCTCATCATGCTTCTTCTCAAGTTTATCATATTGATCTTTGAGCTCTTTGTTAGAGGTTTTGAGCTCCTTGAGAGTAGAAGACATAATTTCATTTTGATCTCTAAGCTCACCACTAGTCTTTTGAGCATTTTCAAGCTTGGATGAGAGTGATTCATTTTTATTTTGAAGATCATCATTTTCACTTCTAGTCCTTCTTATGATTTTAGTGTATTTGTTTAGCAATTTTACAAGTTCATCAAAAGAAGGTGCATCAAATTCATCATCACTATCACTATCATCATCATCATCACTATCATGGTTTTGTACCTTTCGTTCACCCTTGGCCATAAGGCATAGGTGAGTAGTGGACGATGATGGTGAAGAAGGCGGTGAAGGTGGTGGTGAAGATGTCGGTGAAGATGATGGCCCCATCACAAATGCGGCGACCTTCTCTTTCTCATCATCGCTCTCATCTTCGGAGGAACCACAAGATGATTCAATGTCGGTGAGCCAATCACCAACAATATAAGCCTTTCCACCCTTCTTCTTCTTGTAGAACTCCTTCTTCTTGCCATCCTTCCTCTTGTATGGCTTGTTCTTCTTCTTCTCATCTTCTTCATCACTTGAATCATTTTTCTTGCCCTTGTTCTTGTTCTTGAACTTGTCTTTTGGTGGTCTAGGGCATTGATGAGCTAGGTGGCCAAGTTCACCACAATTGTAACAATCCATCTCCGAGATGGGCTTTCTCTTGCTACTTGTGAAGAATTTCTTTTTCTTGCCATCGAACTTGATGCCACTCTTGTTGAGCTTCTTTAGCATCTTGGTGGTCTTCCTCACCATGAGTGCAAGTGATTCATCATCGATATCACTTTCACTTGAGCTTTCTTGCACGATCATGGCTTGGCCCTTCTTCTTTTTCTTGTCATGGCTAGCTTTGAAGGCCAAGTCTTTCTTCTTGGAAGATGATGAGCCCTCTTCCGGAGTGATGTGCATGTACATCTCATGAGCATTGATCTTCCCCAATACTTGAGTCGGTGTTGCGGTGGAGAGATCACTTTGATGAAGCATGGTGACAATGTGACCATACTTCTCAACGGGAAGCACACTCAAGATCCTCCTTGCAACATCCGATTGACTCATTTGAGTGAGCCCAAGAGCATTGAGGTCCTCTACAAGAACATTCAAGCGAGTGTACATTTCATTAGCACTTTCTTTGGGAAGCATCTCAAAAGAATTAATTTTCTTTAAAGCAATATGATAGCGTTCCTCACGCTCACTCTTAGTTCCCTCATGGAGAGCACAAAGATTTTGCCACAAATCATGAGCGTTCTTTGCATTACGCACACGATTGAAGATATCTTTGCCTAAGCCCCGGTAGAGTGCATTTTTGGCCTTTGCATTCCACCGGTCGTACTTCTCCTCGTCACCCGTGGGGTTTGCGGGATCCTTGATAGCGGGAAGCCCTTCGGTTGCGGCTCTAAGACACCCGGCATCTATGGCTTCGAGGTACGCCTCCATGCGGATTTTCCAATATGGAAAATCATCCCCCTCAAAGGTGGGAGGTGGTCCTTCCCCGTTAGACATCTTGCTCTAGGCGGTAAAGCCTAAATTAGGAGCAACCTGGCTCTGATACCAATTGAAAGGATCAAGATGCCCAAGAGGGGGGGTGAATTGGGCTTTTCTAAAAATTAATTGCAAGAATTAAATCCTACAAGCCGGAATTCACCCCTAGTGCCTACTTGTGTTCCTAGAGAGTCTACCGTTAAAAAGTTTTGCACCCTAGTTTCCAATCCTAGTCTAGCATGGCAATTCTAGGAATGTAAAACAAGCAATGAAAGTAAATACGAGAAAGTAATTGCTTGAATGTAAAGGGGCAAGGAACACGGCGATGTTTTTCTGAGGTATCAGAGAGTCGCCACTCCCCACTAGTCCTCGTTGGAGCACCCGCGCAAGGGTGTCGCTCCCCCTTGATCCGCGCAAGGATCAAGTGCTCTCTACGGGTTGATTCTTCGACACTCCGTCGCGGCGAATCACCCAAAACCGCTCACAACTTGAGTTGGGTCATCCACAAGCTCCGCCGGATGATCACCAAACTCCCAATCACCACCAAGCCGTCTAGGTGATGGCGATCACCAAGAGTAACAAGCTAGAACTCTCACTTGACCACGACGAGCCCAAATGAGGAGGTGGATGCACACTTGCTACTCTCGAATCACTAGTGAGGAATCTCAAACTTTGATTCTCAAATCTCTATCCTCACTAGAGCTCTTGCACTCCCTTGCACTCTAAAGGGTTTTCTCAGATGTTTGAATGAGCAAGAGACCTCTAAAAGAGGTGGAGGGGTTGTATTTATACACCCCTCAAAGAAAACGAACCGTTACTTTCTGACACGGGGTCACCGGACGCGCCGGTGCAACACACCGGACGCGCCGGTCCCCCGTAACGGTCAAAACGCGATTTTGAAAACGAACCACCGGACGCGCTGGTCAGGGGTGACCGGACGCGTCCGACGTGCAAGGGCGCTTACTGTACTTGCACCGGACGCGAGGCCGCGTCCGATGCCTGAAGACCGGACGCGTCCGGTCCTCTCAGGACCTTACTGGACTCGCACCGGACTCGCCGATCAAGTCCAGTATCGCGTCCGACGGGTGTTCTCCAGGAGTGACACGTGTCAGCCACTGACCACTGCGTCCGGTCCTAGCGAGGACCGCGTCCGGTGGTCAGGGTCCAAACCCTAGCGCGGTTAAGTACAGACCGGACGCGTCCGGTGCTCCCGAAGACCGCGTCCGGTGCCTGGAAAACAGCCCGAAACTCGTCGAAACGCGTCGCAACTTCAACCAAGTTGCTTCTAACTGAACTTTGAGCTATTCTAGGGTTGCCTAGCGCCAAGTTTAACAAGTGTGCACCACACCTAAACATAGAACTCGCCTAGGTCAAGCTACCCATTCATGCCCCCCTTTATAGTACGGCCAAAAGAGAAAAACGAAGATCCTAACGACTATTCCGAATGTGTCTCAACACTTCGTCATCCGGAACTAACCGTCCTTAATCTTGACGTCACTCTTTTGAAAACCGAAACGATTTCCATCAAGGGACACGAATACCACAGTGCTCAAAGCAGTTATCACCTCCATGACCTAACTTACCAAGTTTCTGCAAAACACACGTTAGTCATGGTAATAAAGTGTTGTCATTAATTACCGAAACCAAACCTTGGGGCCTAGATGCTTTCACGCGAGACTCGACCTGATTGGTCCCGGGGGCAGGGCGGGCGCCCTAGGGCACAGGGCGGGCGCCCTGTGTCCGGCCCCGTTACGGCTCCCGTTCGTTCCCGTGGCTTCTGGAATCTTCTAGATGTAAGATAATTACGTGTTCGGTTAATATCCCGTCATTAATCCGACATGTGGGCCTTTCTTCCGTATTTCCTGTTAACCCCCTGCAGAAATAGATAAACAGCAAAACTCGTGGAATTCTGTTAGATCAAACCCTAATTCTAGGTGTTGCTTGCATATAGGTCAATTTCTTTATTTATTTGATGGTTATAATTGATACTTAAGAACCGTCAACAAACACCCCCATACTTAGGCTTTTACTCGTCCTCGAGAAAAGGTTGGTTAATAAAACATCTGGGGTTGAAACATTCTTTCATACCTGCAGGGTGTTGTAAAAATCCACTGTGCACTTATAGTCAGGGAAATATATGGTCAGAGTAAAGAGCCTTTCTTCTTCTTAATCCCTATCACTTGGAGTTTTTACATATTTTTGAAAAGAAAAACTTAGCATACCTTTATCCTCATAGGTGCTCTCAGAGTCACTCATTATCTTTTATATTTCTCTCTGAGGCTGTTTTGATTTTGCAAAAATAATTCTTTAAGCATACATACCTTGCATTTATTGTATGGTCAAAACCGGATCCGAGGAGAAGAATGCCATACTCTTAGATCAAAGATTTTGAAAATTAAAAACTTGTCACTCTTACTGGCATATTGCTTATTAGAGGGACCATGGGCTATCATTTTCTTTCCATCATATTTTTATCATATCTCATTTTTTTTCATTTTGGGTGGATACCGAGGTACCCCTAATTCTACTGCCGGACACTTGTCCATTTTTTCTACGAGGTTATCGAGCACTTGCTCCTTTTTATTTCCTCGATATATTCATAATTTTGCATAGCCCATGCCTCTAACGCAATAATACTTCGGAAGAGTGAATCTTTCTGAATAAAAATGTCTTGATCTTAGGAGTATGATAAATCTCTCAACAAGGGTCTAACTTGTTTTGAACAAACTCAATACAAAGCAGATAGCTTTAATTAATATTTTCATGTTTAGCAGGCATATAAAACTTGAGGATGGTAGCTATAATTTTGAGATTTTTAAAACAAATTCTCCAAGCAATAAAGATACTAAGAATAAGGTACTCATACCCTTACCATCTCTTATTCCACAATGACTTTTAGCAACACAGGGTTTTGAAATAATTTTAATAATTGCAGGTTTTCAGGAAATATCACAGAGTGAGATTGATCATGATTATAAGCATTTTTATCCTTTTAATTTATCATGTTTAGAATAAAATTCTGCACAAACTAAGGTGAGTGTGTAAGTGTGTAATAAAAGTGTGCAGAGTGTGTACCTGGTTCATGGAGTGGTGCGATCGAAGTGTGTGTGACATGTCAGGGAATCTCCCCCATACTTATTTTCTGCTTTCTTGCACAAAAGTAAAGTAGAGACACACAAGACATACTAATAATAATCTTTATTAATCTTGAGGCATTTATTACAACCGAATAATAATAATAACCGAATATAATAGATCTAAACTGATTATAAGCGAACCTAATCGAATCTAATAATAACTAAGACATATATAGCCCCAAGATCTAATCTAGATAGCTCAGTGACGCTCACGCCTCCTAAGACTATGCTCTAACTCATCGTGTTTTTATCCCGAAAAATATATACTTGGCCCAAAAACGTCAAATTAAAAGCGTCGGGCTTTAATTTTTAATTGGAAGGTAAAAATTGATCACGTCTATTTCTTCTAATTCTTTATTGGGCTCTAAAAATAATTTAAGACGTTGACCATTTACCTATAACGTACCTTCGTTATTTTGAAGTGTGATAGCTCCGTGGGATGACGAGTGAATTACCTTGAATGGTCCTTCCCATTTGCTCCGGAGCTTTCCATGCCCGAAAAGCTTCACCCTGGAATTAAAAAGTAATACCTTATTTCCGGGTGAGAACTCCTTCTTCTTGATCCTCTTGTCATGCCATCTCTTGACTCTTTCTTTGTAGATCTTTGAATTGTGATATGCTTTCTCCCGCCATTCTTCTAACTCTGATAATTGCATTCTTCTATGTTTTCCGGCGATATCTAGGTCCATATTCCATCTTTTTATGGCCCAGTGTGCCTTGAACTCAAGTTCAACAGGTAGGTGACAGGTCTTTCCGTATACCAATTGGTATGGAGACATTCCAATTGGGGTCTTGTATGCTGTCCGGTAAGCCCAGAGTGCATCGGGTAACTTGTCCTTCCATGCCGTTCCCATCTCGTTCACCGTCTTCTGAAGAATGTTCTTGATTTGCTTGTTAGAAGTCTCTGCTTGGCCACTTGTCTTAGGATGATAGGGAGTAGCGACGTTGTGACGGATTCCATGTCTTGACAGATAGTGCTCGAAGCGCTTGTCAATGAAGTGTGATCCTCCATCACTTATCACTATCCTGGGGACTCCAAATCTTGGAAATATGATTTCCTCAAACATCCTCTTCAAACTAATATTGTCGGCATGTTTGCAAGGTAGTGCCTCTACCCACTTGGAGACGTAATCAACCGCCACCAAGATGAACTCACACTTCTTAGATGGGGGAAATGGACCCATGTAGTCTATTCCCCAGACATCAAAGAGTTCAATCTGAAGGTTGTTGGTGAGTGGCATAGCATCCCTTGTATTTATGTTTCTGTGCCTTTGACATGGCCCACATCTTCTGATATATTGCTTCGTGTCATCGTACATCGTAGGCCAGTAGAATCCACATTGCCAGATCTTTGAATGTGTACGGAATGCTCCATAGTGACCTCCGTATGGTGATGAGTGACATCTGTCGATGATCTTCAATCCTTCCTCAGTGGTCACACATCTTCTAAGTAGGCCATCAGCACATACTCGGAAGAGATATGGCTCATCCCATATATGTGAACGACTTTCCTGAATAAGCTTCTTCTTGTTTGCTCCGGGTGGTACATAACCTGAAACCATAAAATTAACAATATCTGCATACCAGGGGTCAGATCTGTTAATCCCGTAAAGCATGTCGTCCCAGAGTGAGTCATTAACGGGGGGTTCCTGTGAATTCTTAAAGTACATTCTAGACAAGTGATCAGCAACAGAATTTTCTACTCCCTTTTTATCTTTTATTTCTAAGTCAAATTCTTGGAGTAATAAAATCCATCTGATTAAGCGAGGTTTAGCATCTTTCTTAGTGAGCAAATATTTTAGTGCAGCATGATCAGTGTAAACAATTATCTTAGCTCCAACTAAATAAGATCTAAATTTATCAATGGCAAAAACAACAGCCAGAAGCTCTTTTTCAGTGGTTGCATAATTAAGTTGAGCTCCTGTCAAAGTTTTACTTGCATAAGCAATTGCATGATGCTTTTTATCTTTAGTTTGTCCCAAAACTGCCCCCACAGCATAATCACTAGCATCACACATAATTTCAAAAGGCAACGACCAATCAGGGGGTTGAATGATTGGTGCAGAGATGAGTGCTTGCTTTAATAAATTGAAAGAATTTAGACATGCATCATCAAATTCGAAAGGAGCATCCTTGGCTAGCAAAAGAGTAAGTGGTCTCGCAATAAATGAAAAGTCTTTTATAAATCTGCGATAAAAACCAGCATGGCCAAGAAAACTTTGAATTCCTTTTATATTCACAGGTGGAGGTAGTTGTTCAATTACTTCAATTTTAGCTTTATCTACCTCAATACCTCTTTCAGACACTAGGTGTCCTAGCACTATTCCTTCTCTAACCATAAAATGACATTTTTCCCAATTAAGGATTAAGTGCTTTTCTTCACATCTTTGCAAAACCTTATCTAAGTTCTCAAGACAACTATCAAAAGTTTTTCCATAAACTGAGAAATCATCCATGAAAACTTCCATAATCTCTTCAATCATATCAGAAAATATAGACATCATACATCTTTGAAAAGAAGGTGCATTACATAACCCAAAAGACATTCTACGATAAGCATACGTTCCATATGGGCATGTAAAAGTGGTTTTGCTTTGATCATCAGGATGGATAGGGATCTGGTGATACCCTGAATATCCATCTAGAAAACAGAAAAACGAGTGTTTTGCTAACCGCTCAAGCATCTCATCTATAAAAGGCAAAGGAAAATGATCCTTTTTCGTGGCTTTATTAAGTTTTCTATAGTCTATGCACATCCGCCACCCAGTGACGGTGCGTTGCGGAATTAGCTCATTCTTATCATTAGTAACAACAGTCTTGCCTCCCTTTTTAGGCATAACTTGAACAGGGCTTACCCACTCACTATGAGGCACAGGATATATAATCCCTGCATGCAGCAACTTTATAACTTCTTTTTTAACTACCTATCTCATCGCGTTGTTAAGTCTACGTTGAGGCTCTCGAGAGGGTGTAACAGAAGGATCTATCGGAATACGATGGGTACAAATCATAGGACTGATTCCTGTGAGATCTTGAAGTGAGTAGCCGAAAACAGAGTGGTGTTTTTCTAAAACGGTCATTAATCGCAGAGTTTGCTCCTGTGTGAGTTTATTACTAACGATCACAGGAAACTCTGGATTATTGTTTAGGAAAGCATAGGTAAGACCGGGTGGTAAAGTTTTGAGTTCTATGGGGGGTCTAGGTGTTTCTGCAAACTCATCTAAGGGTTCAGGTTCAGAAGGTTCGGCCTCTTCTTCAGTGAAGAAGGGGGCTTCCTCTTCTAAGTCTGGATCATCTAAAAGTTCTAGAGATGCAGCCTTTACCTCCTCCATAGGATCAGGCAAAAGATATGGCTCGGTCTTATTATTCAAGGAGTGAGTTATTGTAATTGGAAGTTTAAAATCCAATCAGTAGGTCGAAACCCCATATATCAAAGATATAAAAGTTCAAATGAACCATGGAGCCTTCTACCATAAAGGGTAGGACATTCACAATTCCAAGACTGGGGACCAATCGTCCCGAAGATTCCTTCATGAACTTTGTTGTGGGGGTTAAAATTAATTTTCCAAATAATTTAAGTGCAAAAGCTTCGGACATAATATTGATCTCCACAACAGGATTATAGAGAGCGTTAAATTGATCAGAATTATAAGCACAGCGTATAGTTATAGAGGGTGTGTCCACTCGGATTACTTCAGAGGAAAGCTCTGACTCCTCTAACCATTCGCTACTCATAACCGAGATAAGCTCTCTCAATTGACGTTCACTTGGTAAACAAATGCTAAATTGGACGTTTTGGGGTTTGTCTATAGAATGGTAGTTTGAAATGTTTCCAAAATCGGCAAAAAGATCGGATTCTCTATCCAGCATGAAATCAGGTGGTGGAATTTCTTCCTTTTGTGGCTCAAAACTTGGGATAGCTGAAGTAGGTGAAGAATTCGGCAGAGTGTCTACTTCGGCTTCGTAGGTTTTATCATGGAGGGCATTATCCATCTCAGCTTCTAGGATTCGATTCAAGATCCCCTTAGCTTCATCAGTAGGGATACGAAAGAAAGAACCTCTAGCCATAGTATGCAGCATTTGTTTATTATCTTTCTGAAGACCTCAAAAAAAGTGAAATAAAAGAACAGTGTCTTCAAGCAAAAGTTTTGGACCAGATTCTAAAAGATCAGAAAAACGTTTCCAGGATTTCCCCAAAGTTTCATTATCTTTTTGTTTAAAAGATAGGACTTCGAGTCTAAGGTCACCAGTACGGTCAAGGGAATAAAAATCTAGACAAAAGTTGGCTCTTAAAACTCCCCATTCACCTTGCTGTTGACTTACCTTCTGACTATACCATCGTCTAGCTTCTCCTCTTAAAGAAAAAGGAAAAAGCTTCCAACGTAAAGTCTTATCAGAGATGCCATCAATGCGAAGACAATCGCATGTCTGCTCAAAATCTCTAATATGAAGGTAAGGGTTTTCGTCTTCCTTTCCCGAAAAAGATAAATTTTGAATCATCGCAATCAACCTTGAACTTAACTTATACTGGGATGTTTGGATAGGCTGTGATGACTCCCATGGTAAAAGGTCAGTTGCTGAAGGTGTTGCGGCATCAAAGATAGATATAGAACCTTGGTTTTCCATTTTTGGTAAAAAGAAAAAGAAAGAATGAAAAAGATAAGAAAATAAAAAGTATGAATACAAGCTAGTAGTAAGACTCAAGGTTATCTCAGCAAACCGTCTTTCTCCCCGGCAACGGCGCCAGAAATGCTTGTTGATATTTGGTAACGCAATTAGGAAATGGGATCCGCAAGCGCACGGATATCGGTGAGCACTTCACCCGAGATGTTATCCTGGGTATCGTATTTATATTTTTACCTTTAGGAGAAAGAGTGCATCTGACTAACCAAATCTATTACTACTAACCTTTAGGCTACAACCACTATGATTCGATGTGAGTGATGTATAGAGAAGACTACAACCGCACTCTTCTTCTAACCTTGGTAAGGATGATCTACTGTTCTATTGGGGAGGTTTACGGAATCTAGACACCTCAAAGGATGTTCAACCCGCACCTATAAACCCTATCGATCCTGCTAACGGGATATGGAATACAAAGGTAACTCGGAATTGTCACGTTCCTCGCTACTACCACGGTCCGGCTAGACGAGGGGATATCTATGAGTATCCTAGCTTAAACACCACGTTTACGCTAGAGATGATTACTCTAAACTCTACGCGAAGAGATCAAAGTAAACTCATAAACCAAAGAACAATAAAACAAAGAACTTACTAGAATTTAGAAGTCGAAATACTGAAGAATCCTGAGAACAAGCCTCGGGTTAGAAGAACTTGCTCCCGCAGGTACAACCTCGGAGTAGACACCGACAGGCCGGCTTCCTCCGATCTACACCTCCACTCTATCTCTCTCAATCTAGTAGAACTAATTCTACTTTCACATTGGATGCTAAGCCCTAAGAGGTGGGAACGCTAGAGGGAACCTCTCAACCCTAACTAGAGATATGCAACTGAATAATGAATTGGGGTCTTCTCCACCAGGGGTCAGGGGCCTTGCTTATATAGCCCTTTTGGATGAATCTAGACCGTCGGATCAAACCGACCTTCATCCTACGGTTTTCCTTGATCCTCAAAGGCGGTGGAGCATAATCCGCGAGACTCGACCTGATTGGTCCCGGGGGCAGGGCAGGCGCCCTAGGGCATAGGGCGGGCGCCCTGTGTCCGGCCCCGTTACGGCTCCCGTTCGTTCCCGTGGCTTCTGGAATCTTCTAGATGTAAGATAATTACGTGTTCGGTTAATATCCCGTCATTAATCCGACATATGGGCCTTTCTTCCGTATTTCCTGTTAACCCCCTGCAGAAATAGATAAACAGCAAAACTCGTGGAATTCTGTTAGATCAAACCCTAATTCTAGGTGTTGCTTGCATATAGGTCCTTTTCTTTATTTATTTGATGGTTATAATTGATACTTAAGAACCGTCAACACATATGCATCGCATCATGAAATGAAACTATATCAAATGGATGTGAAAAGTGCTTTTTTAAATGGCTTCATAAATGAACTAGTCTATGTTGATCAACCTCCCGGGTTTAAAGACCCTAGATATCCTAATCATGTTTATATGTTGTCCAAGGCGCTATATGGGCTCAAGCAAGCCCCTAGAGCGTGGTATGAGCGCCTCCGGGACTTCCTCATTGAGAAGGGCTTCACTATTGGGAAGGTCAACACCACACTTTTCACCAAGAAGCTTAATGGGGAGATCTTCATTTGTCAAGTCTATGTTGATGACATTATCTTCGGATCAATAAATGAAGATTATTACAAGGAATTTGGTGAATTGATGTGGAAATGTCTATGATTGGTGAACTTACATTCTTCCTTGGTTTTCAAGTCAAGCAAATGAGAGAAGGAATTTTCATCTCTCAAGAAAAGTATACCAAGCATCTTCTCAAAAAATTCAAGATGGAGGATTGTAAGCCAATCAAGACCCCAATGCCATCTAATGGACATCTCGACCTAGATGAGAGAGGTAAACCAGTTGATCAAACTCTCTACCGTTCTATGATTGGTAGCTTGTTGTACCTCACCGCATCTAGGCCCAATATCATGTTTAGTGTGTGCATGTGTGCTCGCTTTCAAGCGTGCCCTAAAGAACCTCACCTAAGTGCCATAAAAAGAATCTTAAGATATCTTAAGCACACCCCAAGCATTGGTCTTTGGTATCCTAAAGGAGCTAGATTCCAACTAGTTGGCTATTCCGACTCGGATTATGCCGGTTGCAAAATTGATAGAAAAAACACATCCAGAGGACGCTTGGGAGGTCTTTACATTGCCGCGGGGGCTTGTTGTGCACAAATATTATACATGAAGCAAACCCTCCTAGACTATGGAGTTGTTCTTGATAAGGTGCCACTTTTATGTGATAATGAAAGTGCAATTAAAATTGCTAATAATCCGGTACAACACTCACGCACCAAGCACATTGATATCCGCCACCACTTTCTAAGAGATCATGTTGCTAAAAATGATATATCACTAGAAGGTGTAAGAAGTGAAAATCAATTAGCGGATATTTTCACTAAACCTTTGGATGAGGTTACCTTTTGTAGGTTGAGAAGTGAACTAAATGTGCTTGATTCTAGTAACTTTAAAAAATGAGCTTGTGTTGTCCCTTGCATTGCATTGTATTATATGTCACGTTTAATTTTCTGCAATGCATCTAGGACTTGTCTAACACAGTTACAATAACCCTCCTTGGAGGAGTGAAGAAGCCCAACCGTGGATCAAACTTGACAAGCCACCTATTTTTACCTTCTCGTTTTGCATTGCATATGCATGATTGTTGCTTTGTCGTTTCTTTTCGGTTTGGCTTTGAGCAACCTCTGTGTTCGCCCATGAATAGAGAGAGCATTTGACGCTCCCAAGGGTTCATAAACTCTATTGCATGGCCATACGTTGCTCCTCGGGTGTTTATCGCATACTTTCTTAAAAATAATACTAGCCTAAGGCAAAATATTTTGAAAAACTTGAGGGTTTGAGAGAGGTCACTCTTATCAGGTTCCAATTGGTGTTTATTTGGGTCTCTTTGAATTGGAAATTGATTAGGAGAAGTCGCGTCGCAGTTTGAATTGAAGAAAGGCGAAAACAGCGACCGGACGCTGGACTGGACACGATGCTGGTTCACCACTGCGTCCGGTCCCGGCTACCACCAGCGTGTCCGGTCATACCGAAGACAATTCTCATGGACCTCTGACCGGACGCTGGACCGGACGCGACGCTGCGACCACTGCGTGCAGTCCTGGACCTCACCAGCGTGTCCGGTCATGCGTGATGGTTTCCCGGGTGGACCTCTGACCGGACGCTGGACTGGACGCGACGCTGCGACCACTGCTTCTGATCCCGGACCTCACCAGCGCGTCCGATCATGCGTCCGATCAGCTCTAACCGGACGCGTCCAGTCACGCAAGGATCTTACTAGACTCTGACCGGACGCCTTTGCAGCGCGTCCGGTCACCCCGTGAAAAGCGGATATGAGCCTCTTTTAACCGATTCATCCTCTCTTTTTTTGTCTTCTTCCTCCACGCACCGCCGAATCCAACCCTAACCCAAGCCCTAGCCGCGCCGCCGCCCGCTCTGTGTCGTTCCAGCCACGCCGCTTGTCGCGCCTTCTCCGTTGCTGCCGCACCACCCGCTCATCTCTGTTCCTACCGTGCCACGCCGCAGCCGCCATAGCCGCTCTCCTCCGTAGCCGCACCACCGCCGTTTGACGCGCCTCCTGCCGCTGTTCGCACGCAGCAGCCATGCTCCTCCATCCACCGCCCGTGATCCTTCACTTCTCCAAAACCCTAGGAACCGCGTGCTACGTCCACAGTGCTGCTTCCAACCCTAGCTTTCACCGACGTCATCGCTCTTCTCCGGCCGTCCTCCGGCGAAGGCTCTTCGCGCGACCTCTCCGCGAGGTTGTTTCGCATCTACTTGACCTACTTTTTGGATTGCCGATGAAATTCCGTCGTATTCTAATTCATCCTTTGTTTGTCTCGGCACTCCAGCGCTCATCCGTCGTTTCCATGGAACCCTCGCGTGTCAAGGTCCCTCACCTTTTCACTGGAGTCTCGCTCATCTGAGGTAGCATATCGCGATCTATTCTTTTCTTATCTCGTATGCTTGCTCTCATAAGGACTTCTCTCATCTATTAGTTAAAATATATTGCTTAAAGGTAGCTCTATCTATTCTATCTTTGCAGAGAGTCTTGTTGGTGCTCTATGTGTGGAAGTTGATTCTCTTGGTCAGATTTGAATCTGAGGCCAAGCCTGCGGATACGGATTGAGGCCAAGCCTCACGAGAGTCAGCTCATCATCTTTACAGTGTTAGGCTTTCTCAGTCATAGAGGTTAGTCAGCATGGTTTGCTGCAAGAATGCTGGTGGTGCACCGAGTGACTGGGACGAGAGTCCTCCTCGTTTGACAGAGGTTGCCCGTGGCAAGCGTAAGAAGTTGCCGCCAAGAAGCGAAAGAGGACACTCACTGAGGTGGAGATAGCTCAGGCAGTAGCTGATGCGGCAGATCTTGCAGAGAGAGGAGGCAGAGGTAGTGACATTCACATTGGCGAGCATCGCTTTCATCTTGAAGGTCGATAGCTCGGTACAGAGGCTTCTGAGGAGATAGAGGACCAGCCTGCAGTGCAGCCCACAGAGGAGCAGTCAGTACAGACTCCACCGCATCATCGCTCAGGACGTACGTGTGCTCAGGTGACACCTAGGCCAGAGGGTCAGCGACGTGGAGGTCGTCCACCTCCCAGAGCTCGAGGTCACCCCCAGTCAAGCACTTTGACCTGAGGGGAGCTACAGCACGACAGGTTCAGGCTCTCAGGTTTGTCGAGGTTGGTCGGTGGTTCCCACCTGGACCCCCAAGCCTCAGAGGGTTTCTACACACCTCTTCACGAGGATTTCTACAGAGCCTATATTGACAGTGGGATTGCTTTCAGACCACAGCGAGTTTGTCGACTTGAGGCACTAGTTGCAGTTGTTGGTGAGTAGCTCCGTCCACACACCTCCTTCTTACCAGGTTTGTCAAACTTTCTGGGATGGACTGGAGCTTACTATGGTACTTGGGTTAGAGAGTTCTATTCCTCACTTTGGATTGACCCTGCTCACGAGTTCATTCACTTTGCATTCCGAGGCCGTGACCGCAGGCTGTACAGCACCAGGGTACGGGAGATTCTCAGGCTCCCTGCTTTAGAGACGAAGATTCACCAGTTGTGCTTTGGTCAGACTTCACCACTGAGGCATCCACACGGAGGCACAGTGCCACCTACAGACCTGATCAGGCCTTGCTTTCATGAGCCGTTTGTTGAGGGGTCCAGACGTACACCTGCTAGCTTGACACCCCTTGCTCGTGTGCTGGATGCTATTGTAAGGCGGACACTACTTCCAAGGCTGGGATACAAAGAGGGCCTAACTCGTATGCAACTATGGGTAGTTCATCACCTCATCTCTCAGACTCTGTTTGACATTTGGGATCTGATGCTCTATGAGATGGAGGACACTTTGGCAGAGGGCTTCAAAGGTCATCGTCAGCTACCCTATGCCCACTGGATTTGCTTTCTCATTTGATCTGCTTGTGACTTACCTGTTGAGATTAGAGCTGAGATTTTAGACACCACTACTGCATTCCCTGAGTATGACATTCGACAGTTGTGGGCTTCTATCACTAGAGAGCAGGCACCTAGACCGGGACAGCGTCAGAGGGTAGAGGTTCTAGAGATTGCAGCTGAGCAAGATGAGACAGTTGAGGGCCTTGCAGAGGCTGAGCTTGTAGGTCTAGATGCTCAGCCAACTGATCCAGATGAGGATGACACCACTGACAGCACAGATGAGGATTATCAGCCTATTCCTCGGTACCACTCTCCTCGGTCTCACGACCATGAGGCCAGTGGTTCAGGTTCAGCCTCCCGCTCAGACCCAGCCATGGTGGCTATTCTTGAGAGGCTGACCCAGGCTTAGGAGAGACAGGAGGTTCAGCAGGAGCGACAGCCTCAGGATAACGCAGCTGCATTCGCTCAGATTCAGGCTCGTCAGGACGAGTTTTAGAGGCAACAGCTTGAGATCTAGAGACAGTAGGCAGCCACCCAGCAGCAGTACCTTGAGCTCCTACGACACCTCGTTACTGTTGGGGTTCCTCCACCTCCGTCTGTTCTTACTCCAGCGTTATAGTCCAGTGAACTTCAGAGTCAGGGACAGCCGAGCTTTCAGTTTACCTCCCCCAGCAGTAGGTCCCTCATACTTTTCAGTCCCCTGGTTACACTCCCATTTAGACGGGGTTCACTCCACCAGCTCAGCTCAGGCCTCACCTACTTACAGGCACTCCTTTCTCCACTGACTTGAGTGCATCTGACAACGAGTTGACTGGTCAGTCGACACCCTCGCATACCACAGTTGTGACTACTTTAGGGATGTCAGCTTCAGAGATTTTGGCTCCTCCAGTGATAGGGCCCGGGACTACAGAGACAGTGCCTTCGTCAGTTGCCTCGACTGATCCTCCGACAGTTGGTGCTCTTCAGGCTCAGGTGACAGAGACTGTGGCTCTGGTTGCTACTACATCATCAGTTCCTGCTCCTATTTTACAGACCCAGACTGCTTCACTACCACGTGCATCTACAGAGGGTCAGCCTGACAGCTCAGAGTCAAAGGAGGACACTTCTCAGTTTGTGATCACTCCACGCTCCTCGGCACCCGACACGACTGCTTCTGTTCCTCCGTCAAACCCTTAGCTTTTTGGCTCTTGATGCCAAAGGGGGAGAGAGAGTAGATTCAGGGGGAGTTTTGAGAGAGGGTTTCATTTTTTCTTTGTGTGCTACATTCATTCATCATGTTTATATTCCCGCACTTGCATTTTGTGACATGTGTGCTTGTGAGATACTTGAGTCATATGTGGATTATCTTGTTGCTATTATATATCATGTCACTTGATTGGTTCTAGCTCATAAGGTTGTGCTTCCGTGCCTTAGTCCGTTTTCATATGAGCTATGTTTTTGTGTACTAACTCTTCATGTTTCATCTTATGAGTACACCCTGTTGGCTTGGAGCACATAAGCAATTCCTAACCCCTTGTGCTTATTGCCTTTTTGCTTATGTGAACCAAGCATGTTCGAAAACCTCAACTCTTTTATCTACTGAATCAAAGTGTTGTCATCAATCACCAAAAAGGGGGAGATTGAAAGCATCTAGGCCCCGAGAGTTGGTTTCGGCAATTGATGACAACGCATTATTACCATGACTAACGTGTGTTTTGTAGAAACTTTGGTAAGTTAGGTCATGGGGATTGGTAACTGCTTTGGGCACTATGGTATTCATGCCCCTTGATGGAAATCGTTTTGGTTTTCAAAGGATTAACGTCAAGATTAAGGACGGTTAGTTCTGGACGTCGAGGTGTTGAGTTATGTTCGGAATAGTCGTTAGGATCTTCGCTTTTTTCCTTTGGCCATACTATAAAGGGTGGCATGAGCGAGTAACTTGACCTAGGTGAGTCTTTTGTTTAGGTGTGGTGCACACTTGTCAAACTTAGCACTAGGTAGCTCATGTGAAGCCCAAAGTTCAGTTGGAAGAAACTCGGTTCAAGTTGCGTCGCGTTTCGAAGTTGTTTGAGCCGTTTACCCTTGACCGGCCGTGTCCGGTCAGTGCTGACAATCACTGCGTTTCAACTCGCTCGACCAGACGCGATTCTTCCGAGGATCGGACGCATTGATTGTGTTGACACGTGTCACAGAGGGTAAATGAACTAATCGGATGCGACTGGAAAACGATCGGACACGTCCACAGTGTGTCCGGTCTCGTTCCAGTAAGGTACTTCGCTGACTGGACGCGTCCGATCATCACTGATTGGACCCGACCGAGCGTCCAGTCAAAGTACAGTAAGGTCCTTACATGACCGGATGCGTTCAGTCACCCCTGATCGGTGCGTCCGGTCACTCAACGCTGCTGGTTTCAAATTCGACCGTTGCCCTCGACCGGACGCGTCCAGTCACATCGACCGGCGTGTCCGGTCAGTACGTAAGTTGCTGAGTTGGTAGATAACGGTTGGAATTGACTGTGGGGTGTATAAATACATCCCCTCCACCTCTTTTAGAGGTCTCTTGCTCATTTGTTCAGCTGAGAAACACCTTTCAAGTGCAAGGAAGTGCAAGAGCTCTAGTGAGGGTTGTGATTTGAGAATCAAAGTTTGAGTTCCCTCATTAGTGACTAGGGAGTAGCAAGTGTGCATCCACCTTCTCATTAGGCTTGTTGTGGTCAAGTTAGAGTTCTAGCTTGTTACTCGTGGTGATCGCCATCACCTAGACGGCTTGGTGGTGATTGGGAGTTTAGTGATCATCCAGCAAAGCTTGTGGATGACCCAACTCATCTTGTGAGCGGTTTTAGGCGATTCACCGCGACGGAGTGTCAAAGAATCAGCCCGTAGATAGCACTTGATCCTTGCGTGGATCCAGGGGGAGCTACACCCTTGCGCAGGTGCTCCAATGAGGACTAGTGGGGAGTGGCGACTCTCCGATACCTCGGGAAAACATCGCCGTGTTCCTAACCCTTTACTTTCAAGCAATTACTTTCTCGTATTACTTTCATTGCTTGTTTTACTTTCCTAGAGTTGTCATGCTAGACTAGGATTGGAACTTAGGGTGCAAAACTTTTATCGGTAGAATCACAACACTAGTAGGCACTAGGGGTGAAGTTTGGCTTGTAGGATTTAATTCTTGCAATTATTTTTTAGAAAAGCCCAATTCACCCCCCTCTTGGGCATCTTGATCCTTTCATGCCCCTACTTCTAAATTCCGTGACATGCTGATAAATAATGGTCAAGAAAAAATATTGGAAAAAAGAAAAAAAAGAAAAAAAGACTAAACTACCCTTTCCTTATCTAAAGGACACAGTCTCCCCATTTTCCCATCCTGTGACCCGGTGGGAGCCGGTCGGCCACACGGCCGCATTGGGTGGGTGGCGCGGCGGCCCGAGTGGCGGTAGGCGCACGCCAGCCTACGGCGCGAGGTCGGTGACAGTGGGGGCTAGGGAGGAGGCCGACCACTAGGTATGGGGCGGACGTTGTCACGGCATGGGGCGGACACAGCCACGGCCGGAGCCACACCGGGCTAGGGTGGCTCGTCGACTGCGGTGGGGGCAAGGTGCCGCGACCGGAGCTCACTTTCGCTCGCGGCTGGGGCACGATGGCCGTGATGTGGGAGGTCCGACTGCGGTGCGGGATGGTCGCCATGGCGAGCTCGCCGGTGGTGGGGCGTGGTCCGCGCGTGTAGCGTGGGGCTCGGCCGGAGCACGATAGTGTGGGGCATGCGTGGCGGAGCTCGCGGCCATGGCGTGATGGTCGAGCTCGGTTCCGCACGTGCAGGTGATGGCGTGGCGGGCGGGTCTTCGCGGCATGCTACCGGTGTGACAGGCTTTTGTGGTGGGCGGGCGACGTGACGGGTCTCTGCGGCGGGTGTCCGGACTGCAACACCATCAGACTGTAGCTCATCGCCGTCGCCGTCTACACGGGAGCATCCGCTCTGCCTCCCCACCGAAGCACGCTGTCGTGATCAAGTAGTCGCGGCGCGAACGCTGCCACGTGGGGCCACAACGCTGGGAGCCATCCTCGGCTGTAAGGCGAGCACCCACGACGTGGCTAGCAGCTTGCTGACTCGAGCATATCCATGCTCCATGCTCAGTGCATCCGACTCGAGCACATCCGCTTGCCGGCCTCCGTGCTTAGCGCGCCGTCGGAGTACGCCACTGCTGCCGTCGCCATTGTCCTGGCCCGCGCCCCGCCTCTTCATGTGTTTGCCGCTGCCGTGTGGTCCCATGAGCGGAGGAAGGTTGTCGCTGGTGAGGACCAGCCGGGCCCTGCCACCTGTCTCCTGCTCTCGGGGAGTGCCGCCGGTCTACTGCGCGCGGCCACGACTCGATCTTCCCCCGGCGAGTTGCAATCCATGGCACATGCTGTGTAGGGGTAAGAAGGTGCAGCCATGGATGAGGGAGCCAGAGTGAGGGGCAAGGCAGCCGGAGTGAGGACGGGGCAGCCATGAACTTGGGAGGAAGAAGGTGCTGACAAGTGGGCCCCACTGGCAGTGGTTAGCAGAGAGATAGAGGCAGAGTAAAACTTTCACATGCCTCTCTGTTTGTCATGTCAAGGGCATTTCTGTCTTTTTAGCCTATACTTAACACCGTTAGCTCTCCTTCACGAAACAGGGACAAATGAAGGCTTCAGATTCAAAACATAGGGGCAAACCTGCAAAGTTAAAAAAAACAGGGTCAAACGTGTAGTTAGAGATCAAAAGAGGGGCAGTTATGCAATTGGCCCAATTATTTTAGCCTATAAAAATCATGGAAGGTGCATTTATTAATTAAAAGAGGTACTTTTAGAACATAGCAAAAGTACTAAAAATGCTCATTTCATATTTTCCCTAGGTAGATGAAATGATCTCGGGGAAAATCCATAGATACGATTTATAATGTAGTAGATCACAAGAGCAATCCATCACATTATCAATTATCATCTTGTATCATAGTCATAAATCGTAGAATTACAAGTTACAAGGCTTTACAACACTGGTTAACATACCTATTACATAGATTAATCTAGCGAAAACGCACACACACATCTTCACCAGAGTCGTTGTAGCGCATCGGCGGGTGAAGGCTCCTCCTTCACGGCAGTCATCAGAGTTGGCGTAGAATGTCAGCAGGTGTAGACTCCATCTTCTCAACCACAATTGAGCGTAGGCACGAGACCATCTACTCCTATTCCAAGTCCTCGTGGTCATCATAGATTTCATCCAAACCTGTCCAAAATCTATCTGTACGATTTGTACTAGCCACTGTCTCCTACCCTGTGCTTTTGCGTATGCTTTGTGGTAAGTGGAATGCAAGGGTAGATGAAAAGGCCTATATATGGCTATAGGTTTATAGGTTTCCTATGCTACGGTGCGGTAGAGGTAAAACAAAGGTGACAGGAAGCATTAGGAGCTCACCACGGACTGGTTCAACTACACAATTGGGGCGGAGACACAACGGAGATGTGTCGCCGTCGATGAGAGCGGCTGCGGCGGCATGGACACGGTGGCGAGGCAACATTCCGATGACAGCTGCACATGAAATGATAAACGGTCAAGATGACGAGCAACATGGCATCAAGGCGAGCTCAGAATGGCAGGTGGTTGACCTAGTTGCTCACCAGAGTCGCCTGGCCATGGTGAGGTGAAGCTCAACGGCGCGACGGATGCTGTCGCAGCGGGAAACGGTGGCACGGCCAACTCTGGTGGTACAAGGCACTATGAATAGGTCAAGGGCTTCGCAACGGTGAGGCGGAGCTACGGGCTCTATGAACTGGGCGATGGTGCTGCGGCGGTGGAGAATAGCGTCGGCGAGATGAGCTTGCTAGCGATGAGCATAAAGGGAAGAAGGATGAGCAGGGCGGTGACGCTGCTTAAATGAATGAGGGCGAGGCTCAACGGTCGACAGCAGCTGCTTGGCCACCTCCACGCAAGCAGCTGCGTGCCACGGACCAGAAGCGACGCGAAGGAACGCATTGGTTGGCGGCGAGCAGGCATACTGCTGCCGGTCATCTATAGTAATCGACTGTATCCCCATCTTCTTCTCCTTTCTCTCGATTCCAAATGTAAACTCAAGGAACTCCAAGAACAAGAGTTGATCATCTTCATACCGGCTTCAACTTTGTTTACATGAATATCACCCAAAACTTGATGGTTTGGAAGATCTTAGGTAAAAAGGAAAGGTACTTTGAAACTGTTTAAAACTGAAACAGAGTTTCAGATAAGGGTTTTGCAAAAATTGATCTGGTTAGCTATTTTGGGAATTTAATTGGTGATTAATTGTCAAGCAAATAGTTCAACCAATACCACCATTACATGTACAAACTTTGTACTATCAAATGATGCTACTGATTGAATAAGGTTATTTATAAATTCCATTTTAATAAATCCTCCAAAAATGAATTCAAACAATGAATTCCATGACTTAGGCAAAAATGTCTAAATAATGGATTTCAATTCTGATTTCAATTTTGAGGTGCAAATTTTAGTGGTTTGAACTTGATTTCATACCCCACACTTGATCCTAGTGTAAAGTACACTCTTTACACTCCAAAGTTTATTATGGCATAATTTCAGTGCATAAGTGAAATTCGAAGGTCACAAAGTACCTTAAAATGATTTTTGGTTCTAGCTCAAATACCACACATATGCATTGCATCCCAAACAAAATAACATTGTTTTTAGTGAATGCAAGACATGGTTAGCTAAAGTGTATGCTTACCATGCATGATGATGACATGATCAGGTTTTAGTGTTGCTTAACACCACTGGTGTTACAGCTCTTCCCCCTTGCAGAAATCTCATCCCGAGATTACAAAACACCTAAAGCCTCGGGTTAAGTAATAGAAAAGGAAATATGTCAAACACATATTACAAACAAGGTTTCTTCAAAACAAGGGAGATTACAAGACTACATCAACTTTCACAAGAAAAGTTACAACTGTAGAGGAGTTAGCAACCTAAGTAGATGCAAGGAAATGCGAATGATTCTTTATCAGATAATCCTCTGATTCCCAAGTAGCCTCCTCTTCCGAATGTTTGTTCCACTGAACCTTATAAAACTTGATCGTTCTTTTGCGAGTAACTCGATCTTTCTGATCCAAAATTCTCATAGGATACTCTGCATAAGTCAGATCTAGTTCAAGTTCAACTCCTTCCATCTCAATGGCCTGATCTGGCACTCGAAGACATTTCTTCAACTGAGATATATGAAACACATTGTGTACAACTGATAATTACTCTGACAACTTAAGACGATATGCTACTAATTTGCACTGTTCCAAGATTGGAAATGGAGCAACATAGCGAGGTGCCAATTTTCCTTTGACTCTGAAACGGTTAACTTCTTTCATCGGTGATACTTTTAGATACACATGATCTCCTACTTTGAACACTAAGGGTTGACGTCTCTTGTCGGCATAACTCTTCTAACAAGACTGTGCTGCTTTCATATTAGCTTGGATAAGCCGAAACTTTTCTTCAGCTTCCTTCACTATATCCAATCCAAATAACCATCTCTCCCCGGGTTCAGACCAATTCAGTGGAGTTCTACACATTCTACCATAAATAGCTTCAAAATGTGCCATATTAATCTTTCATGATAACTGCAATTGTAGGAGAACTCTGCCAAAGGTAAACACTCATCTCACTTATCTAAATAAGTGAGAACATAGGCTCTCAACATGTCCTCCAGAACCTGGTTGACTCTTTCAGTTTGCCCTATAGTCTGAGGATGATAAGCGGAACTATGAATGAGCTTAGTGCCCATGGATTTATGCAACTGTTCCTAGAATTGCGACACAAATTGGGAGCCTCGATCAGAAAGAAATAATCATCTTAGGCACTCCATGAAGACTCAGAATGCGATCAATGTATAGCTTGGCATAACCAAGAGCTGGGTATCTTATTTTTACTAGCAGGAAATGAGCTTGCTTGGTGAGGCGATCAACAATAACTCAAATAGAATCAAAACCTTTCGATGTCTTGTGCAGACCAACAATAAAGTCCATACTGATCTTGTACCACTTCCACGATGGAACAGGCAATGACTGCAATGGTCCAGCAGATTTCAGGTGGATAGCCTTCACACGTTGACAAGTGTCACACTTGGCTATATATTGAGCAATCTCTATCTTCATTTTGGTCCACTAGAACCTCTGCTTCAGATCTTGATACATCTCGTTACTTCCCGAATGAATTGAAAATCTAGATAAGTGAGCTTCATTGAGGATTTGTTGACGTAACTCAGGAACTTTTGGTACTACTAGACGATTTTTGAACCAAAGAATACCTTCCTCATCAATCTGAAAACACGGAGCCTTTTCGATCACAACCCTCTCTTTGATATGAGCTATCTCTTTGTTACATTTCTGAGCAGCAACAATCTGGCTCTAAATAGTAGATTCAACAGTGATATTGGCTAAGGTTCCTTGTGAAACAATCTCGAGATTCAAATTCTCCATCTCCTAACACAATGTACTATCAAACGGCCTGGCTGTGAGACTGTTGCAATGAGACTTATGACTAAGAGCATCTGCAATATTTGCTTTGCCTAGATGCTAATGAACTTCTAAGTCATAATCTTTGATCAATTCTAACCACCTTCATTGACGTATATTCAATTCAGACTGGGTAAAGATGTACTTCAGACTCTTATGATCAGTGTAGATATGACAACTGCTACCCAACAGATAGTGATGTCAGATCTTGAGTGCATGAACAACCGCGGCTAACTCCAAATTATGAGTAGGGTAGTGCTCTTCATGACGCTTGAGCTGTCTAGAGGCATAAGCAATAACTCGACCTTCTTGCATCAGTACACACCCAATACCAATACCAGAGACATCACAGTACATATCAAACGGCTTTTCAATATCCGACTGAGCTAAACAGGAGCGGTGGTCAAAAGTCTCTTCAATGTTTCAAAATCTTCATTACATTCCGGTGATCAAACAAACTTTACTTGATTCTTAAGTAATTCAGTGATTGACTTGGAAATTTTAGAGAAGTCAGTAATATCCTACCATCCCAAGAAAACTGCAAACCTGGTGAACAGAAATAGGTGGCTTCCAATTCAGGATATCTCTCACTTTGCCAGGGTCTACAGCAACACCCTCGGCAGACAGAACATGCCCAAGAAATGGCACTTCATCAAGCCAAAACTCACACTTGCCGAACTTGGCATATAACTGTGTTCTCTCAGACGGCTTAGAACAATGCACAAATGTTCCGTATGTTCCTCTTTGTTTTTGAAATATATGAGAATATCATCAATGAAGACTACCACAAACTTGTCAACCTCCGGCATGAAAACATAATTCATTAGGTACATAAAGTGAGTTGGAGCATTGATTAGGCCAAAGGACATGACCAGATATTCATACAGACCATATCGAGTGGTGAAAACAGTCTTTGGAATATCTTCCGGACGGATCTTTATTTGGTGGTAACCAGATCTGAGATTAATCTTAGAGAATACTTTAGCTCCCGCAAGTTGATCGAACAGTAGATCAATGCGAGAAAAAGAATACTTATTTTTTATAGTTACCTCATTCAACACCGGTAATCAACACACAACCTCAAAGTTTTATCTTTCTTTTTAACAAAGATGGTAGGACATCCCCAAGGTGATGAATTAGGTCTGACATAACCTTCGTCAAGCAACTCTTGTAACTGAATCTTAAGTTCCGCTAACTCTTTCAGAGGCATCCGATAAGCTCTTCTGGATACTGGAGCAGTACCAGGTCAGCTCAATCACAAATTCAACATCTCTATTTGGAGGTAAACCAGACAAATCATCTGGGAACACATCTAGAAACTCCCTTACTATAGGAATATTTGGTAGATGGTACAGTGGTTCAAAACATATACACTTTTGTATTGTATTTATTAACTGCTCGGCAATATCAGGTATGACCAAAATAATAGAAATAGTATTCTGTAATTCAGTCCGCATGTTTATTTGTAAGCCGTAAGTTTTCTTGAAGTGTTCAATTATACCCTTGTAGAAAACGGACACATATAGCTTAGTGGAACCCTCTGATAAATAGGGCAGACACTTCTATTCCTGATGATACAACATCTTGCAATCAAACCAGCAATCTTTTGGGTGACTTTACATAGTTGAGTCCTATTGATAGTTTGCATATAAATCTCGAAAATATGAGAATATTTCTTGAGGAAAGCACAGATCAATCTCAATGTTCAACCTACCTTCATGGTTGACCACAAGAAAAACAGGATGAGATGCATGGCCATTCCTCTTCTGAAATATAAATTCATGTAAATGCAGAGCCAGCTTCAAGTTCTTCAGTTGATTCATTATCTTGTGGAGCCCATGATCCTTTGTTCTGACCTACAAACGTGTGGTGCTGTACCTGCAGGCCTTTTGCACCTCCTTGCATACTACAGATAAAAGGGCCATACTGAAATCGGTGATCCAAAATGTATACATGGCACAGGGAAAATGTGTGAAATTTTATTTGACCAACTAGTGAATATGATAGTCACCTGTATGTACTAGATCCAACCCTTCTCTGTAGCATATAAACTCCATGAAGGTGTCAACAAGGAAAAACGAATCCATGACAAAGAAACGCCAATTTGTTCAATCTGCCACTTCTGCAGGGAATAGTATGTTTTAGTTACGACAAATGGACTCAGTTCAAGCATCAGGGATACCATTAGTTTGAGTGAAAATACAATGGAACCCACCGAGTCTATACAAACACAACTTGGGTACCGTGTGCACAGGCGCAGCCATATTGACGGGTGCCAGGCACAAGACCCATAAGAAAAAAGGCAGCAAAAAACGAGGGAGTGAGAAACCTGGACCTGCTTGCCTGGCATTCGTCGAGCATGTAGCGGACGCCGCGAGGTCCGCGGGGTGAATTCGCCGTTAGGGTCAGGACGGTAGTTACTTGGCTAGGCGCCTCGGCGGCCGGCGCAGCGAGGCGGGAGTCGTGGTAGACCGGGCAGCGGGCACCTCTGTTTCCAGACATCAACCGCTGCGCCGCGCAAGCCGGGGCACTGACTGCAGCGGAAAGTTGGGCCGTTGGCATAGAAGATTTGCCCGGGTCTGTTTGGATGGCAGTGTGGGAAAGCTGCCTGCGCCAACATTAGATTCGAGAGCAGCACCTAGACGTTAGATTTCGAGTGCTTTAGGGTCGGATAAGCATGTCAGACAGGCGCTCCTACAGTCAAAATCGGACGCTTGAGAGTTGAGAGTTGTGCCTACCCCAAAGCAGCAGCAATTCAAACAGGCCGACAGGACAGACGGTGCCACAGGGCAGACTGAGAAATATGGTCGAATTATCCGCAGCTTGGAAAGTTAACACTGTCAAGATGCTAAGCAATAATCTTGATCGATTCCGTTGCATGAGAACTTGAGAAACAAAGGCAATATTGCTACATGGACGTACTACATCTGACGGGAACCAAAGTTACGTCAGTACATGAATAAACCAATTATTAGCTTGACCCTAACGAAATATTTTGAGTATAATAAGCATAATTCCGTTACAGTTCACTTTTCATCGTCTGTATGACTGTCTTGCTAGTACGGTAAGCCTAGTCAGTTCTAGCTGCCGCCTAAGGGATCACCTTGCAGACTCCGCAGAATCTGAAAGCAGAGGGTGATAATTAGAATCCCTGATTTTACGCGAACCAGTCAGTAGATTAGTGAGATTGGCTCTCGCCGATTCCAGATTTCCGGAAGTTTGGATGGATCCATTGCTCTGCTCGATCTGCTGAAGTATGTTAATGGCGCTTGGCTGATAAAGGTTCTTAAAGTATCTGAAAGCCACCACCGGTCCCATTCCTACTGCAACCGTCAGCTGGGAGGGACAAGATGTTTCCATCATTCGGTGGAAAGTGGAATGAATAACGGTCAGGCCAAAGCTGTTGTTGTGATGGTATAAAGTATGGTTAGACAATAGTCGGACTTACAGCCATGGAGATCCAGTATGAAGGTTGGCTACACAGACGGAACATGATTGTGTACAGTTGAAGACTTGGGATGGCACTGAGTATTAAGTTGATCATGTAGAAGGCCACAAAGTTTCCCCAGATGAGAAGGATTTGTGGGTAAGTGAATGAACTGAAGACCCAGAAGACAATGTCAGTCTAGACACATGTGGACCAAATAAGCTTAAGGAAATAAGCAGAACAGTAACATTTCATCTACATGAATAAATTATTTCTGATGTATCCGTTGCAACCTGATGAAAACTTACTTTGTATCCATTGTTACAACAAAAGCCTGTAACCAAATGCATCCGGACAGTGCTACCATTGAGAGTTCCTGCATCTCACTTTTCTCATCTGAGTAGGCACATATTGTAATGAAGAAAACAACGAGTGCCTGAAATTGAACAATAACAGTTTCATGAAAGAGAATAAAAATCAAAATGCATCTACAGGCCTATGCAGTGGAAGACTGGAAGGCACAAATGAGGTCATTCAAATTCATATCTCACATACAGCAAGATTAAAAGATCGAATTATAATTTGCACTAGACGCAGTGATGAAGCAACCGTGTACACAGCATATACTTATAATACTAATTGATTCATATATCTACCCATAAGTGCATCTGCATGCCCTTGTCTATCAGAGAACAAAAGTTGTAAAGTAAGAAGGTAATCATTAGACAAGTAATGTGCATATCAGATATTGCACTAATTGCTACCAGAACAAGATACTTGAATGGAATAACTCCCTGATCACCTACAATAATCCCAAAGTTGCACCTCAATAAGATGTGCGATGTGCCAATTCCAGATAAAAAATAACAAAGGAACAGAGATGCATTATCTTACGTGATATAGTGAGCGCCCAAACCATCCACAAAATGTAGTGGGATTTAAAAGCCTGGCAAGATGACGGAACTACTCATATGAGCAAAACTTATGCACACAAAGCTTTATGGTACGTTTACAAGAAGTTACCACAAATATCAAAGGCAACTAAAGGTAAAATTATATTACCTCCCAGCTTGAGAATGCAGTAAAATCTGGGGGTACTGCATTACTGTTCTTTCAGAGATATCCTTGTCAAAGATTATAGTCATCACAGGTAGACTTGTATAGAAAACGTTATAAGCCATCAAGCTAATTGAGTTGAATAAGCTAGTCCCAGATAGCCCCGACACAAAGGCAAACCTAACAGGGGACTCACGTGAGCAGTTGTACCCACAAAGCCCATGCCAAAGTGCCAAGCAGTAGCATAAGCTTGTAATGAAAAATGCAGCCAATGGCACAAGCATTAGAAGGAATAGACTCACAGAATCTGTATAAAGCATATAAGAAGTGACTTGTAGAAGGAGTACTGTGAAATAAATGCTGTTCGATTGTATGAATAGCGCCCATGAATTAGTATCAACCTCTTAAGAAACTTGAACTCTGCAAAAAGAGAATAATACATAATGAAATTTGGAGGTGAAGTGCATAAAGGGTAATAAAATAAAAGGATAATTGCAACCATTTTCATCTTGCAAATGGTACCCTTTTTGGATGGATAAGCAAGACTGAAATCACTAATGCATCGAGAATGGACAAAAAAGAAGTCTGCACTTGTTTCAAGCTGGTTAATATGCTATTTCTGTACCAGCTAGCAAAACCATCAAATCAGGTTTCCGGATATTTGGAAGTAAATAGAATTTATCTGTGCCAACTAGAAGTATGCTTACTCCCAATGCTATAATCAGCAGCTCTTGCAGCTTGCAGTCCTTCCCTACCACTAATCCCTACTCCAATGTTAGCCTCTTGAATCATTCTAACATCATTACCACCATCGCCAATTGCTAGAGTTAAGTAGCCAGCCGATTTTAGGATAGCAACAAGCTGCACAAATGCAAACAACATAATTTTATCCAACCAACAGCTATATAACAATACCATATGTCATGTTTCAAGATAGATCAAAAGAAACAGACAAAGGTCCATTACAAGACTTCTGTACTTCTGAACAGAATATATTAAGCTGGATGCACAATACTCAACCTAGCGGTCTCCCCTACATTATTTTCTCTGTAACAGGCCATCCAATATCTTGGTACAAAACCATTATATATGCAGATTGATGACCATTCACTTGTTAAGGATTGATGCACAAGTCAAATGGAAGATTAAAAAAAAGATGATAAACAACAAAAGGTAAACCTGGGCTTTCTGCAAAGGTGTCATCCGACAGCATATTGCTGTTTTTGACAGCATCGCCAACCTAGTAAAAGACTCCTTGGAATGCTTTAAAATTATTTCTAGTGCCCAACCATCCAAAACAAATGCAAGGTCCTGCATAAGCATATTAAGAGGAGGCACTCAACTCAAGTTTAACAAACAAAGAATCCATCATCTAGAATCGAACATAGTCTCAGTTTCTTTGTTTGCTCAAGAGGAACATTCTAAAAAATACAGTACAAATATGGTTCAGATAGTTCAAACAGAATACAGGACAGGGAAAAATCCTCTAGAGCCTACAGATAGGAAAGGGAAGTATGTTCAATGCAAGACATCATTTCTGCATCTGACTGACTCGTGCTAAAGCTGAATATCCATTCTGAAAAGCAGAAAGGGGTGATAAATGCTTGTTGAAGTTCTAATTACTTGAATCCAATATATATATGTATACCTTGGTTTCGGATGTATTCTTCATAATTAATAATGCCCTCTCCAGGCTTCTTAGTATGTCCTCCTCAGTTTTCCCACTGATAGACAACAATTGACTATTGGGCTCTGAAGGAGTGAGATATTAAGTGATGATCTCGCTAACAGGTCGATAAATGTAAAATAAAAATTTACTAAATAGTTAACATCAAGTAGTAAAATCATGTAGCAGACCAAAACAGCTCATGCGAAGAATATAACTTCATGACTAGAAAGATATCAGATGCATTAGTGATTATATATATCACAAAATAGGTCTGTGTGTGGTCCCACAATCAACAACAACAACAACAACAACAACAACAAAGCCTTTTAGTCCCAAGGTAGGCTAGAGTTGAAACCCAACATGAGCCCCAAGTCACGGTTCAGGCACATGTGTGGTCCCACAATAAAAAACGATAAAATGAAATATGCACAGCTGTTTCATGAGTTTCTGTGGAACCACCATGTGATGACAACCTGGAACAACCAAACAATTACTCACCATCTATTTCATGCATAATGTCACTAAGCTAGAATGCAGAGTACAAATAAGATGGTAACTTTTTAAATTTCTTTTACTCATATATCACCAAGTTTAACAGAAGACTCTGAAAAAGTATCATCTATTTGTACTACCTCCATCCGAGAAAGAATGCAACTATGGGTTGCGTGCCACGTAAAGTGGTTCATGTTTGACCAAGTTTCTAGTAAATAGTATTCACATTTATCACTCCAAATTAATTTATTATGTAAATATAGTTTGTAATTAATCTAATGATATTTAATTGATATTATAAATATTTATATTTTTTTATCTATAATTGGTCAAAGTTGATATAATAACTCGTGACAATGTTCCATAATTGCATTCTTTTGTGGACAGAGGGAGTAACTTAGAGCTCGTCATTTGGGTACAACAGAGTAATGTCAAAGGGATGCTGTGATAGGACAAGAAATTGCAATAGACCAGTGGAGAACATTTGCAAAAGGCAACTCGTATTGTTAGTTGCAAATGGCCACTGGTTAAATTTAAAGGACACCAAATGTCTCGCAAATAGTACAGTACCAAAGGTTATGAGGTTACAGAGAAGGCCAATCTGAATTGCTGTATTTTGCTTATCACCAGTTAGCATCCACACATTAATTCCAGCATTTCTCAACAATTTAATGGTTTCAGGCACACCATCCTGCCAACCAGAAGAATCTATGAGGCAAGGTAGCAAGTGTAAAATTGCTATAGGTGTTTCCACTGGTTGTTAGTCTTAGAGATAGTAATTAATGATCAAGGTATACCTGAAGACGATCCTCTATAGCAGTAACACCAAGAATATGAAGGTCTCGCTCTAAGCTGTCACAAACTTCAGCAATTTTAAACTGTATATAATGAAGTACGGTAACATTAGCCAACAGTAGAGTAAGAGTTGGTGAGACAAATGACAGAACTAATAAGGTTAAAGGAACATGGTTAAACCAGAAAAGGTACCTCTCTACTGTCCAATGAGCAGCTAGCCTCTTGAAAATTTTTGGACCATTCCTTATATTCACTTTCTTTTAGGTCACGCCACCCCAAACATAAGGTTCGCAATCCCAACTGAGAATACATTTCTACTGCTTCAAGATACCTCTGAATTTGTTGTCCTGTTCACAAATTAGAATAAGTAATTGTTTTCTCAAATAAAACTGAAGCAACACAAAGCATCATAGGTATATTTGTAAAAGAAAATGGAAAATGGCTAGCCATTGAATTGTTTGGTGTAATCTCTTAAATACTTCGGTGCTAGAATGAAGCTACAACAATGGTGCTAAGAGCAATAGAAAGCCCCTATGTTTGAAATAGAAGTAACCAACAGAAGGTGCCTAGATCCTAGAGTACAAGAGCATATGATGTCAGGAGGCATCTAAAACAACAAAATAGACTCTCTTTTTTTATCCCATGCAAGTTGGGTAGGTTACTGTCATGTGGGGCACGACGTACGTGAGACGCCGCAGGGCGCGCGACATCCGCAGGGCAGCGGAGCGGGCCACGGAGCCCGAGGCGCGTGCGCGCGGTGCAGCGGGCGCGATCACCGCGGACGCGGTTGGCAGGTCCGACTCTAGTGGCTGGGAGGAAATTAGGCCCCAGAATTAGGAGTTTGTTTCCAAAATTAGTTGGCCAAGTGGCCTTTATATTCCTTGTACTCGGATAATGAAGAGGGAATCAAGAATTACCTATCTAATCTCCTCCCTATCTCTCTCGTAAGCCACCGACAGAGGGGCATAACCTCGTGGTGAAGGCCTGGAGCGCGACTACGAGCTACGTAGTCGCGGTCCGCCATTGTTGAGCGCCCAAGTCTTCATCCACCACCGCTCCTCCGGCAACCACCACAGCAGCCGCCTACCCCTCCTCTCCCACCACCAGCCCTCCACCATCCCCTGTTTCCTCCGTCACCTCGACTGCCGGCGACATGGGTGACAACGGCGACCTCCGGGCCGCCATCGACGCCCTCACCAAGAACGTGGCGCTCATGTAGGCGTCCATTCAGGCCAACGCCAAGGCAATCGCCGACTTCACCACCTCCTCGTCCGCCTCAGGGCCTCGACCGCACTCCGGCGAACACACCCAGGACCGACCCCCGAAGCACTGGCAGCCGGAGTTTCCGCGCTATGACGGCAAGACTGATCCGCTCATCTTCATCAACAAATGCGAATTTTTCTTCCTGCAGCAGCGCATCATGCCAGAGGAACGCGTCTGGATGGCCTCGTACAACCTAACGACGTCGCCCAATTGTGGTACATGCAGGTGCAGGAGGACGAGGGCACCCCGACTTGGGTGCATTTCAAGGATCTCCTCAACCTGCGGTTCGGGCCCCCGCTCCGGTCGGCGCCACTCTTCGAGCTCTCGGCCTGCCGCCGCACTGGAACGGTAACCGAGTACCAGGACCAGTGGCAGGCACTACTCCCCCGCGCCGGTAAGCTGGACGAGGCCCAGCGCATCCAGCTCTTCACGGACGGTCTTCTACCGCCGCTCAGCCTGCAGGTCCAGATGCAAAACCCCCAAACTCTCGCCTGGCTCGGCAGTTCGAGCTGCTGGCCGAGTACACGACCGCGCCGGCTCCTGCCGCACCGGCCAGGGCTCCCGCTCACGGGCTGCTGGGCGCGCCGCCGCCTCGGCTGGCCCTTCCGGCGCCGCCACCACCAGCCGAGAGCGCCCCGGTGGCCGCGAACCCGGGGGACGGTCGCCAGGCCAAGCGGCTCTCTAGGGAGGAGCAAGCGGAGCGCCGCCGATTGGGCCTCTGCTACAACTGCAATGAACCCTACAGCAGAGGCCACAATCGCGTCTGCTGGCGCATCTTCCATATCGCCGGCGTGGAACTCGACGACGACGACAGCTGCCGAGGAGCCGGCAGCGGAATCACCGGTCTTCTCCCTGCACGCTGTTGTCGGCGTTCCCAGCGGCGGCACGCTGCAGGTCATCGCCTTGGGCGGTGCCTCGCTCGTCGCCCTCATCGACAGTGGGTCGACCCACAACTTCATCTCCGCCGGGGCCGCAAAGCGCACCGGGCTCATGGTGGAGCCCCGTCCTCGTCTCACCGCGGTCGTGGCCAATGGCAAAAGGATCTCGTGCCCCGACATGATCCATGTTGCGCCCGTCTCCATCGACGGCACTAACTTCAACATCGACTTGTTTGTCATGCCGCTTGCAGGTTTTGATGTGGTGCTCGGTACCCAGTGGTTGGCCACCCTCGGGCCGATCGTCTGGGACTTCGCCGCACCCTCCATGGCATTCCAGCTCCACGGGCGCAGGCTCTGCTGGTCCGGCGTGGCGTCCGCACCCGCGCCGCGGCTCCACTCCACCGTGGCCAGCGCGCCTCTCCTCGATGAGCTGCTGGCCACCTTCGAGGACGTCTTCGCCGAGCCCACGGGGCTGCCTCCGCCACGCGTACGCGACCACGCCATCACCCTCAAGCCCGACGCAGCGCCCGTGGCGGTCCGGCCGTACCGGTACCCAGCGGCGCACAAGGACGAGCTGGAACGCCAATGCGCCGCCATGATCCAGCAGGGCATTGTCCGCCGCAGCGACTCGGCGTTCTCGTCCCCAGTCCTGCTCGTCAAGAAGGCCGACGGCTCCTGGCGGTTTTGCGTCGACTACCACGCCCTGAACGCCCTCACCGTCAAGGACGCGTTCCCCATCCCCGTCGTCGACGAGCTGCTGGACGAGCTCCAGGGTGCACGCTTCTTCACCAAGCTTGACCTGCGGTCCGGCTATCACCAGGTGCGGATGCGACCGGAGGACGTCCACAAGACGGCCTTCCGCACCCACGACGGCCTCTACGAGTTCTTGGTGATGCCGTTCGGGCTGTGCAACGCCCCGGCAACCTTCCAAGCACTCATGAACGACGTACTTTGCGCACACCTCTGCCGGTTCGTCCTCGTCTTCTTTGATGACATTCTAATTTACAGCAAGAGCTGGGCGGATCACCTGCGACACCTGCGCGCCGTCCTCACCATCCTTCGCTAGCACCACCTCTTCATCAAGCGGTCCAAGTGCTCGTTCGGCGTCGACTCCGTCGGCTACCTCGGCCACATCATCTCGGCAGCCGGCGTGGCGATGGATCTGGCTAAGGTCCAGGCTATCTCTGACTGGCCCCGGCCTTGCTCTGTGCGCGCGGGCCTCACCGCTCCTACTAAAGGACGGGTTCCTCTGGACCCCCGACGCCGAGGCGGCCTTCACTGCCCTCAAAGGCGCGGTGACGACGGCCCCGTACTGGCTCTTCCCGACTTCACCAAGCCCTTCATCGTGGAATGTGACGCGTCCACGTATGGCTTCGGGGCCGTGCTCATCCAAGACGCTCATCCGATCACGTTCTTCAGCCGACCGGTCGCGCCGCGCCATCGCTCCCTGGCGGCATATGAACGCGAGCTGATCGGCCTCGTCCTCGTTGTTCGGCATTGGCAGCCGTACTTGTGGGGCCGCCGATTCACCGTCAAGATGGACCACTACAGCCTCAAGTACCTCCTCAACCAGCGCCTCGCCACGATTCCCCAGCACCACTGGGTTGGCAAGCTGCTGGGCTTCGATTTCTCCGTCGAGTACAAGTCCGGCGCGTCGAACACAATGGCCGACGCTCTCTCTCGCCGCGACACCAAGGACTCCACGGGCACGCTACTCGCGGTTGGCAGGTCCGACTCTAGTGGCTAGGAGGAAATTAGGCCCCAGAATTAGGAGTTTGTTTCCAAAATTAGTTGGCCAAGTGACCTTTATATTCCTTGTACTCGGATTATGAAGAGGGAATCAAGAATTACCTATCTAATCTCCTCCCTATCTCTCGTAAGCCACCGACAGAGGGGCATAACCTCGCGGTGAAGGCCTGGAGCGCGACTACGAGCTACGTAGTCGCGGTCCGCCATTGTTGAGCGCCCAGGCGCTTGACAGTTACAGATGAAGCCCACCATGAGAAAAAGTAGGATAAAATGTAAAAAAAGGTATTGGTATGAATTGAGACATGACTCAACTAGAGGATGTTTATTGAGCTGACATTATCTTTGACCATTTTGCATGACACCGTGACCATTAGTCCCTCTATTCCAAATTATAGTTCACTTTAGCTATGTCCTAAGTCAAACTTCCTTAGCTTTGACCAATCTTTTTAGAAAAAATATATTAACAACTACAGGTTCAATAAAATGCACTATCAAGGCAAATTTGATGATGTCATAAAAGAAAAATCTTGAATAAGTGTCAATAACGGTTGGAATGTGAGTGTATTAGGCCCATGAGGCTAGGCCCATGTGGCCCATGTATGGTTACCTATATAGCTACCCTTCTAGGGTTAGCCCAAATCAATAGAGATTAATCTTCTAGCATGGTATCCGCAGCTTAGGTTTTCCCTCCGCTTCCCCTCCAGCTGCCGCTGCCTTCCTCAGGCCGGCGCCGCCGTCGCCGCCTCCCCATGGCAGGCCGGCCGCCTCCTCCTCCAACCTATTTCCATGCCTTCCCCCCTCTCCCTTCTTCCTCCTGGGCCCAAGTGGCCGCCACATCTGCCCGGCCCCTACTCCCTGACGCAGGTCCAGCCGCCGCTGGCGGTCCAGCGGGCGGCCACGCTGCTGCCGCCGGTCCAGCCGCCGCCGGGGGTCCAGCGGGCGGCCACGCTGCTGGGGCTGCTGCTGGCCACGCCGCTGGCCTTCCTCCTCCAGGCCCGCGCGCGGCTTCAGCCCTAGCGGCCACGGGCGGTACCACCGCCGCCGCCCTTGCCGCAGTTGGCGCCGGTGCTGCTGCCGCTGCCGGCACGGGTGCCGATGGTGCGGCTGCTGTGGGCGCAGCTGCTGTGGGAGCGGGTGCGGCCCTCGGCTCAGCCACTGCGGCTGCTGCCGAGCCGCCCAACGACGCCGTTCCCCTCCCCAGCACCGGTCTCGATGCCGTCGCCCTTCTTCCTGGCGGTGTCCATGCCTTCCCAGCCCCGCCTCCGCCGCCGACCCTCCTTTACCCCGGTCGTGACGACTCGACCCTCGCTACTGCCCTCGTCGCCGCTCGGGCTGCAGCTGCTGAGGGCCAGGCTCGTCTCTGAGCGGCCGCCCTCGCCTGGGAGCGCGAGCGGGATGCGGCCGATGCCCTGGCCCGCCAGATCGCTGATGTGGAGCAGCGCATCATCCCTCCCCCCGCCTACCACGACCTCGGGGCCACCTCCTCCGGCTCGACGGGCCACCGCGCGTCCACCACTCCAGTCATCTGGCACGACCCGGCTGATCCTCTCGTGGCACAGCTTCACTACCAGGTCGGGGGGTCCAGAACATTCGCCTGCTCGTCCCGATGGTTCTCGAGCCCGAGTCGCCCTCCTAAGCCCGGTGGCGGGACCTGGTCCTCCTCACCCTCCGCTGCTACGCCCTCGACGACCACGTCCTCGTTGATGCCACGGTCGCGGCTCAGACCCCCTCGTGGCTGCGCCTTGACAGCATCGTCCTCTCGTGGATCATCGGGACGATCTCCCTCGAGCTCCACGACCTCGTCCGCAACTCCCCTGACGCTCGCCAGGCCTGGCTGGCGCTCGAGGGCCAGTTTCTGGGCAACGCCGAGGCCCGGGCTCTGCGTCTCGACGCGAGCTTCCGCACCTTCGTCCAGGACGACCTCACCGTCGGCGAGTTCTGTCGTCGGATGAAGACCATGGCGGACTCCCTCGGCGACCTCGGCTGGCCCGTGGAGGACCGCATCCTGGTCCTCAACGTCCTCCGCGGGCTCAGTGACTGCTACGCTCACCTCCGGACGTGTATCACCCGTCAGCGGCCCTTCCCCACCTTCCTACAGGTCCGTGACGACCTTGTCATGGAGGAGCTCACTCAGGGCATCCAGCCGGGGTCCGCCACCACTCCGGGGTCCTCGTCTTCCTCGACGGTCCTGGCTGCTACTCCGCCGCGTCCGTCTGCTCCACCTCGTCCGTCTGCTCCACCGCCGTCGTCTCTTCTTGGTCCTCCTCCCTTCGGGCCGAGCGGAGGTGGGGGGGTCGTGGCGGTCGTCGACGACGCGGTGGGGGCCGTGGGGGAGGCCGTGGTGGAGTCACCCCGTCAGCTAGCCAACCGGGGGGCACCATGGCCTTCCTTCCAGAACCCGTGGTCCGGGCGCATCTCCATGTGGCCCTTCCAAGCTCCCGATGGCGACCCTCGTCCATCGACGGCCATGTTCACTGGTGCTCCACCTCCCGGCGTCTTCCCTACGTCACCGTGGGCTCCACCCTCCGGCACCCCACCTGGGGTTGCCGGCTGGGACCAGGCGGCCTTGGCTCACTCGTTCAGCACTATGGACCTAACACCTCCTGTCGGACCTGAGTGGATCGCTGATTCGGGAGCCACCTACCACACCACCCCTGACCCTGGTATATTTTCGTCTGTCCATTCTCCCTCTTCTTCTCTCCCTTCGTCCATTATGGTCGCAAATGGTTCGTGTCTTCCGGTCACGTCTGTGGGTACCACCGGTGCTCATGGCTCCTTCCGTCTTCCTGACGTTCTTGTTGCTCCTTCTATGGTTCACAACCTTCTTTCTATTCGTCGTTTTACAGCTGACAATTCCTGTTCCGTGGAATTTGACTCTTCTGGTCTTACTGTAAAGGATTTGGCTTCCCGGCGTCCTCTGCTCCGATGTGACAGCACCGGGCCCCTTTACACTCTTCGCTTCCCGGCGGCTACTTCATCTTCTTCGCCGTCTGTTTTGTCAGCTGCTTTCACCGCCTGTACTTCCTCTACCACTTGGCACCGGCGCCTCGGCCATCCTAGACGTGATGCCCTGATGCAGCTCAGTCGTAGCTCCGGTCTTCCATGTACTCGGGCTCATGATGAGCATTTGTGTCATGTGTGCCAATTGGGCCGACATGTTCGTCTTCCTTTTCATAGTTCTACTTCACATGTGGCCCGTATTTTTGATCTTGTACATTGCGACCTATGGACATCTCCTATTATCAGTATTTCTGGTTATAAGTACTATCTTGTGGTGGTTGATGATTTTTCACATTATTTATGGACTTTTCCCCTGCGTGCGAAGTCTCATACTTTTCCCACGCTCCTTCACTTCTTCACTTTGGTGTCCACACAATTCGGCCTCACCATCAAGGCCGTCCAGTGTGACAATGGTCATGAGTTTGATAACTCCACCTCCCGTGCCTTCTTTCTCTCTCACGGTGTTCAGTTGCGCATGTCTTGCCCGTATACCTCTTCACAGAATGGCAAGGCTGAACGGATGATTCGCACCACCAATGACACCGTTCGCACCCTTCTGTTTCAGGCCTCTCTTCCTGTTCGCTTCTGGGCTGAGGGCTTGCACACCTCCACCTACCTCCTCAACCGTCTTCCTTCCGCTGCCTGTCCCGCTCCTACGCCACACCACGCCGTCTTTGGTACCCCTCCTCGGTACGATCACCTTCGCGTCTTTGGGTGTGCGTGTTACCCCAACACCGCTGCCACTTCTTCCCACAAGCTGGACCCCCGCTCCACTCTCTGTCTTCCTCGGGTACTCCCCGGATCACAAGGGGTACCGGTGTTTTGACCTTACCTCCCGACGGGTCCTCATCTCTCACCATGTGGTGTTCGATGAGTCCATCTTTCCCTTCTCCAGCACACTCACCACCCCTCCTGTTCCTGATCCCTCCTCCCTATTTCCCGCTGACACGGTGGTTCAGCCACCTTTTTCGTGGTCTCCGCAGGTACTGCTTCGCCGCGCTCCTTGCCGGGCACCTGTCCTGGCTCCCCGGCGGGTCCGGGCACGTTGTCCTATGGCGCGGCCCCGACCTCTTCGTTTGGCGCAGACCCGGGGACCTCATCCCCCGATACTGCCCAGGGGGGCCGTGCCAGCCACCGTCGCCTGGTGCTGCCGCGGCACCTCCTTCGCGGTTCGCTGCGCCGGTACGGGTGTACCAACGCAGGCCGCGGCCGCCGCCACTCGCGGTCCCTTCTCCGCCGGGGACACCGACACCACCGCCGCAGTCCCCGCCAGCCCCTGACGCACCGCCAGTCTACCACCCGCCGCTTCTTCACCGACACCGCGGCATGTTCACCCGATGGTGACACGGCACGCGGCTGGCACACTGCCACCCCGGGCCCTTGCGGCATCGACCGGCGACGCGCCGATCTCCCCAGTACCCTCTTCCGTCCGTGACGCCTTGTTGGATCCTCACTGGCGCCGCGCGATGGAAGAGTACGCCGCGCTCCTCGCCAACCAAACGTGGGAGTTGGTGCCCCGGCCGCCAGGCTCCAATGTCGTCACCGGCAAGTGGATTTGGACCCACCAGCGTCGGGCTGATGGCACTCTCGAGCGCTACAAGGCTCGCTGGGTTCTCCGAGGTTCACTCAGCGCCCTGGGGTCGACTATGATGAGACCTTCAGCCCGGTGGTCAAGCCGGCCACCATCCGCACCGTGCTCTCGCTGGCGCTTGCTCGGTCATGACCCGTCCATCAGCTGGACGTCAAGAATGCTTTTCTGCACGTCCTTCTCACCGAGACAGTGTACTGCAGTCAGCCGGCGGGGTTCGTTGATTCCTCCCATCCTGACATGGTCTACCGGATCAACAGGTCTCTCTACAGCCTCAAGCAGGCACCCCAGGCGTGGAACCATCGGTTTGCTGCTTTCCTGCTGACAGTGGGGTTTGTGGAGGCCAAGTCTGATACATCTCTGTTTATCTATCACCATGGAGCTGACACTGCGTTCTTGCTGCTCTATGTTGATGACATTGTCCTCACAGCCTCCAGTGAGCCACTTCTTCGCCGGATCATTACCGCTCTTCAACAGGAGTTTGCTATGAAGGATTTGGGTGTGCTCCACCATTTCCTAGAGGTCACTGTTGAGCCTCATCCTGCCGGGTTACTTCTTCACCAGCGGCAGTATACTCGAGATATCCTAGAGCGGGCTGGGATGACTGACTGCAACCCCTGCTCCACTCCGGTTGATACTCAGGGCAAGTTGTCAAAGGCTGAGGGCCCCCCAGTGTCCGATCCCACTGCATACCGGAGTCTTGCTGGTGCCCTTCAGTACCTTACCTTCACCCGGCCGGACATCACCTATGCACTTCAGCAGATCTGTCTTCACATGCATGATCCCCGGGAGCCTCACCTCACTGCTCTCAAGCGCCTCCTCCGCTACCTCCGGGGCACGATCGATATGGCCTCCTACTTCACCGGTCCTCCTCCGCCGACCTTGTCGTCTACACTGACGCTGACTGGGCGGGGTGTCCGGACACTCGGCGCTCCACCTCCGGCTACGCTGTCTTCTTGGACGGCAACCTGGTGTCCTGGTCGTCTAAGCGCCAGCCTGTGGTCTCCCGGTCCAGTGCCGAGGCGGAGTACCGCGCTGTCGCTAACGGCGTGGCTGAGGCCTCCTGGCTCCGGCAGCTTCTCGCCGAGCTGCACACTCCGCCCTCCCGGAGCACACTGATCTACTGCGACAATGTCAGTGTGGTCTACCTCTCCACCAACCCCATCCAACACCAGCGGACGAAGCATGTGGAGATTAACCTACACTTTGTCCGTGATCGGGTGGCTATGGGCGAGGTGCGGGTCCTTCATGTTCCGACCACCTCCCAGTTCGCGGACATCTTCACCAAAAGCCTCCCGTCCTCGACATTCACCGAGTTTCGCTCCAGCCTCTATCACCGTGGCTAGTTGCGTCTGTGGGGGGGACGTGTGTGTGGTCTTTCTTCTTTCTTGTTCAGCCTGGAACTCCGCTGCGCCGGTAGTTCAGACTGCGGGGGGTGTTGGAATGTGAGTATTAGGCCCATGAGGCTAGGCCCATGTGGCCCATGTATGGTTACCTATATAACTACCCTTCTAGGGTTAGCCCAAATCAATAGAGACTAATCTTCTAGCAATAACTGTTGCTACCTCAAGATATAGAATCAGCAACAGATATCTAAGAACATTATAATATGCAAACTAATCTTAGAACGCCGAGAAAACCAAAGCATAACAGGCTAAATTCAATATCGGGATGAATCATGCCATAATACACTTTTCATGGCTATACCATATACCTGGACAGGCACGAGGCAGGAGAGCTTCATCAGCACCTTTTGATAAAAGAAGGATCTTACCAGTCTGCCCTTCCTTTACCACTACAGACATTCTTTTGCGATCAGAAGTGAATTCCAAAATGTCCAACAACTCATACCGAAACTTAGACCCATTGAAACAAATCTCTGAAGAAACAGAAGAGAATTCAATCGAACAGCTTAATGAAAGTGTAATAATCTCATCACAATCCAATGATCATCCACTAACCAGCTGTACTGCTGTCTTTACTGATGAGCATCATATTCAGGTTTGCTGCAGCATTAACTAAAGCTTCCTCATCTTGGGATTGTGCTTTGTATGACACAGTATCATCATTGCTGAAAGTATGAAAATTTTATAAAGAACAGCTTAATATCATGCAGAGTAGAGTAACGAAAAGAAACTGTGACTTGCCTTTTGATAGGAACCACTGTATTGCAAAGAGCCATAACCAACAGAAATTTGATGACATCAGGATCATTACTTGAGATCGCATTTCCAAGTCTGACATCTAATTTGAGAGAATTGTCAGTGGCCGAAAAACAGGTTTGCTTCTGCAACAGTTTAGGCGGCACATTTAGAGCACAAGTTATTTACTAATAAGGCAATAACAATATCGAAAATGGTAACTCAAAATCCATGATCGCTGAGTGCTATGTGACCAGGCTGGAGAAACAATTGATCATTTACTTGTCTCATGCGTATTTGCTTGACAAGTATGGTATATCCGCTTGCAGAAAGTAGGCTTTCAAGATTTAACCCCTCAACCGGAAGATTTTTCCTTTGATGATTGGTGGGCCAAAACAAATGAAAGAGTGGATGGTCAAGTCCATAAAGATCTCAAGTCCATTATCATTCGTGGAGCATGGGCAATCTGGAATCACCACAATCGTTGCGTGTTTGATGAGATCTTGCCTAGTTTGAATGGAGTTTTAGAGTTCATCAGGGAGGAACTACTTTTTTTGGTGTTTAGCTGGGGCTCGAGGGGTTTCACATCTCCTCGCCCATGGGTTCAGCGATAGTTTGATGGTCAAGGTTGTTTGCTGTTTGTAGTCATTGGCGAGCTTATTTTTGTGCGAGTGTTCTGTATGTGTGGTGTTGTATGGTTTCTAAACCCCTTTTCTTCTTCTTAATATATTGATTTGCAGCTCTCCTGCATATTCGAGAAAAAAAAAAACTCAAAATCCATGAATAGAATTTATAACCCCAGTTTTGAAAATCGACGACTACGACGCGCCTAGTCGCTAGGCTAGGCCCCGGCGCCTGGACTAGGAGGGTAATCGCCCCTCAAGTCGACGGGAGCGCCTAGGCGGCGCTAGGCGGCGCCTCAGCGCGACTCGGCGGCGCCCAGAAGCACTAGGCGGCGCGTAATCGATGCGAATCGGCCCGCGATTCCCAGCGTGCGCGAAAGATTACGCACCGGCGGGCGAGCGTGTGCGCGGGAAAGGATGGCGCCGCGGGAAAATGGCCTCGTGCGCGCGATGGATAAGGCCGCGTAGGGGTACCGAAGCCACGCGCAACGCTATTCCGCTGCCAAGCGACGCTCCTCTCCGCGGGGAAGCAACTTCCGCCAGCGCCGACGCTCCTCCCCGCCCGCCAGTCCGCTCCGACCTCGTCCTCCTCCACTCCTCCCCGGTCTCCACCCAGTCCGTCCTCCCCGCATTGAAGCCTCGAAGGGCCTCCCCGCCGCCCAGCTCCCACCGCCCAGTACCCTCCCTGGCGGTCATCTCCCTCAGGCGGAGCCCCAGCCCCCAAGGCCGACGCCCGAAGCCGAAGGTATGTCCTCAGTCTTCCCCTGCTCTGCTCTGCTCCCTTGAACTCACTGCTCTGCTCTGTTTCTTTCTCTGTTTCCTGCTTGAAGCCTTGAACTAACTGAACTGACATGCATGCTCAGATGCTCTGTTTCCTCTCCTCTGTTTCTGAAATCTGAAGTATGAATCTGTGAATTGCTGTAGTAGTGCATGTATATATCATTATAGCTGAATATCTGATTGCTTGTTCTGAAATCTGATTGCATGCATGTTCTGAAACTCAGATTGGCTGATTGCTACAGCCTACAGGCATACTGATTGCTTTGATTTCTGAAATCTGAAATCTGATTGCATACTACATGTGTATGTTTGTAATTTGTTGATTGTTCAGATGACGGAAGCAGAGGGTCAACCTGACTCTGGAAGTGCAACAGCAGGAGCAAATGTCTTGAGAAGGAACTCAGATGATGTGGGATGGGAGTTTGGGGTTCTTGTTAATCCAAACAACAAGGACCAGGTGAAGTGCATACTCTGTGACAAGGTCATGTTTGGAGGGGTTTATCGGTTGAAGCAGCATATCACCCAAGAAGGAAAGAATGCAAAGAAATGCCAGGGCACGAAGACCTCCAAAGAGAAGTTAAAGGAGGCTCAAGACAAGTGCAAGAAAGCACTAGATGAAGCAAAAAGGAAGAGGGAGGAGAAGACTGTTCGTGAGCTAGAACTTAGAGAGGAAGTTCATGTATCTAGGGTTGGAGGTTCAGAGGAAGTCACTTGTGTTGGAAGTTCAGAGCCTCACAATTAGGCCCCATTGACAAATGGACAAGAGCTATTGATCCTACAGCAACCAAAGCTGAATCTTTGGGAACTTTGGAAAGAAAGATTACATGAGGTGCATAAATATATTGCAAGATGGGCCTATAACCATGGTAATTTCCTTGCTGTTTTTTTATTTCAGATTTCATTGAATGCTATGCTACTACCTACTGCTGTAGTACTGCACTAATTTCCTTTTTTTTGTAACATTGGCAGCAATACCATTCAATGCTTGTGACAACGATGAGTTCAAGCAAATGTGTGAAGCAATTGGACAATTTGAGGCTGGATTTGAACCTCCAACTATGTTTGACCTGAGAGGGAGATTGCTAGAAGAAGAATATGCAAGAACCAAGAGTTTGCTGCAAGAACGTGAAGCCGAGAAGATGAAGAATGGGTGCTCTATTATGACCGATGCTTGGTCAGATAAGAAGAGGAGAAGCATAATGAATTTGTGCACTAATTGTGCTGAAGGAACCAGTTTTATTTCCTCAAAAGAGATGTCAGATGTGTCACACACAAGTGAAGTCATCTTTGAACTAGTGGATAATGCAATTGAAGAGATTGGTGAGAATGATGTGGTGCAAGTTGTGACTGACAATGCTTCTAACAACATGGGAGTAAAGAAGCTTTTGCATGAGAAGAGACCACATATCTTTTGGACCTCTTGTGCAGCTCACACAATCAACTTGATGCTCCAAGGAATTGGCAACCTTCCTCAGTTCAAGAAGGTGGTTGACCAAGCAAAGGCATTCACCATATTTGTCTATGGGCACACAAGAACACTAGACTGCATGAGATACTTCACTGAGGGGAGAGATATAGTAAGGCCAGGAGTGACTAGGTTTGCTTCAAACTTTCTGACTTTAGAAAGCATACAAGAGAAGGACCAGCTAAGAAAGATGGTGGTTCATAGTAGGTGGGACTCACTGAAGGATGTGAAATCAAAGAAGGGGAAAAATGCTACAACAACTATTTTGAATCCAAATTTTTGGAAGGATGTGAAGTTAACATTGGCTGTTTTTGAGCTATTGTTCAAAGTTCTTCGATTGGTTGATGGAGATGTGAACCCATCCATGGGTTTTGTATATGGAGAACTATTGAAGGCAAAGAGACAGATCAAAGAGGCCCTTGGCAATTGTTGAGTCCCGTTTCAAGGATGTTATTGCTATTGTTGAGAAGATGGTTGGAAGACTTGATTCTCCATTGCATTTGACAGCTTATTTGTTGAATCCACACTATAGTTATACTGATCCATCAATCTTTGATGTCCCCAAAATAACAGAAGGTTTTATCAGTTGTGTGGAGACTTTTTTATCATGATGAGGACATGCAAGAACAAGCTGCCAATGTTGAACTCCAGAAGTTTCAGAATAGAGAAGGACCATTTAGCAAGAAGCTTGCAAGGACTTTTGAAAACTTTGATTATAATCCAGGTAAAAGTTGTTTCCTGATTATACATGGCTGTTTGTTGTGTTCATCTAACAAGAAATCTGCTATAACTACTAAATCATAGGCTGTTTTTTTATTTCAGCATCATGGTGGCGGTTGTATGGAACTGAAACACCAGCTCTACAGAAGATGGCTACAAGGATCCTATCTTTGACAGCAAGCTCTTCTGGTTGTGAAAGAAATTGGAGTAGGTTTGATGGGGTGCACACTAAGAAGAGAAACAAGCTTACTGTAGATCGCCTCAACAAGTTGGTATACATTCAGTTCAACAACAGGCTGCTTAATAAGCGAGCAAAGATCAAGTCAAAGAAAATTACTGATGTTCTCTTGTCTAATGATACAACTGAAGCTCAAGGTTTCCTCCAAGAGAATGGAGATGATTTGGCAGTCGTTGCTTTTAGAGATGATGAAGATGAGGAACTCATGGAAGGTACAGGGATACCTTGGTCTGTGCTTGGAGATGCAGTGGGAGCAGAAGAACAACTAGAGCCGCGTAGAAGTGCAAGGGTGAGAGAGCTCTATGAAGGAGAAGAGTTCCAGTCCGAAGAAGAAGAGTTTGATGAAGATGAGGATGACTATGCGATGGAAGATTAGATGAACCCTACTGAAGAAGTGTGAGACAGCCTCATGTCGTGTTTGCTTTGCTTTTGTGATCTTAGAACTCTTTGCTTTTGTCATGTGTGCTTGTGTTTTGTGTTGTGAGAACTAAGAACTGAGAATCATGTGCTGTAATGTGTCTTCTATCCATTTTATGTTCTCTGTTGTTGCCTGTTGTTGTATTCTACTCTTCTCTATTGCAGTTGGACTGTTGGAGACTTGGAGCATTGCTGCATCAACTACAAGTAAGTGTTGGAGTATATTCAGCCCATGAGGCTAAGGCCCATGTGGCCCATGTATGGTACCTATATAGCTACCCTTCTAGGGTTAGCCAATTAATGAGAATCTCAGTTTACAACATGGTAATCAGAGCCTAGGGTTAGTTTTTTTTCCTTCCTCCTCTGCCCAGCCGCCGCTCCCTCCTGGTGGCTGCCGCCGCCGGCCAGGAGGCCATGGCCGGCGCTCCACCTCCCCACCCCTCCTTCTACAGCCACTTCCCTTCCCTCTCATCCTCTTCCACATGGGCGCAGGTCCTTGCTGCCCCATCTCCAGCCGCCTCCAGGGGACCTCCTCCACCTGGCGGCGCCGCCCCTGATCTGGGCGCCGCCCAGGCCGCCGCTGCTCTTTCCCCTCACCAGCTGGCCGCCGGTGCCTCTTCTCCTCTTCCCTAGCAGGCGCAGCCGCATCCCCTTCCCCTGCAGCCGCGTGCTTCCCTTCCCCTTGGCACCGTGCTGCACGGGGCCGCGCCCCAGCCTGCTGTCGCTGCCGCCCTGAACGGGGCCGCACCCCACCCTGCTGCCGCCGCCACCCCCTACACTGCTCAGGTCCTCACCGCAATCTCCGGGCCTGGCGGGGGGGAGGCACCAGTGGGGGGCGAGGATGCAGGCGGTGGTGCGGATGCCGGCCTCCGCCCGCTCCAGCAGCCCCTCCAGCCGCTCCAACCACTCCAGCCGCTGCCTGAGGGTTCCCAGCCTCTACTGGCTGATGCTGCCGCTGCCGGTCTCCAGTCGGCCCTTCCTGGGGGTCTCCCTTTCGGCCTGACTGGACCGAACTCCACCCTCGCCGCAGCCCTCGTCGCTGCCCGGGCCGCCGCCGCGGAGGGCCAGGCCCGTGTGCGCGCGGCCGCCCTCGCCTGGGAGTGCGAGCGCGACGCGGCCGACGCCCTGGCCCGCCAGATCGCCGAGGCCGAGCAGCTCCTCACCTCTCCCGCGGGCCCGGACGCCGGAGCCACCTCCTCCGCCTCGCCGGGACGCCGCGTGTCGTACACCGCCGTCCTCTGGCACGACCCGGCCGACCCGCTCGTGGCCCAGCTCCACTACCAGGCCGGGGGGGTCCAGAACATTCGCCTCCTCGTTCCGGTCGTCCTCGAGCCGGAGTCTCCCTCCTACGCCCGCTGGCGGGATCTGGTGCTTCTCACCCTTCACCGCTACGCCCTCGACGACCACGTCCTCGTCGACGCCTCGGTCGCCGTCCAGACACCGTCGTGGCTCCGTCTCGACAGCATCGTCCTCTCCTGGATCCTGGGGACGATCTCTCTGGACCTCCACGACCTCGTCCGCACCTCCCCTGACGCGCGCCGGGCGTGGCTGGCCCTTGAGGGTCAGTTCCTGGGCAACGCCGAGGCCCGGGCTCTGCGCCTCAACGCAAGCTTCCGCACCTTCGTCCAAGGTGACCTCTCCGTCGGCGAGTTCTGCCGTCGGATGAAGGCCATGGCTGACTCCCTGGGGGACCTCGGGTGGCCCGTGGAGGATCGCATCTTGGTAGAGGACGTTCTCCGGGGACTCAGCGACCGCTACGCCCACCTCAGGACGTGGATCACCCGTCAGAGGCCTTTCCCCACCTTCCTGGAGGTCCGTGACGATCTCGTCATGGAGGAGCTCACGCAGGGCCTCCAGCCGGGATCCACCGCCTCTCCGGGGTCCTCGGCCTCCTCGACGGCTCTGGTTGCTACTCCGCCGCGCCCATCTGCTCCACGGTCGTCCGCTCCACCGCCGCCGTCTCTCCTGGGTCCCCCTCCCTCCGGGCCGAGCGGAGGTGGGGGGGTCGTGGCGGTCGTCGTCACCGCGGAGGGGGTCGCAGGGGTGGCCGGGGTGGACACACCCAGGCTCCGACACCTGGTGGGCCGCAGGGGGGGCACCATGGCCCTCCTTCCAGAACCCGTGGTCCGGGCGCATCTCCATGTGGCCCTACCACGCCCCCGGGGCCGACTCGCGTCCACCGGTGGCCATGCTCACCGGAGCTCCTCCTGCTGGTCCTCCACCCAGCGCCTTCCCTGCTACGGCGTGGACTCCACCCTCTGGGACTCTCCCGGGTGTCGCCGGATGGGACCAGGCGGCCCTGGCTCGCTCGTTCAGCACCATGGGCCTGACACCTCCGGTCGGACCCGAGTGGATCGCTGATTCGGGAGCCACCTACCACACCACTCCTGACCCCGGTATACTTTCGTCGCTCCACTCTCCCTCTTCCTCTCTTCCTTCGTCCATTATGGTCGCAAATGGTTCTTGTCTTCCAGTCACGTCTGTGGGTACCGCCGGTGCTCATGGCTCCTTCCGTCTTCCTAATGTTCTTGTTGCTCCTTCTATGGTTCATAACCTTCTTTCTATTCGTCGTTTTACAGCTGACAATTCTTGTTCTGTGAAATTTGACTCTTCTGGTCTTACTATAAAGGATTTGGCTTCCCGGCGTCCTCTGCTCCGATATGACAGCACCGGGCCCCTTTACACCCTTCGCTTCCCGGCGGCTCCTTCGTCTTCTTCGCCGCCCGTTTTGTCAGCTGCCTTCGCCGCTTCTACTTCCTCTACTACCTGACACCGGCGCCTCGGCCATCCTGGACGTGATACCCTGATACAGCTCAGTCGTAGCTCCGGTCTTCCATGTAGTCGAGCTCATGATGAGCAACTGTGTCATGCGTGCCAATTGGGTCGACATGTTCGTCTTCCTTTTTCTAGTTCTTCCCATGCGGCCCGCATTTTTGATCTTGTACATTGCGACCTATGGACATCTCGTGTTCTGAGTATTTCCGGTTATAAGTACTATCTTGTGGTGGTTGATGATTTTTCGCATTATTCGTGGAATTTTCCTCTTCGTGCGAAGTCTGATACGTTTACCACGCTCCTTCACTTCTTCACTTGGGTGTCCACTCAGTTCGGCCTGACCATCAAGGCCGTCCAGTGTGACAATGGTCGCGAGTTTGATAACTCCACCTCCCGAGCTTTCTTTCTCTCTCACGGTGTTCAGTTGCGTATGTCTTGCCCCTACACCTCTTCGCATAATGGCAAGGCTGAGCGGATGATTCGCACCACCGACACCGTGCGCACCCTTCTCTTTCAGGCCTCTCTTCCTGCTCGCTTCTGGGCTGAGGGCCTGCACACCTCCACCTACCTCCTCAACCGTCTTCCTTCTGTTGCCTGTCCCACTCCCACGCCACACCACGCCCTCTTCGGTACCCCTCCTCGGTACGATCACCTCCGCGTGTTTGGGTGTGCGTGCTACCCCAACACCGCTACCACTTCTTCCCATAAGCTCGACCCCCGTTCCACTCTTTGTGTCTTCCTCGGGTACTCCCCGGATCACAAAGGATACCGGTGCTTTGACCTTACCTCCCGACGGGTCCTCATCTCTCGCCATGTGGTGTTCGATGAGTCTGTTTTTTCCTTCTCCCGCACCGCTACCCCTCCGGTCACCGACCCACCCTCCCTTTCTCCCGCTGACACGGTGGCCCAGCCACTTTTTCCGTGGTCTCCTGCAGGTACCGCTTCGCCGCGCTCCGTGCCGGCCTCCGGTCCCGGATCCTCGGTGGGCCCGGGCTCGTCGTTCCCTGACGCGGCCCCGCCCTCTCTGGTTGGTGCAGACTCGGGGCATTCGTCCCCCGTTTCTGTCCCGAGGGGGCCATGCCGGTCACCGTCGCCGGATCCTACCCCGACACCTGCCTCGGCACCTCCGTCGCGGTTCGCCGCGCCGGTACGAGTGTACCAGCGCCGGCTGCGACCGCCGCCACTCACGGTCCCTTCTCCGCCGGGGACGCCAACACCACCGCCACAGTCCCCGCCGACTCGTGGTGCACCGCCGGTCTTCCACCCGCTGCTTCTTCACTGACACCCGCGGCATGTTCACCCGATGGTGACACGGCACGCAGCTGGCACACTGCCACCTCGTGCCCTTGCGGCTTCGACCGGTGACACGGTGGTCTCCCCGGTACCCTCTTCCGTCCGCGACGCCCTGTTGGACCCTCACTGGCGCCGCGCGATGGAAGAGGAGTACGCCGCACTACTCGCCAACCAGACGTGGGAGTTGGTGCCCCGGCCGCCCGGCTCCAACGTCGTCACCGGCAAGTGGATCTGGACTCACAAGCATCGAGCCAATGGCACTCTCGAGCGCTACAAGGCTCGATGGGTCCTCCAGGGTTTCACTCAGCGCCCGGGCGTCGACTATGACGAGACCTTCAGCCCGGTGGTCAAGCCGGCCACCGTCCGTACCGTGCTCTCGCTGGCGCTTGCTCGGTCATGGCCCGTCCACCAGCTGAACGTCAAGAACGCCTTCCTGCACAGCCTTCTCACCGAGACGGTGTACTGCAGTCAGCCAGCGGGGTTCGTTGATTCCACCCGTCCTGACATGGTCTGCCGGCTCAACAGGTCTCTCTACGGCCTCAAGCAGGCACCTCGGGCGTAGAACCACCGGTTTGCTGCTTTCTTGCTGACACTAGGGTTCGTGGAAGTCTGATACATCACTGTTCGTCTATCACCGTGGAGCTGACACTGCATACTTGCTGCTCTATGTTGATGACATTGTCCTCACAGCCTCCAGTGCGCCACTTCTCCGCTGGATCATTGCTGCTCTCCGGCAGGAGTTTGCTATGAAGGATCTGGGTGAGCTCCACCACTTCCTCGGGGTCACTGTTGAGCACTGTCCTACCAGGTTACTTCTTCACCAACGGCATTACACTCGGGATATCCTGAAGCGAGCTGGGATGACTGACTGCAACCCCTGCTCCACTCCGGTCGACACTCAGGGCAAGCTGTCTGAGGTTGAGGGACCCCCGGTGGCTGACCCCACTGCGTACAGGAGTCTCGCCGGGACCCTTCAGTACCTCACCTTCACCCAGCCAGACATCACCTATGCAGTTCAGCAGGTCTGTCTTCATATGCATGATCCCCAGGAGCCTCACCTCACGGCTCTCAAGCGCCTCCTCCGCTACCTCCGGGGCACGCTCGACTACGGCCTTCTCCTCCACCGGGCCTCCTCCACCAACCTCGTCGTCTACACCGACGCTGACTGGGCGGGGTGCCCGGACACTCGCCGCTCCACCTGGTGTCATGGTCGTCCAAGCGCCAGCCGGTGGTCTCCCGGTCCAGTGCCGAGGCGGAGTACCGCGCTGTCGCTAACGGCGTGGCGGAGGCCGCCTAGCTCAGGCAGCTGCTTGCTGAGCTGCACACTCCGCCCTCCCGGAGCACACTGATCTACTGCGACAATGTCAGTGCGGTCTACCTCTCCACCAACCCCATCCAGCACCAGCGGACGAAGCATGTGGAGATCGACCTCCACTTCGTCCGTGATCGGGTGGCCATGGGCGAGGTGTGGGTCCTTCATGTTCCGACTACCTCCCAGTTCGCAGACATCTTCACTAAGGGCCTCCCGTCCTCGACCTTCGCCGAGTTTCGCTCCAGCCTCAACATCACTGGTGGCTAGTTGCGTCTGTGGGGGTGTCGCGTGTGTTCTTTCTTGTTCTTCAGCCTGGAACTCCGCTGCGCCGGTAGTTCAGACTGCGGGGGGGTGTTGGAGTATATTCAGCCCATGAGGCTAAGGCCCATGTATGGTACCTATATAGCTACCCTTCTAGGGTTAGCCAATTAATGAGAATCTCAGTTTACAACAGTAAGGACTAAGGACCTAAGGTATGTCTATCTAAATTATTCATGATTTCTGCTATGCTATAAATATATATATTCTGCTATATATATATTATATATTAATATATTATACTAAATTGGCAAAACGCCTAGCATCGCCTAGGCTAGCCTAGGCTGGACTAGTCGCTAGGCTAGGGATCGCCTAGATTTCGCCTAGCGCCTAGAAAAACTATGTTTATAACACATTTCCAATAACATCATGACATTGTGAAGTGCACTAACAGTCTAGCAGCACCATTAGAAAACATATATCATGAATTTTAAAGTTGTTACAAAAGCTACAAAGTCACTGTTGACCGTTCTACATATAAACACCTTAATATTTTTTCTTATACAAAGCTTTGTATAGTATGAATTTCAACTACCATGTTCCATCCCTCCTAAAAAAATAGGAGTACATGAAAATTGTTATGTATAATTACTGACTACAGAAAGTGATTTTTTTTCTCTGGAACACGCAGTTTAGCTGCATATCATTATATTATGAGGAAAAGGGGAAAGAAGAGTGAGATTCAAGTTGCAGTGAAGTGTGCACTACTGCACTTCCAGTCTCTGAGAATTTCCAGCCACTGAGATGCCACATTTGCGCAAACAAATAGCATGTGTCATGGCTAGGACCCTAACAAGTGGCCTGGTCAGGCTGTAGTACTGTTAACAGGTACTGCTCACTCGTAGGAATAGGACCGGTGTTGTATCACGCCCAGCTCAGTCTCCTCTGTTTATAGAGGGCCGATGTACCCTTATCCCCCAATTCCACCTCCCCAATTTCTCATAATCTATACACATAACAAGCATGCTTCATATTAAGCCCTACTAAATAGAGAAAAGAAAAGGATAAACATTAATAGGATGTAAAGAACATAATGAGTAAGTGGACAACCGTTTAATGCATCTCTGTTGTCATTTCCATACAAAGTATCACTTATGCAGCATCGTTTGAGGATCATTTTGTTCTCTGTCAGTGTCCCAGTTTTGTCACTCAAAATATATTCAACCTGTCCGAGGTCCTCGCTAATAGCTGTGCTGAAGGATACAATTATCTAATAAGCTTTAAGAAATACAAAGTTTACAAAAACAGATAAATTGCAGCACACACTTAGCTGAATGAGCAGGTGTATTTGTTTCCCAATCAAACATTTGCTCATCCCAATCAATAAACTTTGCATACACACCTTTAGCCAAATCAAGAGTAACCTACAACCAAGAATAAAAAATATTTTAAAATAATAGAGATCGTATAAGTATAGAAAATTATTAACAACAGTATCTGAACTTCTTGAAGTGCCCAAACAATTCATTTACACCTTCAGCTCTTGTAGCATCAAAATTGCACAACATGGACCTGTTTGGTTTCGATCTTCCAACACACATCATCACATCAGGCATAGTAACAGGAGAAATACATCAAGGAAAAATGCGGGTGACCTAGAGAAAGTCTGTTCAGCTTCTTCAGCTACAGCTATCCACATAAAACAGCAAAAGTAACCTCCAAATTTGACTGTTTGTGAATTTGTTTCCAACCCTAAAAAGAAACAGTTAACCTGTAGTATCTAAATTAGAAAAGTAAACCTTGTTGCTTTCAACACTCAGACAGATAACTTCTAGAGGAATATGATGTCTTGAAATTTTTCTAGTTTCTACAGTCAAAGTATTTGATGATTACATACCACTTTCTCAACTGAGCAAACATTGGCACAATGAAGAAAGTAGTGTTCTAAGGGCACCCGCAATGGTTAGAACTAGTTACTAGCTCTAAGCCAACTTCTCCAATAGTGCTAACTTTTAGCACATAGCTTTTAACATGGATAGCCCCACATGACATTCTCACACCACCTTGAAATGTGTGCAAGAGCTTAGCTCTTGATTAAGAGCTAGCTTTTCTCTCTTCTATTAAAATATGAGAAAAATGCTTAGAGCTAGCTTAAAAGCCAATTGTTGGAGCTGCCCTAAGTGATGTTACATATTTAAAGAGTTTTGGTCACAGAACAATTAATGAAGTTACAGTTGAATTTGATCACAATAGTAGTGGCAAACTTGCTGTTTTATCAGACACAATAAAATATGTGCAATTAGTCGGGAAAAAAATCTAGACTAGTGTGCAACACTGTTGTGCGACCTCAATCCTTTGTTCATCTGTCAAGTCTCGAGGGAAGGTTTTGCAAGTTGGACTTTAAAGCAAGCTAGCAATGGCCACAAGTGGACATGTCTGAGCTTTTTGGCAGGTCCCAGGAAAGGCAGTCTGGCATAATAGTACCAATAATATGTTTCTAGGCCAGTAGCCAGAAGGAGCTCAACAAGGCACTAGGCAATGGCAGCTTTCTGCTTCCAGTAGGGATGTTGTCTAAGGCCATCAAGTCTATTTCTTCAATCATGTTAGGTGTATTAGTCAATATAAAAATCTTGTACATGCAGTATCCCTACAGCCAAAAAAATATTAATATTCTATATGAAATAAAATTGACAACCAAACAGTATAACAACTTGTACAGTAACTTTTAATATGGTGTATTGGTGTACATTAGAATAAGGACATGCTTTGTTTTTGGCCCTAGCAGGCCATGCCAAACAAATTAGGTCATCATTTGGTTGAAGGGCAGATGTTGACCAGGCCAAAAAAAAAAAAGGAATGGGCAGCCATTCCAGGTGCCCAAATCGCTGGCCTGAGCAACCCAAGAAGCCAAATTGTATGCCAACCTGACGTGGCAGAGATTGGTGGTAACCCTAGCGTTGATTGCTTCATTTCTAAAATTCCATTGATTATACCAGTTGAACCATGACTCTAATATATAATCCAATTTCACAGTAGTACTCCATGCAATTAAATCAGCAAATCAAGATCAATATTACCTATCAGTTATTAAATTATTTTTGAAACAAGTGACCCACATGTCATACTCAAAGAATGGTTTGTTAATCCTCCTAGCATTTTGGCATGGTTCTAATCCAAACATCTTGTATATGACCAAATTTTGGCTTGGTACACTCGAAGCGAAAACCAAACAGAAGTAACAAACAAAGAAAGAGTTAGCAACAATTCAAACTGCAAGCATACCTTTATGGAGATCGGAATCATTATGGAGCACAACAGCTCAAAGCGTAACGGGATAATCGAGAAATCATACCATGGGGCCTCTCCCTCCACAGGATACATAAGATACCATTGCTACATAAAGAAAATGACATATCAGATCACAGAATACAGATGACATAACAATATATTCAATTCCTTATAGATGAAATCATCTACAATCATAAAATACAATAGCAAGTGCCCATGAGAGTTGAGAGGGTACAACAACATGCATGCAAATTACAGTGAATTTTCTGCATCAGAACACTGATTATCAAAAAGATTAGCACCTTAAGCCCCTGAGTGTACTTCCAAGCATTCCCAAAATAACCTAGAACAAGTACAACAACAATTTGGAACATGAATATTGCAATAGTGAGCTTGTCTATTATTGCATCAGCAGCAGTGAGCTTGGGCTCTGCAGCTCCCCTACTCATTCCAGATTTGGTTTCATTGCCTGCAATGGATGATTGGTGTGTTAACCATGCTGCTACAATGTCTTCAGGTCCGCTACTTGCAAAACAAATGATTCGGCACAATAAGTAAGGCATCATGTATCATATTCTGTATTTACCTGTATAAACTGCAACTCCACAAGCCCATTCAGTGTACCGTAGGTAACATGACTGAAGAAGTGTATTGTTGATAGTCAAAGGACATTTTTCATTGTCAATTATAGGGAGGAACAAGCGCATGTTAGCATCAAATCTTCGTATGTCATTATCTGGGTTGGGGCACTCAACTACACCCTGCACAAATTAAACAGAAGTAATCAGAAAACAAATAAGAAATATCAAAGGATAAGTGCAGAAAGACTCACCTTGACTTTTCCTAGCTGCTCTACTGACAAGTTAGCAGAAATTGGAGGAATGATTCTTGTTTTCAAGTCAGTTTCACCATCCAAAGCAGCAGTCTGGAATAACAATGGGAAACACAGTTAGGCATCAACTACGTTAACAGCAATTGATAAGAAGTTTCCTTCATTTCCCAGAACATTGGCTACAATACAAGCAACACAGTGCCATGGGCTCCAAGTTGAAAATTATGTCCGTAACATCAAACAATCGATCCAGTGTATTAATAAGTCACACCCAGGGGGTGGGGGTGGAGGTGAAGGATTCTCTCTTGTATTTCCGGTGAAGGCTTTTAAAGATTTTAACAGTAATAAATGTTTTGGCACGACATAGCCAAGTTCAGGTTTCAAGGTCTATACTCAGCATCAAAGAAAGTACCAAGCATTAATGAAATACCACAAAACATGACAGTTCAGCATAATAATAGAATAATACCAAAAAAAAAATTCTAACTCTTGGATTCTCCATGCAGAGCTCCAACCCATTTGGAGCAGGTGTGGGACAATAATCTGTAACACTCTCTATGAACTTTGCTATGCTCATCCATTCTTGAACCTGTCATATCTGATACTCTTTAACTCTTAGTAGCAGTCCTGACTTTGAAAATTCATGTACTGCCATGTCAATGACACATTGGCTTCTGACAGGGGAGAAGAAACTGATTCATGATGGAAAATTGGAGAAGCATTTTTTGCAGGGAAGGGGGTAAAGCAAACAGAAGTTCTGGGAACTTCACCACATGATAGGAATTGGTTGTCCTTGGTTTCTAAGTTGAGGTAATGGAATCAAGTTCAGATTCTATGTGGGAATATAACAAAATACCACTCAAGCAGTGGGATCAGAATATGCATCCATGGAAAATCTTTAGTCCATTGTGATATGATCAGGCGTAAGGTTGGGGCAATCTCTATAATAGTTTTTGTGCAGTTGACCTCTTTGCTGTACTCACGGTTCAAAAAAAAAGGTTAGGGCAATCTAGACGTAAATTCATCACAGGACAGTCAGGTTCAGCTTGTGTTTTACCTTTGTCAAGGCAATGGTTACGACCATCCCAGAAAATTATACGAACTCCTATAATAGTATGTCTCCATGTGCAACAAACAAACATATGTACTGCTGCTTGTGGGTAGTTTCGTTTTGCCTTTCTTGTGTTCCAAAGATGAGTGTGTTTTTTATGTAAATTTGAGTGTGTGTTGGGCTTGTACAGGTTCTAAACCCCTTTCTTTCTTCTTAATATAATGATATGCAGCTCTCCTGTGTGTTCGAGAAAAAAAATCATTTACCTCAACATAACAAATGCCTTGAGGATCAGAAGTCCCGATGAGAACAAGATCACATGGTATCTCGTCATTCTCATGGAGCCACACTACATCTCCAACATGTATCTCCTGTGCTTTGATCTACATAACAAAAGCACATTGAAATATTCCAATAATATATCCAAGTAATCCCATATGCATCATTAGAAAATACAGATATAGTTGTACGCTTTGGTGATGAAGAAAACTACAGGAACAATACAACTTCTTACTCATCCACATTCATCAATACTCTGATCCTTCCATATACCAGTGCTATTAGACCACTCGGATTTTAGAATATATTACAGCATACCAATTCCAACACGTAAAAAGCAAAAGGCAAATTTTGTGATATGATAGTCATAGAGGACATCATATTTTGTGTATGTTGTGTACGATATTGTATCTCAAGTGTTAATTTATTATTAAATCTCCTAAGCTATCAAAATAGTGTCCAAAAATTAAGATATATTTTTCTAACATAACTTATGATGTTCTCTGTCACATCACAAAATTTGATATTAAACTCAACTTATATGTTGAGAAACAAAAATAACAAATCCTGTTAAGTGGTAAATTAGACTAATTGAAATAGTTGGAGGTAGTAAATTGAAACAAACAAATGTTACTTTAGGGGGTATCTGGACATAGGCCAAACTTTAAGGGAGTAATTTGGACTTTTTCTAAAGCAAAATATCACTTGACTAGCCATGCATTAAAAATATCTTCTATCTTTTAATCCACATTACTAAGCCAACAGATGATGGTACTCTAAAATAGATAGCAGATATAACCAGTATGAAAACATGATATCCCTCCCCTATTAAGAAACATCCATATCTCAACTGTCCCTGTGCTAAGGGGTCATCTTCTCATCTGGGATAATGTGCCACTACAAGAGGGTGTGGCAGAGACCAGACCATGGGATACTTGGTAGGTCTTTTTTTTTTTTTTGCAATCGATACTTGGTAGGTCAGGCAATTACTGACACGTCAGCATAGAATCCTTTCTTTCTAGGCTCAACACGTTCTGCTCCATGGAAAAGAATATGGAAGACTTAGGCTCCGCTTTGCTGCATGTTTGCCATGTTCTTCATGTTGCTTGCATTTCACATTCGATGGATGGCCGATCACCTAGCTAAGAGAGAATTTCTTCATCCTGCTTCCTTTCCCCTCCGTGATCAAGCTTAACAGTCAGTTCAACACTTGCTTATCTTCTGCACCTTTGCCCAGGAAGTAAGGTTTAAAATATTCCAGAGATTGGGCTTAAACTCCATCACTCCAACTTCCGCTACCAAATTTTCAAGCTCGTTGTTCAGGGCAGTGAAGGAAATGTCGAAGAAGACTAGAAAGCGGCTCAACTGACTTATCAGTCTTGTGGCTTCGCAGTTGGGGAAAAAAATCTGGAAACATCAGAATGATGTCTTCAACAGTACAAGTCCAAGAGTCACGGCTATGCTTCAATCTGTCACTGATGAATGCATTTTGTGGTGCTTCACTGGACCAAAGGCATTCCAAGAGCTACCTGTCAAGTCGTTTGCGGGGGGATAATACTCCTAGTTTTGGTAGCTAGTTGGTCACCTGTTGTTAAAAAGGGCCACTTGTTTCTTGTTTTCTCTTGATTGTTGTGGCTGTGTCAGTGTGGGTCTTGGGTGTGTGCTTTGGGGACCTTGTCCATCTTGTGTACGCTCTTCTTTCTTTAATTGAATGATATGCAACACTCTTGCACCATGTTCGAGGAAAAAAAGAAAGATCTATGATAGTTCTCTGAAACTTTTAATGCAAGCTTTGTCCTACAGTGCAATGTTGGTTTTCTGACAGCAGTGGCAAGTGCAGCTCAATGACAGGATAAGGAAAGACAGACTACAAAACATTTGCAAATAAGAATTTGTAGATGTTCTCTTTTCTAGAACTGAAAAAACAGTTTGAACACCTTTAGGCAAAAATGAATTTTTGGTGCAGACTGGTGACCTAAACATGATAAGCTGCTAGGCCTGGCAAACAATGTTCTGTGAATGGCTTACATCTTACTCCATTCCAAATTATAAGACGTTTTGGCTTCTCTAGATACATAGTTTTTGCTATGTACTTAGATATACATTATGTCTAGATGCATAGTAAAAGCAATGAATTTAGAAAAGCCAAAACATCTCATAATTTGGAACGGAGGGAGTACAATAGATCAAGAAGGCCATATTTTCAATGAAGTTAAAGCAAATTAGATGGAGAAAAGAAAAAACCTGTCTATGGATGCCGTCCTTTACCAGCCATATTTTTCTTTCATTTGCTTTCTTGTCAGAAAGATACCTATTGTAATCATCCCAAGCCTCTTTTGAAGCAGAAACAATGAAAATGATGATAAGTGGACCCCATGTAGTTGCAGGACTGACAGGAGTAATACGGGACCACAACTGAAGGCAGGCTATTAGTAGAAAATACTGATTCATGAAACGCCTGAAATACTTAGAGAAATGAAAAGAAATTAAAATTCTGATGGAACTGAAATTCATTAGTCAAACAGAAAGAATGAGTTCCTGCAGGTCCTTTGACCAAGTGACCAAGAAGCCTTTTGTCTCATGTTGCAAATAAGAGCGATCCTTTGACCAAGAAGCATTTTGTCTCATGTTGCAAATGAGAGCACCATATTCAGTGTGAAAGCTATCTATAAGTTCTCGAACCAGTTAATTACAAAATAAGTAAACTATTTATGGTTAGTATGCATCTTCATCTAGTGCACTTATACTAATTTAATCCTTCAGGCAAGATGACACTGAAAATTTTCATATGCAGACACAAGCATGGCTGATGCATTGTATTATATAATAAAACACTTCATTAAGCAACATGGCACTAGAATTGCAGTTTCCATCAAATGGTGGGAATAATGTTTTATGTTACACCCCCTCCAGTCATTTAGGTTGAAGAAAGTGCCCTAAAAAGTGGATAAACTGCAACCACCTTAGGTGCTGAAGCAATGAAATGGCTAAGATGGAGATGGAACTACTTTATTGTCAACAAGTGAAGAACAGATACAAACCTGAATTGCTCCCATAAATTTTTCGGGAGAAAATTCCACAGGGTATACTTGGTATTGGATATCCGGTTGTCACAGTAGGAATACCGGCACGAATCATCATTGATATAGACAAAACGTTTCATTGTTTCCAAGATGTCACTTATGTGCCATTGCGAGCTTTGAATCACTCTGATGGAGAAAAGGTGCAGGGGCGGGCCCAATAAAGGTCATGGGTGTACACATGTGCACCCGATAATTTTTTGCCAAGAAATAAAACAAGTTAGTAGGCACAATACATACATGTATACACTCGTAATTAGATTAGATCCGATCCGATAGCCAGATAGCTTAAACTAGGGTTCGGATTCTCAGTTTTGCACAGGAGGAAGTGGGGTAGGGGCAGGCATACCTGGTGTTCGGATGCTCAGTATCCAGATAGCTTAAATTAGGGTTCGGATGCTCAGTGCTTGTCGCCGGAAAAGGGCCCGACGATTCGACGAAGACCTAGGCAGTTCGGAGTAGTGCGGCGGCGGTTGCTTGCACTGATGCCCTGGACCCGTACGGTCGAGAAACCTGGCCCCGGCGGAAACGGTCGAATCGCGTCGGTCTCGGGCAGGCGCGGTGAACGGGAGAAGAACAGCAGCAAACAGGTCTGACCGCACCGCAGTCCGCAGGAGAGCGGGCCATTGGACTGATTTATCCTTTTCATTTCTTTTGGTACAGGCACAATGACTACACTATTTTTTCCGACCAGTTGGGTGCCCATACCTAGCTACGGGCATAAAAAAATCCGATGACATACAACTGTATAGGCACAACATACGTAAAAGCTTATGTCCTCACAAACAATTAATTCCAAAACACAAATATAAGATATATAACATCCAAATTAGTAATATCCCCACAAGCCACCATATACTACTCGTCTCCTATTGTTCTCGTACTTTTTCTATTACCTAAAATACTGATAGATATGACAAGTATAAATTGCAAAAGACTTAAATGTAAGATATATAATACTAAGACAATATCTTTTCATGGTATTAGGATCTCTTTGTGGACAATATTTTTTATGTATGTATCATTAATTGTTGCCTTTCTTTTGTTATCCTTCTTATCACCAGGTAGGACAATAAGGATCCTGATGTTTTGATTTGGCAGTGGCTCTGGATAGCGCAACATACAACTGATCATGAGAGAACACTGGTTCAGTCAAATACACACCAATATTGGGGATAGTCTGCCCTTGCATCTTATTAACCGTCATGGCAAAATTGAGCCTAACGGGAAACTGCTTCCTCTTAAACTGGAATGGAAACATCTCATCATCAGAGGTGCATAATGGAATCCATGGTAAAAAGATTCGTTTTCCAACATGGTCTCCTACCACAATTTTATGTATCGATGGTATTTTGTTGGAACCCCTCGGATCACCAGCCTTGTTCCATTGCAAAGTCCATTTATAGGATGATATTCCTTAAAAATATGATCGGGCACCTAATCTTGAGCTTTAACACATGTAGAGGGAGACCGTTAGGGGTTAAAGTGCTAAGGAACTCGGAAGGGTAGTAGTTATGCGGGTCATCCATTGCAGAGTTAAAGCTATGGTACACAATCTCCTCACCTTGGAAACGATCTATCATCTTTATATTAATCATGTCCACCCAGTCATTTCATGTAGACAATATAGGTCTCGAAGTGACGTAGTTTTGATTCGACAAATTTTCATTGAGGCTCGGAAAAATGTAGTATATTAATGTATCAAGTTCATTGCCATTCCCTGTATATGGCACACAAATCTCGTCAAGAAGACGGACATCACCATCACCATTGACCTCCTTGGTACCACAACCAATGCGCAACAGATATTCAGCAAAACCTAGGTCACTCTGTGCCCTCATGTTACGCACCAGCTTTAAGTGATACATGGAATCCCAAAGGTATGACCTTCGTAGTGACGCACCAACTATTTGAGCCCTTGACCCCTTCCTTACAACAAGAAGGATCTGCTTGAAATCTCCACCAAACACAATAATCTTACCACTAAAAGGAAGTTTATGTCGATCCATTATATCACGTAGGCTATTGTCTAGCACCTCTACTGCTTATCTCTTGGTCATAGAAGCCTCATCCCATAAAAAATAAGGGATGGTCCGTAGAAGCTTCGCGGTACCACTCTGTTTTGTGAAACTACAAAAAGTCTCATCCTCAATAGTTAAGGGTATCTTGAAACTTGAGTGGGTAGTCCTCCCTCCAGGCAATATGGAAGCTTGAAAGGTCTTGATGGCTAGAGGGGGGGTGAATAGCCTTTTAAAAATTTCTACAAAGACAAGCTAAACAAGTTTATCAATATAACAAATAGCGAGATGCGTGTTTTGCTTAGCCTACGGGGTGTTTGCAAGCCACCTATCCAATTCACAATTCTAGTAAATTTGCACTCAACCACATAAGTCAAACCGAGAAGGAAACTACAACTAGCAAGCTACACAAAAAGAGCTACTCTAGCAAAGCTAACTAGCTAGCAAAAGTAACTAAGAAGGTAATGCGGAGTTGAGTTAGGAGAGTTTCACCGAAGGGTGAAGTATTGAGCCAACCAATAAGATCAACAATGAATACCAAGACAACCGAACACCGGGATCAATCAATCACAATATGAAAGTGATGACACAAGATTTATCCCGAGGTTCACGTGCTTGCCGGCACGCTAGTCCCCGTTGTGTCCCTCTTCACCACGTGGTTCGGTGGCTAATCGGTCACACACCGAGCCTCTCAAAAGGCGCCACAAGAACCTACCAAATGGCAAAAGGTTGCAAATGACACGAGCAATCCACTAATGTTGCCTTTGGCGCTTCGCCGAGGTAGGCACAACCCCTCACAATCACCGGAGGTGGCCAAGAACAATCACCAACTCTTGCCAACGCCTCCAAACTGCTCCAAGCCGTCTAGGTGGCGACAACCACCAAGAGAAACAAGAATCCCGCAGCAAATCAACCATCAAGTGCCAACTAGATGCAATCTCACAATGCAAATGCACTTGGATCACTCAATCTCACTTCAAATATGCAAAGAAGCAAGAGAGATGAGTGAGGGGGAGTTGCTTAGCTCAAAGTGCTCACAAGTATGTCAAATGTCTAAGAGAGAGAGCCTTGAGCCGGCCAACAAGTATTTATAGACGTACCCCTTCGAATATAGTCGTTACGCACTTGAAACAGCCAAAGTCGCGCTGACCGGACGCGCTGGTCAAACTGACCGGACGCGCCGATCGCACAGCGGCTACTTTCACGAACCATCGACCGAATGCGCTGCACGCAACGACCGGACGTGCGAAGCTCGACCGGACGCATCCCGTGACGGACCGGACGCGCTGGTCAAGCCTAAGCAGCGCACAACGAAACAGCGACCGGACGCGCTGGAAAACTGACCGGACGCCACAGTGCCAGCGTCTGGTTGGAGTCCAGTAAGCTCCCTGATCGACCAGACACGTCCGGTCGACTGTGACCGGACGCGCCACCGCATCCGATCAACAAACCGAAACACGCAAAGACACTGAACGCTGACCAGACGCGTCCGGTCAAACAGAGACCGCGTCCGGTCCAGCGTCCGGTCACCACTGTGACCTCCGTTCGCTTCCGTTTGATTTCTGACTTCCGGCGTAGTGGAAAATAGTCGTTTCAACTCCTCGAAAATGTCTGAATCCCGCCTCGCAAGCTTGGCGGGAGGGGAGAGGACCCCAAACCCTCTCTACCGCTCAAACTCCGCTGCCTTCGCAAATGTGCTAACACCACCAAGTGATCACGTCATGTGCGAGTGTGTTAGCATTTTCACAATCATTTTTCGAGGCGTTATTAGTTCTATCCAAATGCATATGATTATGAAATGCACACATAGAGGCACTTAGGAGTTCAATAGCTGTGTCATTCCCCTCTTTATAGTACGACTATCTATCCTATAATGTAACCACACCCACTAGGTGTCTTGGTTACTAAAACACAACCCTTAAGCATATACCTTTGCCTTGATCACGTAGGGTTGCGTCCAAATCCAAGTGTGGCCATCATGATCACCATATCCATCTTGCCACCAACCTTGAAATGTACTAATCCTCATATGCTACATACAACTTAGGCATAGGATTAGTACTTAGGCATTGTCACTAATTACCAACACCAAACATTGAGCTTTCAAAGCTGCAATGCTAGATGTAGCTATAGCCACAGCAATCTTATTTTGATTGCATATTTTCACGAGCAAAGCCTTATATAGATCACTCCATTCACTGTTCCTAGATCATCGTAAGAGGTTGCACCACTCACATGGTTTAGGAGAACACAGAGATAGTAGCGTTCCCCCTCGGCCAGATTGGCAGAGACGATTCGACCTATCTAGCCCTTATATTCCTGCTTCCTTCTTTGCCACTTTTTATCGCGTGGTTGCCAAGTATACCACTCGAGAAAGTCATTGTATAAAATTCCACGAGCTCTTTCATCTAATCTATTTTTCTCAAAGTATGCCGTGAGCATTGACCTATTAGCACTTAGACGGTTAACCACTCTTCGTATACCTTGTTGTTGGTAAAACGACACCATGTGCATGTTCGAAAGATGGAGTTGTAGCTGCATCATAGATGGTGAGTTCTTGCTCAACTCAAATCCATATATCATCCACAATGCTTGTGGAGGGGTCACCCACCTAGCCTCTCTATATTGTTCAATCTCATCAATTTTTCTGTTTTTCATCAGGCTTGCTAGCTTCTCTCATAGACACAGAAGCACGATCGTGGCCCTTGTATATGTACTTGAATAAGTATTTCACGACCTTGATGCTACCACATGCCTCAATATTTATGTGTTAATTGAAAAGTCGGAGGAGGTAAGGGTTGTAGGGGATGACCCATCTGTTGTCTAGTACGGCCCCTCGAACTCTTGCCTGGCATCCGTCTTCACGTCAGCTATAAATTGGGTAGGAGTCCTTGCCCTGTAAGGTGGTACAATCGTGGATAATGATTCTTACATGAATCATGACCCTTTGTGCTTGGGCAATCATGATTTAGCACACCACACGGGCCATGCATCATATGCTTGATAATCAACTTGTGCAGCTCTGGGTACTTCTTCTTGTCACACCCGGTTTTCTAAAGAACAAAACCAGGCTAATCATATGTGTGCCCAGGAAGTCCACACATATGTCAGAATGAAAAAGTATCAGAAACAATGTTATTATATAACGTATACATAGCTATATTAACACTTACATCAGAGTATCGCGGAACGGTGACTAAACTTCAGGCTCCATTCTTCTCAGGGACGGCTGACTGGTGGCTCCGTATACCAAGCACTTCTGAAAGACTTCTGAAAACTCCACTACACTTTCATCCTTCTTCCAAGCAGCACCCCACTACACACTGGAGTGTGGTGGAAATAGCAAGAGTGAGTCCATATCGAACTCAACAAATATAACATGGGGTTCATGAGGCTCAAAAGGATAGACACTGGTTACTGCATTTAGCTTTTAATTATCACAGTTTTATCATATGAGTAGCATCAGGTTTTCATTTATCACACAATAAACATATGATCAATGTAAAGATGAATAATGAATAGCAAAAACACATTTATAGTCATTAGTGATCATCTATTCCGTAAGGGTCCAAGGCCACTCGTGACCGTGAGCACGGCTGTTATAACAGTTTTACACTCTACAGAGGTTGTACACTTTCACTGTGAGTCGTGATTTACCCTTTCGCCCGAGGTGATCAGCCTCTTGACCCACTACCAAGGAAGGTCGGCAGGGTTCACTATGAAGTCTTTCAAAGGTTCGTCTAACAAGTTAGGGCCATTAGATTCACTCGGCAAACAGATGTAGAGCCCCCCTTCCAAATGGCACAATAACACGCAGCCTATACACATGAGGACAGAGGCCGCACTATACCCGATTCGTCAAGCCGTTCTTACGCCATGAAGGTTACCACTAACAAGCTAGAAAAGGTCCTCATACTTGACTAAAGCCAGAGCCATATAGCCCTCACAGTTGTACTGTAAGTCCCGGATGTTCGCTTACAGATGAGTCCTTATGGAGAGAAACTAGAGCACCAAAAATAGCCCCATGCTCTAGCCCTCTTTAAACAGTAATCAAAAAGTCATCTTTTAATGTTGTTGCATATTCCATTAATCATATTACAAGATCATAGTTTATGTTCAGCGCTAGCAAAAGCTACCCAATGCAAAATCCCATGGGTGACAAGGTATAGATAAAAAACTAGGAAAATCCTTAATGGCAATCAAGGTAGACACATGCAGTATGAATTTATGTGATTAAAGTGAATAGGACAACAAGGAAATCCCATGTTATACTTGCCTTTTTCCCAAAGTTAAGTCGCTCAGAACCTTCAACCTCCGTCTCTGATCTTCAGCTTCTGCTGTACTCGTCGGTTCTCAGCTCCTAGTCTTCAGCGCTCACGAATCACACTTCTACTCGCAGCAACCAAGCACAGCAAACAGACAATGAACACACCTAAGAACAAACATCATACAAAGGAGGCACTTTAAAAGGAAGCTCACTAAACGTCACGGCTTGTTGCTATGGTTACGAGAACGTAAGAAACGTCGATAACGGAACTACGATTGAAAAGAAACGACTACCGAGAGTTTATATTATAAAAGAAACAACTACAGGCTTCATTTAATTTAATTTAGAAAAATCACATGGAATCTACTAATTCAGATTAGTCAAATTATTATATTAAAAACAAATTAGAACAAATCATATTTATTTATGAACATGTCTCGTGTTATTTAATCATCAAGTTAAACTTTAACCTTGTATAAAAATAAAGGTGAGAATACCTAAACAAGTTTATCCTATGCAGCTGGTTTGAACTTAGCAAGTTACAGTTTAATCACTAAAGATCAAAGTATAAACCTATATTATTTTAATTATAAAGCTAGTTGCATTGACATTAATCAATTTAACATTCATGTTGAAATTCAAAAGCATAGAGCATGGTAAACGTTGTTGCAGACACGTAGCTTACGTCGGCATGGTCGCGACGCAACAAGAATGGAGTTACAACTCTAGGTTACTTTTAATTAGAAAGCTACTAAATAAATATATTAATCAAATTACATTTAAATTAATAAATAAATTCAGAATTGGGTGACATGATGAACACTAATGCTGTTGCGTAGAGTGCGACATTACGAAACTAACGCAACAAGAACGACTCGAATCGGAGATCAAACGATTAAACGGCAGAGATTATACTAACTAGTGGTAAACTTGTAATTACTTCATCGTCTACCTTGGGCACATGTGCAGAACGTGGAGGCGTGGCTGACTGCTGCTACTGCTCACACGTGACAGAAGGAAGCAGGGCACTGGAAGGGAGTCCGGCAGGGGCCTGGGGATGGCCGGGTTGAGCAGCCGACGACGCGGAGGCGCCCGTGGCCAGGCGCTGGGCCTGCAAGGAGGCCACACCGGAACACGCGTGGTGACTGAACGGCAACCACGGGCGACGCGGCAGCCACGCTTGTCCGCTGCGCGGGGCTGGGGCTGGGTGACGCCGGCGACGACGGCGATAGCGACGGCAACAGCGACAGCGAGAGAAGGATGAGAAAAATATGATTTACTACACGAGAGATTTCCCAAACTAGGGGCTCCTCCATGATAGTTTTTGGTGTGCTTTGCCCATGGGGTAGGTACGTATATATAGGGAGGAAAACTTTCCACCTCCATGTCAACTAGCGATATGGTGCTAATTGACGTTGCACCCTCCATCTTTACTAATAGGCCTAATTAATTATTAAAGCCCATTAGTAAATAAATGAATGGGCATTTAGGATTATTGCACACAGGCTTTGGTGGAAAATGAGATATTTATTATTTTCGGAATTAATTAATTTCATGGATAAAATAATTCTAGAAAAGTCCAGAATTATTATTTAAGCCATGAAAAATACTCCGAAAGCTCTAAAAATTCAGGGAAAATTCTCAGAGACATTATGAAACATAAGGAACCCAAATAAAGTATTTGGAGCTTATGGAAAGATATTTTTAGAGCATCTAAAAATTAGATAACACTTGTAGAAAAGCGTGAACTAGCTCCAGAAAAAGTCAGAACAATTCCCGAAGAGTTCACTGAGATTGATTGACACATGAGGAACTGAAAGGAATAATTTGCGTTATATAGAAAAGATTTTAGGAAACTCCCAACGAGACTTAAGATGTGAAATAAGGAATATTGATTGCGGAAAAAGATAAAGACGTGCTGGAGAAGAAAGATATTATTTTTTATAACTAATTGATGCTATCATAAACTAAACTTAGGAAATTTTATCCGAATATTAAAACATTTATTTTATTTAGTGTTTCCTATGCACAATCCAAAATTGAAAATTTTGGGGTGTGACAATTCTACCCCACTTAACAGGAATCTCGTCCCGAGATTCGGAGAGACTTGGGAGAGAGATAAAGCAGACCAATAAGGTTATTTTGAGACTTTTGTCGAGATAGGATATAGAGATTAAGTATTATCAAAGTTTGATAAAGAAAATGGAGATAGCTCTTTAAGATTTTTTCGAGATTAATGAGGTGTAAAAATGACCATTGAAGATCAATAAAAAGGTGATAAGAGATAAAGATTGATGGCAACATGGTGAGATTGGTTAAGGGGCAAGGACTAGCAAAAGATGATATTATGGTAGCGATTGGTCTTTCGATCTTCTTATCTCGTGACTTGAGATTGATGATGGTGGCGGATGCTACCCCACTTAACATAGATCTTGTTCCACCTGGCGATGTCGTTGAAGGCAACGCTTTCTTTAAGGCTTACTACTATTGATGAGTCCTTCATGTGTTGATCCTTCCTTAGGTTAATATAAAGGATAAATCATAGAAACCAAGAATAAGTAAGGATGATATATGGAAAAGACAATAAGAATTAGGATTGATCAAAGGTTAGGTAGGTCAAGAGAGGATACTACCCCACTTTAACATAGATTGAGCTAATTCTCAAGATGATTTCGGGCCTCCTTTGGAACACAAGAACAAAGACGACACACAAGCATCACATCAAACAAGACAAGCACACATCAGGCAAAACAAAGCACCAATCACATCATCGGAACTACACATGCTTCTTCAACAATGGTGGTCATCCTAATGGCACATTGGAGATGATGAAAGGCCATCGAACTTTTGAACAAGGTAAGATCAGAAAACTTTTGGTAAAAACAACACAAATCAAAAACCAAGGGAGTAAGAAATAATAGCTCAAAGGAAGCTATCAAGGAAGGGATACAACAGGACAAGGAAGAGGAAATAGTCAAAATCAATGAGTCAAGGGATGAGATAATAGTTTTATAGTAAAATAAGTTTTAGAATACGTCCAGTGCTACTTGGCATATGTCCTACAGTCAACACCGCTCTGATACCACTCTATCACACTCGGTTTTCTAAAGAACAAAACCAGGCTAATCATATGTGTGCCCAGGAAGTCCACACATATGTCAGAATGAAAAAGTATCAGAAACAATGTTATTATATAACGTATACATAGCTATATTAACACTTACATCAGAGTATCGCGGAACGGTGACTAAACTTCAGGCTCCATTCTTCTCAGGGACGGCTGACTGGTGGCTCCGTATACCAAGCACTTCTGAAAGACTTCTGAAAACTCCACTACACTTTCATCCTTCTTCCAAGCAGCACCCCACTACACACTGGAGTGTGGTGGAAATAGCAAGAGTGAGTCCATGTCGAACTCAACAAATATAACATGGGGTTCATGAGGCTCAAAAGGATAGACACTGGTTACTGCATTTAGCTTTTAATTATCACAGTTTTATCATATGAGTAGCATCAGGTTTTCATTTATCACACAATAAACATATGATCAATGTAAAGATGAATAATGAATAGCAAAAACACATTTATAGTCATTAGTGATCATCTATTCCGTAAGGGTCCAAGGCCACTCGTGACCGTGAGCACGGCTGTTATAACAGTTTTACACTCTGCAGAGGTTGTACACTTTCACTGTGAGTCGTGATTTACCCTTTCGCCCGAGGTGATCAGCCTCTTGACCCACTACCAAGGAAGGTCGGCAGGGTTCACTATGAAGTCTTTCAAAGGTTCGTCTAACAAGTTAGGGCCATTAGATTCACTCGGCAAACAGATGTAGAGCCCCCCTTCCAAATGGCACAATAACACGCAGCCTATACACATGAGGACAAAGGCCGCACTATACCCGATTCGTCAAGCCGTTCTTACGCCATGAAGGTTACCACTAACAAGCTAGAAAAGGTCCTCATACTTGACTAAAGCCAGAGACATATAGCCCTCACAGTTGTACTGTAAGTCCCGGATGTTCGCTTATAGATGAGTCCTTATGGAGAGAAACTAGAGCACCAAAAATAGCCCCATGCTCTAGCCCTCTTTAAACAGTAATCAAAAAGTCATCTTTTAATGTTGTTGCATATTCCATTAATCATATTACAAGATCATAGTTTATGTTCAGCGCTAGCAAAAGCTACCCAATGCAAAATCCCATGGGTGACAAGGTATAGATAAAAAACTAGGAAAATCCTTAATGGCAATCAAGGTAGACACATGCAGTATGAATTTATGTGATTAAAGTGAATAGGACAACAAGGAAATCCCATGTTATACTTGCCTTTTTCCCAAAGTTAAGTCGCTCAGAACCTTCAACCTCCGTCTCTGATCTTCAGCTTCTGCTGTACTCGTCGGTTCTCAGCTCCTAGTCTTCAGCGCTCACGAATCACACTTCTACTCGCAGCAACCCAGCACATTAAACAGACAATGAACACACCTAAGAACAAACATCATACAAAGGAGGCACTTTAAAAGGAAGCTCACTAAACGTCACGGCTTGTTGCTATGGTTACGAGAACGTAAGAAACGTCGATAACGGAACTACGATTGAAAAGAAACGACTACCGAGAGTTTATATTATAAAAGAAACAACTACAGGCTTCATTTAATTTAATTTAGAAAAATCACATGGAATCTACTAATTCAGATTAGTAAAATTATTATATTAAAAACAAATTAGAACAAATCATATTTATTTATGAACATGTCTCGTGTTATTTAATCATCAAGTTAAACTTTAACCTTGTATAAAAATAAAGGTGAGAATACCTAAACAAGTTTATCCTATGCAGCTGGTTTGAACTTAGCAAGTTACAGTTTAATCACTAAAGATCAAAGTATAAACCTATATTATTTTAATTATAAAGCTAGTTGCATTGACATTAATCAATTTAACATTCATGTTGAAATTCAAAAACATAGAGCATGGTAAACGTTGTTGCAGACACGTAGCTTACGTCGGCATGGTCGCGACGCAACAAGAATGGAGTTACAACTCTAGGTTACTTTTAATTAGAAAGCTACTAAATAAATATATTAATCAAATTACATTTAAATTAATAAATAAATTCAGAATTGGGTGACATGATGAACACTAATGCTGTTGCGTAGAGTGCGACATTACGAAACTAACGCAACAAGAACGACTCGAATCGGAGATCAAACGATTAAACGGCAGAGATTATAATAACTAGTGGTAAACTTGTAATTACTTCATCGTCTACCTTGGGCACATGTGCAGAACGTGGAGGCGTGGCTGACTGCTGCTACTGCTCACACGTGACAGAAGGAAGCAGGGCACTGGAAGGGAGTCCGGCAGGGGCCTGGGGATGGCCGGGTTGAGCAGCCGACGACGCGGAGGCGCCCGCGGCCAGGCGCTGGGCCTGCAGGGAGGCCACACCGGAACACGCGTGGTGACTGAACGGCAACCACGGGCGACGCGGCAGCCACGCTTGTCCGCTGCGCAGGGCTGGGGCTGGGTGACGCCGGCGACGACGGCGACAGCGACGGCAACAGCGACGGCGAGAGAAGGATGGGAAAAATATGATTTACTACACGAGAGATTTCCCAAACTAGGGGCTCCTCCACGGTAGTTTTTGGTGTGCTTTGCCCATGGGGTAGGTACGTATATATAGGGAGGAAAACTCTCCACCTCCATGTCAACTAGCGATATGGTGCTAATTGACGTTGCACCCTCCATCTTTACTAATAGGCCTAATTAATTATTAAAGCCCATTAGTAAATAAATGAATGGACATTTAGGATTATTGCACACAGGCTTTGGTGGAAAATGAGATATTTATTATTTTTGGAATTAATTAATTTCATGGATAAAATAATTCTAGAAAAGTCCAGAATTATTATTTAAGCCATGAAAAATACTCCGAAAGCTCTAAAAATTCAGGGAAAATTCTCAGAGACATTATGAAACATAAGGAACCCAAATAAAGTATTTGGAGCTTATGGAAAGATATTTTTAGAGCATCTAAAAATTAGATAACACTTGTAGAAAAGCGTGAACTAGCTCCAGAAAAAGTCAGAACAATTCCCGAAGAGTTCACTGAGATTGATTGACATATGAGGAACTGAAAGGAATAATTTGCGTTATAAAGAAAAGATTTTAGGAAACTCCCAACGAGACTTAAGATGTGAAATAAGGAATATTGATTGCGGAAAAAGTTAAAGACGTGCTGGAGAAGAAAGATATTATTTTTTATAACTAATTGATGCTATCATAAACTAAACTTAGGAAATTTTATCCGAATATTAAAACATTTATTTTATTTAGTGTTTCCTATGCACAACCCAAAATTGAAAATTTTGGGGTGTGACACTTCTTGTCTAGAATCTCAGCCAAGATAAGACGATCATACTGTTTCGGGCATGTGAGCTTGTACCTGACACGAAGGTAAGTATTCTATCCCTTTCATTTCTTTAGTTGCATCGCATTTGAATTTCCAATAAAAGTTGCTTTACATTGCATGATAAGTTAGTTGCATTCAGCAACTCTATGTTAATAAATAAAGTTTGTAGTAGCTAATGCTTGATAGGATAGATATGCATTAAAGCAACACATGTTAAAAAATAATATTTAATATCAATGAATAAAATTCAGTAACATCCCTGCTGAATAAGTTATCTAGTAGTTATAAGTTTAGTTAGTCGTTTGCATTCTAGTAGTCTTAGTTAGTTAATAAAGAAAAGAATCAAAAGAGTTGCTAGAAGACCTTCCAACCTATGCAAAAGGAAAGCTTGGGGCAGATATCTCTCCCTACTTAGGTATGAAAATCTTAAACCCTCTCTTTATATTCATATTTGATTATTATTTCAATAATCATGATCATAAAATGTAGAGAGGAGTGCCTTTAATTTACTTCGAGAGAAACTCTGCTCTAATAAAATGATGATAAAATCTATTTGGGGATAATGAATAGTTGCTCTATGATACTTTGCAAAAGCTTGTCATACAACCTTATACTTCATAAGTTTTGAGCATGATAAACTTAGAGTTCATCTTAAGTTGAATGCTTTTATGGGTTGCAAATGATAGAACCAAGAATAGGCTTTTGTGAGATGCATTGTAGTCATGATTAGAGTAAATCTTTGAACCTATCTGAGGAATGGTCAAGACAACCTGGAGTTTTGTGTTTGTGAAATGCTAAAACTCTCTTGCTAGAAGTTCCTCAATGGTGATAAGTTCCTACCAGAGCCAAATATTTATGCATACATAGTCATGCATCATTAAGCTGCAATAAACGCAGCTCGTTTGTTTTGAGCTTTTTCAAGCCTTGTTGATCTGAATAGAGAAACTGTTCATGCTTTTTGATCAAGATCACATACACCCATACATTTATACTATCCCTACACTAGGAATACGCAACCACATATGCATTCCATTCACAATTGCTCTATGAGAATCAAAGTTACCTCTCTAGCTATATTACATCAAAAGGGAGGCATGGGCTACAGGAAAAAAGAGAAGAGTGAGAGAATAAAAGAGCAAAAAAGCTCTAGTGTTCAAAAAAAGAGAGAGAATGAGAAAAGGAAGGTAGTCATGCCCTCTCAAAAGAAGCTAGAGAAGGGAAACTTCTCAAAGGAGTACCACTTCCACGAAATATGCTACACACATGCATATCTTGATCAATTTATATGATTTGTTGCTCCTTGTGATCCAAGTGTTTGACTTAACAATATATTCAATTCAAGTAAGCTATGCTTTTACCCCTACCTTGAGCTCCACATAAGCTTTAGGATAGAAATTAAGGCTAACATTCATGGCCTTGGTAAGGATTCCAAACACCATTGAGTGACTTGAGTGTACCATTTGAGGAACTTAGGCAAGTTTTTGTTTTAAAATCATTTGAAAACCTCCATGAAGTTTGAGCTAAACCAAAGTAGGCAAAAAGTATCTATCTAGCTACACTCTCTTGCACTTACTTGTATCAAGGTGAAAGCTATAAGTCCCACATTGCTAAGACTGATGATGAAATTTCTAAGTGCTAACATGTTCAATTCAAGAGATAGTATTTGGTTGTATATGAGTTTTTGTAGGGTGTTACATTGTTACACAATTCTGATCCAACAACTTCTCCTATGCTAAACCCGCATCTTTGCTGAGGACAGCAAAGGGGTAGCTTGGGGGAGCTTGTTAACGGTTACTAACACCCATTTTTACCGTCAACATTTCACCCAAAAGCATGAAAAATCATCATCACATGTGAAGATTTATGTTTAAATTTCACCTAGTTCCACTTGTACTTGTAGAATTATTTGTATACAGGAAATATGACAAAAATATGCCAAAATGGTGACAAACATGAACATTTGGACCAAGTGGACATGACAGGGGGCCGAGGGCCCACAGGTAGGCGTCGCTCGGCCCCACGAGGGCACAGTCTGGCCCCACCTGGCACCAGATGAGCCCCTTGCCACGCCAGTGATCCATGGGAGCACCTTCTCGACTAATAGGACATGTTGATTCAAGTCAGTTTGATCAACGGCCAAGATGTGGAGCATATGGATTCATGGGCCCATTATTATACACTTGAAGCCTTCTCCAACCATGTGTTGTCTAAATTTTAACATGTGATGGTCATATAATCGCCATTGGGAGCCAATGAGCACTATTGGATGCTAAGGCGGTGGAATAGAGGGCTGGGCAGCGTCCCCTGCCTCCTGCAGCCTACAAGTACCCCCACACCACTCTACACTATAAATAGAGGGTGTGGTGCATGGTGGAAGTCACCCCATTCAGGTCTCATTCAAGAGAAAAGTATTCTAAACTTCTCTTAGCTCTCTAGCTTAGCTTAGCTATAGAATAGTAGTCTAGTAGTGGAGTAGAGTGGGAGTCAGAGCTTCTCTCAGCGCCTGGAAGAGTCTTCTGGGTCTGGTATAGATCCTTTGTAATTCTTTCATTTAACATTTACTTTATTCAGTATTTATTTCAGTACTTTATTCTAGTATTGCTTGCTTTACATTCTAGTACTTAACCATTAGTGTTCATCATAGTGAGCTTAGGTTCTTGTTTGTTTAGCATTAGTAACATTGGTTAGCTTATCATTAGTAGTCTTTTGTTAGTATTGGTTGCACTGTCTGGTTAGGGTGCTTTGATCTCATTTCATCGGAGCTTGGATCAAAGTAATAAGTTTATAGATTAAGCGTGATGCTTAGGCTGTAGATTACCTGTGGATACAGCTAGGCCTCCGGATAGATTGGGGTAGGTGGCAAGTGGTGACAGCCTTGTCCATCCTCTGTATTCCCCCATGATAGGTCTAGTTATTAAATTATAGGGCTCATGGCAGACCTTGTCTATTTAACTCTCCTAGTTGGTAGGCGGGCTATGCCCCAAAGTACTATTGTATTTCTCCTAGTTGTTTGTTTAGCTTAGTTACTAGAAAGATAAATCACTCACTCTCCCACCTAGCTATCTCTGGAGTAGCTTGATATCAGTAGTTAGTTTAGGTAGTTCACACCCCACCTTCACTAATCATTCACCTACCTAGGATCAACTTAGAACCTACCTTAGCAAATCCTAGTCCTATACAGATCTTGCCTTTCACCTTCCTGTGGGGAAAAAAGATAAATTCGACACTCGGTACTCAACGAGTAAAGTGCTACATGATAGTTCTGTGCGCTTGCGGAATCATCCAATAGACATTAAGAAGTATCAGCTGTCACGGAACCGCCCAAATTATAAGAACAAAAGTACAAAAACAATCGCCAGAGCGATTAAATTCCCGTACTTAAGCTCTTATAACTCCGGTAGTCCAATAAAATCACGAGGGATTTCAAACCAACCAACATACAAGCCAAGATCGTAGTGGTCCAACATAACAGGTCATATGTTACATCCATTTTATAAGTAATTTAACATATATCGGAGTTCAGTAGAGTTATTACAACTCAAGTTTAAAAGTAGCGGAAGCAAAGTAGTTTGAAAACTAGTATCACCTTAATTCAAATACATGCCAGTACCAAGGTCAATTTCACATAAAAGCATGAGAGATAAGATAGCTCAGAAGGATCATGCCCATGATCACACTCCGCCACTACAGCCGGAGTCTTCCAATTCTTGCAGTAGCTATGATACATCACAACCTGCAACAAGTGGGAATAAACCCTGAGTACGAGAAGGTACTCAGCTAGACTTACCTGTCATAAACCAGAAATAATATGACACCAAGGAGTATGCAAGGCTTTCTTTCAGTGGACTAGCTTGACTCATTTGCGAAAAGCATAAGTTATTATGAATAAACTAATTTAAGTCCTTTTTCATCATATTTATTATAACCTATTCAATCTAGGTAAGCACCTATGCTAAAGCAATCACTTGATTAACCATTAACAACAAAGGTTACCATCTTAGGTTTAGTATTTCCAACATTATCCACATAACCATCCGTGTTCCATCATTGTTACTACGATGCCGTAACTCGAGTCAAGTGCTCACTATCCAGGAGCGATGGCGATTCGAATCGATTATTAACCAGCTGGTAATTTATTCCTCACACAAACCTCACTCACCCGCTAAAGTGAGGTATTGGTCACCGAGTCAACCATTCAGGTAAAGTCGCGAGCTTGCCAGGAACCACATGTACCCGGGGGCCGCCCGACTGCTCTTTGGCCTTATCATCGCGCCCCCGTTTCCTGCCACTACTGCTCCGGTACAGTGCGTTGCGGGCAATCCACTCGGCCCGAATAATCTCCCGGCTTCGCGGTCGAAAGGTACTTTATTCGGCCAGCTAAATGTGAGGCATGCGTTCAACATGACTCGAGGCCCAACAACGGTCGGTCCTTAATCGACACAGGCGGAAACTACAAGCACCCCAGAACCCTGTCTGGTTGCCCCATACTTATTCCGCCCGGTCTCCAATTATCCATCAACACTTGGTTATTTCTAGGATATCATCCATTCCATAGCTAAAGTTTTCCAGTAACCACCTATAATTGCCGGTGACAGGAAATCACCGATCGCTACCGGTCTAAGCAGGGCTAAGCAATATTTTCGACCCCGAACCAAAATAGGATTTCAGGCATATTTACGGGACAAGGAAAAGGATATATATGCAGCAAGTGTTTTCAATCAACTCCTATAACTTAATGCAACAATACATATATAACATATATATACTCAATTTCTTTTGTAAAGTAGGAGGCTTAGAATGCTCCGGGGCTTGCCTGGGATCGAACACTAGGTTAGTGATTGACAGATGACACTCGCTTGGCGAGCATCTCCCATCCCGACACTTGTTTAGTCCTGCCATCTTCGGGATAGGTCCACCAAACACCGTCTTCAGGTTTGGCTTCAACATCTCATCCTTCACGTGGTGCATCTAGCGTACCTAGATGAGATGTAAGATGCATGTGTATGAATATGATGAATGGTAACACAAGATGCATCACATAATCATTCATGTAAACACACGATTAAGACATAGACACCAAAAGCTAATTAACTAACATCACACAACCAATTAAAGAGGCCAATCACATCAAGCATAACACAAGCTTAACAAGATCACAAGTATCTTAACTTGACCATCATCAAGGGTATAAGCCACACTTAGCAACACATGGAGTAAACAACCATAACTAGCATCTGACAATTTCTGGACTGCAAACAACCTCTACATGTTTTGATCATAACTGGAGTTATAAAATTCTAATAGCCATGAAACAAGACATTCTGGAAAGCTTATGAAATTTTCCATAATTCATCTTTAATCATCTTAGCATGATTCTCAAGTTAACCAAGTCAAACATGCATAATTACAGAATCTGGTCCAGAGATTCCAGAGAACAACTATTTCTGGAACCCAACTTGAAACAGTCATTACTCATAAACTATAAGGCCAAATGCCACCAAAATTTAACACAAGCTAGATTAATGAGTTATCTACAACTTTGTTATAAGCATATTTCTCAGCAAACATCATTTTCATGGTGCAATTACCAAAGTCCCAGAAACTGTCCAGGAAAGTATCAATTGCAAGAATAAATATTAACTTACATTTCAAACATACATTTGGCCACAACCAATATAACCATCATAAAGTGCATGTTAAATGATCACCAAAAAGCATAGTGCTCATCATTAAATAATTTCTTTTAATGCATTTCTTAATTTATTTAAATAGCAAGGTGAAATAATAAACATATATCAAAAGTCCATAATAAAATCTACAAAAATTACAGTAGATCTTACATACACCCAATAGTCTACTGTACAAATTTCAAGTCATTTGGACATGTATGTCAACCTCTGTGAAAAAGACAAGTTGCTATTACAAGAATTCATGTGAGAGCAAGATACACTAAAATCTCACTCAAATGGCAACCAAAATTTATGAAATTTTTACCACACATCAATCATCACATGAGTAGCATGCCACAAAAATTTCACTTCATTTGGAGCCCTAGATCTACAGTTATGAAAATGACAAATACAACCAACATTAAAAACCTAGCTGCACAAATCTATTTTTACAGAGAAAACTTTAAACTAAAACATGCAATATTATAGATCTACTGCATAGAGAATTTCACAAGGATTCCAAAAAGTCCTCATTTGCTATTTTACGATTTTTCTACAATTTACTATGAATTTCCAAAGTTCCTGCAAAATAATTACGAATCAGTCCCGAGAGCACTATTCATCTGAGTCTATGACAGTGCAAATAGGCCCCTTCCTTTCTTCAAATTCAACCTCCGGGTCCCTGGTCGCGAATTAAACAGAGGAGGTCATCGGAGCTCATCGTACCGGCGAAAAGAGGCCATGCCGGCGTCGGGGAAGTGGCGGGGAAGCACCGGGAGGCCTGCGCGAACTCGTTGGTGGCCGCGGCTCACCCCGAGGTGGGCCGACGAGGTCTGGCCGCGGACGTCGGCGGCGGCGACGGGAACGCTCCCATGGCCGGCTGCTCCGGCGGTCGTCTTGCTTGACCAAGGGGCACCGGTCGGAGAGGAGGAAGCAGCGAGGGCTGTTGAGCACGCGGCCGCGACTGCGGTGGAGAGGAGAGGCGGGAACGCGACGGCCATGAAGCTCAGCTCGCGGCCATGGTGGCGCTGTACTGGAGCAGCTTGGGAGCGAGGAGGAGAGCCAGGAGGCGCGGGAAGTGAGGGAGGGCGAGGCAGGGGTGCTCGGGCGTCCACATTTTGATGGCAGGGGCGCGGGGCACGCGGCAGCGGCTAGCAGAGGGAGCGGGACGCGCGGCAGCCATGGTGGTGCACGCTCTGTGCATGGGCGCCATGTAGACAAAGTGTCGAGCACGTGGCGAGCGTCGCGGTGGGCAAGGTGGGAGCAGATTTGGGCCGTCTACGGACCGAATCAGTGAATGGGCCAAAAACGAAGTTTGCTCGCCTCAGCATGTTCTACAACTTTCGTTAAGACCACTCTGTCATTAGAGCTATGGATTAAGAGATAATTGGCCTCCAAGATGACAATGTCAACACATTGTCGACCAACAATGGAACTCAAAATTGACGATCAAAACGTGGTCAAACTCAAGCCAACTTTTTGTATGCTCTTCTCCACAATGTGTGCTCCAACTTTTACATTTGGACCAACTCATGTTGTTAAGCAAATTTTGGAGAACGCGGGATGTCAATGTCAATGTCACGTTAGTGACAAAGTAAGCTTTTTGCTGTTTTGGAAACTATTTTCGAAGATCCAAATGAACTCCAAACTTGATGAGACTTGGTTCATTGTTTCCACCATGAAAAGTACTTCAACCCATATTAAGGAATCCAATTGAGCTTTCACATGAATTTGGAAGATAAAAGGTCACAAACATAGCAACTCACTGCTGTCAATCCAGGACTTAGAATTATTTCTAGGGCTGAAAAACAGCAGCTGATCCAAACTTCGAGCCTCTGTTTAACAAGCTTACAAGTTGATCTAGCTCTTGGTCCAAAAACAAAGTTTCTTCTACACAACATGAACTGCAACTCTCATTTAAGGTCCAACATCATAACTGGTATAGAACTTACATTTTTACTCTGACCAAAGTAGTATCGCGATAAAGCTTGAATTGTCCGTTTTGATCCATTGGAGCATTTTCTGGGCATTTGCTCAACACGAACCTTTCACGACTTTTGTTGTAGAGTTCATATAGAGTCTTTTGGGTAAGGTTGCAAGGTTTGGTTGATGACCTATATTTCCATCCACTTAATAATGCAATTCTAGCACTTAGTAAAGTCATTCCAACAAGCATATAACTTATCATTTCATGTGACTTTTTGATTCCAAACGTCATGAAACTTTGCCAGTGACCAATGTAAATAGGTACTAAGGTGAGACACATGAAGATATTGCAATAACACCACCCAAGCATATATCTTAAAAATGGACTATATGTAAAGCAAGGGTGCAACATCCAAGTTTAGATTGGGGCTCCTGCCCATAGGTTGACCTTGACATCATCATCTCCACTTAATCTATCATGTTTGAACTCAAACCCACTGCTTAACTGGTGGCAAACACCTCGGGTGTTACAGCCCTCCCCCCTTAAAAGAATCGCGTCCCGAGATTCGGTGCGAAGAACTTTCCAAGGGAAGAGAAGCATGTTATCCAATTCCAACATCTGCAAGCGCATCAGGCTACTTAGCTTCAAGTAGCATAGAGGCTAATTGGGTAAGGCACTTTGCGATACTCGCTCTTTGCAGAAACTTTTGTCTGAAGAATTTCCTTCACTGACTTTCATGAAGCATTGTTACTTTGGGAGGAATCCAAGACAATACTGTACTTCATTCACAGTGTGCAGAGAGTACTACGAGCATGGACTAATTACTTGTAGCATTTACTTTTCTAGTGGCATAACATGTACAACTTCCGATAAGGGTTGGATCCATATATGAGGTAAATATTCTTTGAGGCTATCAGAAACCGTCTAACCAATAGACAATTTCCATACCGGTCATAGATGACTCACTCACTTAGATGCCAACTGATGGAAAACTACATATTGCTCCACGTGTGTAGTTCTCTTTCTCTGATGCCAACACTGTATTATCTAAGTCTATTGAGGGAACAGTGAAAGTGATAGCTGACTCTGTCGGTACTGGATTTCTGCCAAATGTCACCTAAAAAGATGCTCTTATACAAAGGCAACAGTTATCTGAGTTGAATTAGATACAATCTCTTGGGTAAAAACACATATAAAGTACCATAGGCACGTCAGCACTAGAGAACCATTTCTGAATATTTTCTGGCATTTCATCCAATAGAACCTCGAACCAAAACTGCTCATGGTACTTAGGGGCACAATGATGCAGATCGAAACTATGGACATGCTTTCTCTAGTTCTTCACATGGCTAATACAACATCTTGTACTATATACATGATTGTCCAAGATGGAATTTACTTGATAGCGCATTTGGAGAAGATGCAACACCTGCATTGCTGACCGGCTTCATGGCTTCTTTGCTTACTATTGTTCGTTGAGACATAACCCTCACAGCTATCGAAGAATCATTGCTTGGCTGGAGATTAACCTTCTTACTGTTAACTAATCAGTTGTCTCTCAATTCTCAAAGTTCCAACCTTTACTCTTGACCACCACAATAATTGCAGTCGAGGCACAAACAAGTGGTCGGCATCGAAGTCTACAGATAAGGAGTCACACCAGAGAGAGTTGATTTCATCTGTATGACTATCATCTACACAAGGATCAAGACTTTGATAGTTAGGTCAAATGCACCATGTGACGATCGGTTCTTCTCCATTGGATAACTTATCCAATCATTTAGTGTTAGGTGCCCATTCGATTCAACAGGGATGGCATACCTTGCTCAATCGATGACCGACGTCGTACAATGACACTTCGGAGAGTCACTTGTCTACCACCTCTTGCAGTCTGTTAATGTTTATGTCGGTGACTGTTCTTCAAAGGTCATCTTCTTAGCAACTTTAAGGGATATCTACTACATAAGGTCTAAGATATGAATCTTCAGATAAGATATAGGGAGATAACCAAGGAAAACGGTCACGAGAATTAACACATCGGATGTCGTTTCATAATGGATCATGACTAGCAACCCTGATACCAGCGCGTGCCGAGCAGCATAACCTTGTGTGCGCGCCCACAGGAGGCTCTCGGTTTCGTCGCGGCACCATAGAATGCTAATCGTAACACCATTATTAAACGCACAAACAAAGTGGAATATCAAGTGACACCGATTGGGTGGTAAGAACAAGCACCAGACAAGGGAGGAGTAGCAAGCAAGGGTAGTTACAAGGTTTAGAGTCAACAAGGAGGCGATTTAAAGATTAAAACACAGCGCAAGGGAACATAGCTTAATTGCCGAAGACAATTGAGCAAGGGTTCTCGGTCACGTTGGACAACAACATGAGATCAAGATTAATAATGTTGAGAGACGTTAGAAGTTGAGATGGACTTTAGCAGACTTCTAGAACAAAATGATACACCGATCAGAGATTGGGTTGATAAGATAGCCACCTGATTTCGCAAGCAAAGATTTCTAAATTAGACAACGAGAGATTAGCGTTGCTCGGATCATCTGTAGGAGAGACAATCGGGAGGTCCAACATGGAAATGGGTATGGTCTCCAAAACTTGGCAAGCAACAACTGTGGTTAAGATCGACATTCGTCAGGACTTAACTTGGTTGGTCAATGGAACAAGTGCATTCTCCAAAAGGTAGCGGATGTCCAAGGCCTAAGCAAATATATAAGGGGACTACGCTAGGGCCTACAGTTCAAGCAAGGCATGGATACACAAACATTCAAGGGCTAGCAACAATGTCTACAGGCTCTGGCTCCTACGAGAGAATATAATTAAAGACGACAACCATGCGATTACGTAACGTGAGCGTTGTTCTAGGATAAAGCATCTTCAACACTCACATGCTCACCGAGGACAAAAGAGAGGTCAACTATGACACTACCTAGATAAAAAGCATCTACACAGCATCACAGTTTTAAGCAGACACTTGAGATTATTAGTCAGGTTAGCTTAAGCATCCAATACTAAGCAGAAGGCTCACACCTAACAAGAATTTATCCAACAAGAATTAACTACAAGTTTAGCTAAAACAAAAGCATGCTAAAGTAATCAACTTAGTGCATGCACATCAATCACAAGTTACTTATTTATTAGGACAAAGGTGGGAGGAGCATAGTTAGATGCACAAAGCAACAATCATGATGATGCATGCTTCGTCCTATTCGTCCTCACAAGATTGCCAGCCTAAGGTGGCAATCGCGTTCTATGTCGGTGGCATAACACGAATTCTCTCGATATAGAGCTAGTCGTCAGCTACATTCAACTTACGCATTCGTGGTTAGCGTACCTGCAGAAAATTTCATTGCAGCCCAACAATTCCCAATATAGCACACAATGAAAGCAGTAAACTAAATACTCTCCATACATACATCCCCTGATGCATATACTTCGGTATCATAACTACCCAACAAATGTACCCACAATTAAGTACTTTCATAAATACATGGTTAAACATGTAATTATGTCTGTAACCACAGCTAACTCTCCCCTAGACCGATGGTTGAACGGTCATGCTCTCCCAGCTCACACTTACCTTGGCGTAGGTGCAACGTTGCAAGAATGTAACTCTAGCGACATATATGGCTATTTCATATATGAAGGTTACCTCTACCATTCGACCACAGGGTAACAGTGCGGTCAAGTTATCACTCATACATACCTTGGCTTGAGCGTAGATGCAAAAATTTAAAACCCCCAAGTTAGTACTTAATTAAGCCACCTAAGGGTCCTGAATTGGGCATAAAGGAAATGACCACTGGCATACTTAGATTTAAAATTCAGATTTGAACAAACCTATATATGCAGTAGCTATAAGTTGTCAAAAACTGAGTTTTGCAAATAAAAACCTTTGTTTTCAATACACATATGACATGTTTAGTGTTGAACCTTGCTCCGATACCAGCTGTCACGGAACCGCCCAAATTATAAGAACAAAAGTACAAAAACAATCGCCAGAGCGATTAAATTCCCGTACTTAAGCTCTTATAACTCCGGTAGTCCAATAAAATCACGAGGGATTTCAAACCAACCAACATACAAGCCAAGATCGTAGTGGTCCAATATAACAGGTCATATGTTACATCCATTTTATAAGTAATTTAACATATATCGGAGTTCAGTAGAGTTATTACAACTCAAGTTTAAAAGTAGCGGAAGCAAAGTAGTTTGAAAACTAGTATCACCTTAATTCAAATACATGCCAGTACCAAGGTCAATTTCACATAAAAGCATGAGAGATAAGATAGCTCAGAAGGATCATGCCCATGATCACACTCCGCCACTACAGCCGGAGTCTTCCAATTCTTGCAGTAGCTATGATACATCACAACCTGCAACAAGTGGGAATAAACCCTGAGTACGAGAAGGTACTCAGCTAGACTTACCCGTCATAAACCAGAAATAATATGACACCAAGGAGTATGCAAGGCTTTCTTTCAGTGGACTAGCTTGACTCATTTGCGAAAAGCATAAGTTATTATGAATAAACTAATTTAAGTCCTTTTTCATCATATTTATTATAACCTATTCAATCTAGGTAAGCACCTATGCTAAAGCAATCACTTGATTAACCATTAACATCAAAGGTTACCATCTCAGGTTTAGTATTTCCAACATTATCCACATAACCATCCGTGTTCCATCATTGTTACTACGATGCCGTAACTCGAGTCAAGTGCTCACTATCCAGGAGCGATGGCGATTCGAATCGATTATTAACCAGCTGGTAATTTATTCCTCACACAAACCTCACTCACCCGCTAAAGTGAGGTATTGGTCACCGAGTCAACCATTCAGGTAAAGTCGCGAGCTTGCCAGGAACCACATGTACCCGGGGGCCGCCCGACTGCTCTTTGGCCTTATCATCGCGCCCCCGTTTCCTGCCACTACTGCTCCGGTACAGTGCGTTGCGGGCAATCCACTCGGCCCGAATAATCTCCCGGCTTCGCGGTCGAAAGGTACTTTATTCGGCCAGCTAAATGTGAGGCATGCGTTCAACATGACTCGAGGCCCAACAACGGTCGGTCCTTAATCGACACAGGCGGAAACTACAAGCACCCCAGAACCCTGTCTGGTTGCCCCATACTTATTCCGCCCGGTCTCCAATTATCCATCAACACTTGGTTATTTCCAGGATATCATCCATTCCATAGCTAAAGTTTTCCAGTAACCACCTATAATTGCCGGTGACAGGAAATCACCGATCGCTACCGGTCTAAGCAGGGCTAAGCAATATTTTCGACCCCGAACCAAAATAGGATTTCAGGCATATTTACGGGACAAGAAAAAGGATATATATGCAACAAGTGTTTTCAATCAACTCCTATAACTTAATGCAACAATACATATATAACATATATATACTCAATTTCTTTTGTAAAGTAGGAGGCTTAGAATGCTCCGGGGCTTGCCTGGGATCGAACACTAGGTTAGTGATTGACAGATGACACTCGCTTGGCGAGCATCTCCCATCCCGACACTTGTTTAGTCCTGCCATCTTCGGGATAGGTCCACCAAACACCGTCTTCAGGTTTGGCTTCAACATCTCATCCTTCACGTGGTGCATCTAGCGTACCTAGATGAGATGTAAGATGCATGTGTATGAATATGATGAATGGTAACACAAGATGCATCACATAATCATTCATGTAAACACACGATTAAGACATAGACACCAAAAGCTAATTAACTAACATCACACAACCAATTAAAGAGGCCAATCACATCAAGCATAACACAAGCTTAACAAGATCACAAGTATCTTAACTTGACCATCATCAATGGTATAAGCCACACTTAGCTACACATGGAGTAAACAACCATAACTAGCATCTGACAATTTCTGGACTGCAAACAACCTCTACATGTTTTGATCATAACTGGAGTTATAAAATTCTAATAGCCATGAAACAAGACATTCTGGAAAGCTTATGAAATTTTCCATAATTCATCTTTAATCATCTTAGCATGATTCTCAAGTTAACCAAGTCAAACATGCATAATTACAGAATCTGGTCCAGAGATTCCAGAGAACAACTATTTCTGGAACCCAACTTGAAACAGTCATTACTCATAAACTATAAGGCCAAATGCCACCAAAATTTAACACAAGCTAGATTAATGAGTTATCTACAACTTTGTTATAAGCATATTTCTCAGCAAACATCATTTTCATGGTGCAATTACCAAAGTCCCAGAAACTGTCCAGGAAAGTATCAATTGCAAGAATAAATATTAACTTACATTTCAAACATACATTTGGCCACAACCAATATAACCATCATAAAGTGCATGTTAAATGATCACCAAAAAGCATAGTGCTCATCATTAAATAATTTCTTTTAATGCATTTCTTAATTTATTTAAATAGCAAGGTGAAATAATAAACATATATCAAAAGTCCATAATAAAATCTATAAAAATTACAGTAGATCTTACATACACCCAATAGTCTACTGTACAAATTTCAAGTCATTTGGACATGTATGTCAACCTCTATGAAAAAGACAAGTTGCTATTACAAGAATTCATGTGAGAGCAAGATACACTAAAATCTCACTCAAATGGCAACCAAAATTTATGAAATTTTTACCACACATCAATCATCACATGAGTAGCATGCCACAAAAATTTCACTTCATTTGGAGCCCTAGATCTACAGTTATGAAAATGACAAATACAACCAACATTAAAAACCTAGCTGCACAAATCTATTTTTACAGAGAAAACTTTAAACTAAAACATGCAATATTATAGATCTACTGCATAGAGAATTTCACAAGGATTCCAAAAAGTCCTCATTTGCTATTTTACGATTTTTCTACAATTTACTATGAATTTCCAAAGTTCCTGCAAAATAATTACGAATCAGTCCCGAGAGCACTATTCATCTGAGTCTATGACAGTGCAAATAGGCCCCTTCCTTTCTTCAAATTCAACCTCCGGGTCCCTGGTCGCGAATTGAACAGAGGAGGTCATCGGAGCTCATCGTACCGGCGAAAAGAGGCCATGCCGGCGTCGGGGAAGTGGCGGGGAAGCACCGGGAGCCTGCGCGAACTCGTTGGTGGCCGCGGCTCACCCCGAGGTGGGCCGACGAGGTCTGGCCGCGGACGTCGGCGGCGGCGACGGGAACGCTCCCATGGCCGGCTGCTCCAGCGGTCGTCTTGCTTGACCAAGGGGCACCGGTCGGAGAGGAGGAAGCAGCGAGGGCTGTTGAGCACGCGGCCGCGACTGCGGTGGAGAGGAGAGGCGGGAACGCGACGGCCATGAAGCTCAGCTCGCGGCCATGGTGGCGCCGTACTGGAGCAGCTTGGGAGCGAGGAGGAGAGCCAGGAGGCGCGGGAAGTGAGGGAGGGCGAGGCAGGGGTGCTCGGGCGTCCACATTTTGATGGCAGGGGCGCGGGGCACGTGGCATCGGCCAGCAGAGGGAGCGGGACGCGCGGCAGCCATGGTGGTGCGCGCTCTGTGCATGGGCGCCACGCAGACAAAGTGTCGAGCACGTGGCGAGCGTCGCGGTGGGCAAGGTGGGAGCAGATTTGGGCCGTCTACGGACCGAATCAGTGAATGGGCCAACAACGAAGTTTGCTCGCCTCAGCATGTTCTAGAACTTTCGTTAAGACCACTCTGTCATTAGAGCTATGGATTAAGAGATAATTGGCCTCCAAGGTGACAATGTCAACACATTGTCGACCAACAATGGAACTCAAAATTGACGATCAAAACGTGGTCAAACTCAAGCCAACTTTTTGTATGCTCTTCTCCACAATGTGTGCTCCAACTTTTACATTTGGACCAACTCATGTTGTTAAGCAAATTTTGGAGAACGCGGGATGTCAATGTCAATGTCACGTTAGTGACAAAGTAAGCTTTTTGCTGTTTTGGAAACTATTTTCGAAGATCCAAATGAACTCCAAACTTGATGAGACTTGGTTCATTGTTTCCACCATGAAAAGTACTTCAACCCATATTAAGGAATCCAATTGAGCTTTCACATGAATTTGGAAGATAAAAGGTCACAAACATAGCAACTCACTGCTGTCAATCCAGGACTTAGAATTATTTCTAGGGCTGAAAAACAGCAGCTGATCCAAACTTCGAGCCTCTGTTTAACAAGCTTACAAGTTGATCTAGCTCTTGGTCCAAAAACAAAGTTTCTTCTACACAACATGAACTGCAACTTTCATTTAAGGTCCAACATCATAACTGGTATAGAACTTACATTTTTACTCTGACCAAAGTAGTATCGCGATAAAGCTTGAATTGTCCGTTTTGATCCATTGGAGCATTTTCTGGGCATTTGCTCAACACGAACCTTTCACGACTTTTGTTGTAGAGTTCATATAGAGTCTTTTGGGTAAGGTTGCAAGGTTTGGTTGATGACCTATATTTCCATCCACTTAATAATGCAATTCTAGCACTTAGTAAAGTCATTCCAACAAGCATATAACTTATCATTTCATGTGACTTTTTGATTCCAAACGTCATGAAACTTTGCCAGTGACCAATGTAAATAGGTACTAAGGTGAGACACATGAAGATATTGCAATAACACCACCCAAGCATATATCTTAAAAATGGACTATATGTAAAGCAAGGGTGCAACATCCAAGTTTAGATTGGGGCTCCTGCCCATAGGTTGACCTTGACATCATCATCTCCACTTAATCTATCATGTTTGAGCTCAAACCCACTGCTTAACTGGTGGCAAACACCTCGGGTGTTACATCAACAATCACAACCATCAAAGGATGGATGCACAGCTGTTGAAATGTTTCTGCACCCTATAGACAGAATGATCCTTTAAAATTTTCACTAGCCAGACACTAGTGGAGCGATAAGGTTTATCACAGAAGGTCTAGTGGTTTGAAATCGTGACTACCCAGATAGTATTGATGAATGATGTGCGGCATCCATTTTTGTCTTGTAGGCTCCTAGATTCCTACGCAGGCGCGACGCGTGGGTGGCTTCAGCAGGCAGTTCCAACAGGGATGTCGTGTAACGACCCGAGTTCGTTGCAACCTAGGCAACCATTTTGATTTACCATTTTGATTTATCAAAAGGAGTCAGTGACCAACCATCAGTGAAGACTTGCACCGCAAAACGCAACACTTGACATCGAGAACATCCATTCAATGACTTAGTCAATTCAGCAAAGATAGGAAATACCGGACTGTCCGCCAGTACACTAGACCACCCGATAAGAGTCAGGGCAGAACAGAGCTAAGTGAAAATTAAGTTATTTCTTATTTGTGGACTTGGACCCACATGTCAGCACGAGTTGAGAAACTTCACTAGCTGAAGGAGCACCCTCTCACTCACCCTCTCACCTATCCAGTCATTTGCAAACACCCTCTCTCTACCTCTTAAGAATAAGGAAGAACCCTAGAACTAGAGAGAGAAATGAATGAAGGGAAGATTGAAGGAGGAAAAGAGGAAGAAGAAGAGAAGCATTAGCACCTCCCCATCGATCCCATCAACCTCTTCAACATATTCATGGTGAGGTAAAGAGAGTAGCTCCCATTTTATGGATTTTCCCCAAAGAAGTTGATGTGTGGTTTTGATGGAGGATGGAGATGATGGAAGCTTGGATGGAAGGAGAGTTGGATCTTCAATCTTTAGGCTATGGAAGCTCTTGATCTCAGAGCCAAGGATTTTGGATCTCAATCTCAAGGTTTCTCTCTCATCTCATGAGTTTTGGTTTAATTCCTAAGTCTTGAGCTACACTTAGTGAAACTAGCTTATAACCTAGCCATAGTGAGCCTAGTAAGCCACCTAAACTACCATAGGAATGTTTGGCACATGCAAGATGCACAACTCCACAAATCTAAGCTTGAAGCCTAGGATTTCCTTGGAGCATAGGTTTTGTCGCCCATGTGATGGAGTGTTTGTCAAACCAACGGAGTGTCCGTCAATCCTTAGGAAACCACCAAGGAACCTTAGTCCCCATCAGCTTAGCATAGTGGAGCATCTGTCACCCACGGTGGAGTATCCATTAAATTATAGAGAGCAGTAACCCAACAACCTAAGAACACCCAGTTCGTACCAGAGCATCCGTCGATTAACCAAACTATCCGATGTGGACAGAGAACCCTAAGAATGCCTAAGTCCCAAACCTATCAGAGTCTCTGTGAACTCCACGGAGTGTCTGTTAATCAGTATAGAGTCAGACCAGAGACAACCTATCTCGGTACCCAGTACAGCGGAGTGTCCATCGGTAGAACGGAGTGTTCGCTAGTCACGGGAAGAGTGAGCTAGCTTAAGCAACCTACCTGAGTAACCAACCTACAACCAAGAGAGCTTAGTCATACCCAATGTAGTAGTAGAGCCACAGTTAGATGTCTCTCCTTAAGTACTAAGGTAGTAACCTAATCCTATCCACCTATGTTCCTCCCCATCATTTCGATCGTCGGTGTATCCCTTAGATGATCTTTTGTATCATTTCAAGAACGTGCATGAGTCTTCATTGCCAGCTTCTAGATGTCTGGACGGCAACACCATCAGGAAGGCACCCCACTATTATGAACCCTACTTTGGATACTTATCAAGTCGCATTATGGGTTATGCATTACATGTAGTCTTGGATAATGATCACTCTTATACTACACCTAGACTAGTCTAATAATCTGCAGAAGCCTCTCACCTAAACAATGGGAATGGGAAGCTTAATGCTTATTGCCTAGTTGTTAGAGCAATGGTAGAAGTCGAGCATGAGAAGGGAACTCATACTCGTGCGTGTAGGATGCTACACCTAGATAATTAATTACTAAAACCAATGAGGGTACAACTTGACTTACCTAACTAATCTGGCTAAGGGCTAATATCCCTAATATGATAATCTTAATGATAACATGGATATCTTGCTCATGCAAGGGGTAGGTTGTCGTGAGTGTGGGATATTAGTTGACGTAGCTCGTGGAGCAGTAAGGACCGTGTATTGGGATATGTAAGTCCAAGTAACCACCCGTATAGACCACATGTCGCGGATGGGGTTGACAAGCCAAGTAACTAGTTGCGACCTATTTATCCGTGAAACTAGCGGGGGTGGTGTCTGTAACGGAACCATCCAAATTATAAGAGCACAAGTACAAAAACAATCACTAAAGTGATCAAATTGTCATATTTGAACCCATATAACTCTAGTAGTCCAACGAAATCATGAAGGATTTCAAACCAACCAAAGATAAGCCAAGATCGTACATGATTCAACATAACACATCATATGTTATAACATTTCACAAGTAGTTCACAAGTAGCTTACATACATCGGATTCACATGAGTTATTACAACCCATGTTTGAAAGTAGCGGAAGCAAATAGTTTAAACCATCACACACACTTAGTTCAAATACAAGCCAGTTCCATGGTCACAGCCAACAAAAGCATTAGGATGAAATAACATAAGAGATCATGCCTATGATCTAGTCTTTGTCACCCGCTGGGTGGAGACAGTACTTGCAGTAACCCTGATAAAGCATGTCATCTGCAACCAGAGGGAATAAACCTTGAGTACGAGAATGTACTCAGCTAGACTTACTCGTCGTAAACCAGAAATAAAGTGATACTAAGGAGTATGCAAGGCTGATATATAAGTGGTGCTCGCTTGACAACATTTTGCAGGAAAGCTTATGTAATAGAGAAGTAACCTTTCCATTCTTAGTAGCAAGTTATTAATATTGATCTGTCACCTAGATTAGCACCTGTACTAGAGCATTCACTTAATTAAGATACAAACATTAATAACCATATTAGGTATAGTAAAGCCATCATTATCATCATCATCTTAACCATCAAGTTCATTTAGTGTTACTACAATGGAGAAGCTCCGTCAAGTTTCTCACTAATCGATTCCTACCAGCTGGGAAATTATTCCTAACACAAACCCAAGAAACCAGATCAACATCCCCTTAGATCACCTTTGGTATGACTCAGGAACCAACTTCACGGGCCCGATCAATGCCACACTCTCAAGGGTGACACTCTGCCAAGAAGCTTGGGACTCTAACCCGCCCTTGGACTCATGCCAATGTCTCCCAGCACATTCTTACTACCTCCAGAGTGCGCACTTCCACTTATTGACTTTCAGCCTGAGTTGAGCTACTCAGCTTCGTGGTCGAAACGACTTATCTGGCCAGCTAAATGTTAGGCATGCATTCAAAATGACAAGAGGGCCTCCATGCCTCAGTCCTTAATCGACATAGACAGGGATAGACCCACACACAAGACCTCCTTGCCTTATTGCTTCACTATCAATATCCTGCCCGGTCTTCATTCATTATTAACACATGGTTATTTCCACGATAACAAATATAGCCAACCGTGACTAGACATCTCCTATCTTGCAGGTGATAGGAAATCACCTGACACTACCGGTCTAAGCATGGCTAAGCAAGTATTCGATCCTAGACTGAGATAGGATACATGATGTATTCACTAGACAAGGAGAGAATATATATGCAACAAGTGTTTCCAATGAACTCCTATAACTTAATGCATCCAATATCATAAAATACTCAAATCGTATTTTGAAAAAATGTAGAAAACTTAGAATGCTCCGGGGCTTGCCTTTCAAGAAAGAGAAAGGCTGATGGTTAGAGCACTCAAGCAGCTCTTTGTCATTGACTCCTCCTTCTGGTGCCTACACCTCCTGCTCCTTCGTTGGTGGATGCTCCTCCTGTTTAGCCCCTCGAACTCTAGCAGAGTCACTCCTTCCAGCGCACCTATTGCATGCATACGCACAAGATGAAAATCATGCATGAATAAGAGATGAAGTGACATGATGAACTCATGAACACAAACATGGTTAACAGCAAGATAAGATAACATAATTAACACTCATTGGCCGAATAGGTGCAAAGTTCTACTCAAATCACTTTACTAAGTAAGTGCATATCTCTTCTTGAAACAAGAATACACACTCACCAAGCTCTAGCAATCTAAGGTATGGCTTTTCATCATTAGTTAGAGGTCTAGCACCTGCAGCTAACAACTTATTTTAATTAGCCTAAGCATCTAAACCATCAACATCAAGCTTATGTAAAGCAGTCAAGCCATTCAGTCAATTCAGCAAATCTGAGCATGTAGACAACAGCTGAGTAATTAAATCATAACCGGAGTCACACAACTCCAAAAGACATGCAACAAGACATTCTGAAAAACTTATAAAATTGTCTACAAATCATCTTTAAACATTTCAGCATGGTTCTCAATTTAACAGGGTCAAACAATCATATTACTCAAATCTGGTCTAGAAATTCCAGAGAACAACTAGTTCTGAAGACCAACTTTGAACAACCATAACTCACAAACCATTTGACCAAATGCCATAAAATTTAACACAAACTAGATAAGTGAGTTATCTACAACTTTGTTATAGACAAGATTCATAGCATACATTATCATCACCAAGTAATTTGCTTAACTCTATAACTGTCTAGGAAAGTCTCTATACGTGAAAATTAGGGAAAATAATATTTTACTACATACAAGAATGGTAATTTGAGTACCATTAATGTTACCAACAGTTAGCACACATCAAATGAACACTAGAAAACATAGTGGTCCTCCCTAAATAAATTCTTTTCATGCCTTTATTATTTTATTTAGATAATTAGGTGAAATAATAAAAATATAGCAAAAGTGTACAGTAAACTCTACAAAAATTGTAGTAGCTCATACATGTCCCTAATAGACTACTGCATAAATTTCATAGCATTTGAACAAGTAGAACATCCTATGTAAAAATGACAAGCCTGCATAGCTTATAATAACATAATTAGGTAGTCATAATGAAAAGTGTCAAACAACAAATTTCATATTTTTCTTAGCTTCACCCTGATACAAGAACATTGTCCACTTAATTTTAGGATAATTGGTTATATATTTTTACCATGAAAAATAGCACATGAAACTAATATTTATTCAAAGGAAATCAATAACTCAAACATACAACACCCAAAAATCATAAGATTTTTACTGCAGCACTCATAAATCCTGAGTAGCCTACCATAAAATTTTCACATCAAGTGGAGCATTACAACTTGGGTTATGAATTTCCCTTTGTAAAACCCTAAATAAAAGAGATAAATAAAAACAGTAAAAACTTTCCACTTGACCCTACCATATTATCACACTATCAAGTAGATCTACTCACAAGGATTCCAAAATGTCCTCATTTGTATTTTCCAATTTTTCTATGAATTGATATGATTTTCTAAAGTTCAAACACATTTTCTTGAAAAGAATAAACATCAACTAATCCCTACAGTCAGTGACCGGTGGGACACGGTGGTCAGCGGACCCCACTGTCAGCGAAACAGAGGCAGGGGAGGGAGAATGGCCTATGATTTCTCACTATTGGCGAGGAATCTGGAGATGAGGGTAGCATCATTGTGATCCTCTCGCCGAGCCACGTCAATTGAGGTAGCTATTGCGACCTAGGGTTCACCGGAGCAGGCTCGTTGTCAACCATGGTGGCATAGCAGCGCTACCCAGTGGCGTGCTGGCCATCTCTGGCCATGACTGGGCTAGGCGAGGGGCGCATAGGTTTCGTGGTGCATAGGCGGACCTCCCAAGGTGGCTCTAGGGTTATGCGAGGCTGAGGTTGGCTCGATAGCGGTTCAACCAGCTAGGGCTCTAGCGTCTACGGCTTGAGAGGCACCCAGGACGAGAGAGGAGGATTGGAGGAGCTCAAGCTCATGCTGGCTACAACGAGCTTGGAGCTTGGCAATGCTCCGGTGATGGTGATGGCGGCAGGAACGTGCGGTTGCGGTTTACCTTAGCTCAACAGTGACGCAACTGGGTGGAGAAGGTAGAGCGAAGCATAGGGAAGCTTTGTGCATGAGCTATTAGGGAATGGTGGGGCGACGAAGGAGTCATGTGACGGCAGAGCTCGTGGTGGCATAGTCGACTACGGTGAGCATGAGGCGAGCAAGGCGGAGCGGAACAAAGTGAATGAGGGCAGCAATGGGCTCATCGTCCTCTTCACTCCACGTCACACTGACTAGCGGGCCCGTTGGCAACATACGGATGCCACGCGGCGGCCATCTCCTACGCGTGGTCGGCCACTTCGGTGGATTTGAAAACAGCAGCAGCTGTTTCATTTCGGTGACAACCGACTGAAACCCAATTATTTTGCGCGCCCTAGCTCCCAAACTAGTTCGATTTGGTGAAAACTATAAATAGCAAACTTGTAGAGCTACAGGAGTACTCCAAGTATGATTACAAGAGCTTGGTCTAGTTCAGCTTGGTTTGCAAACTACAACGCTCCAAAGTGACCTACTTTGAAAATGCTATGTAGTTTCAACTTAGCAAAATTTGCTAAGTGCCAAAACAACACTAAAACTGACTTGTGGTCCACTTTTGAGCATGTTTTGTTCATTTCTAGCTGAAGGTCATTAAACAACTTTTGTTCCTTATAAAATTTACAACTTTGATTATAGGTGCACAACCATGCAAACAATCTATGGCACTATTCTAGTTTAGTCAAACAAAAGCACTCAAGAGGAGCTCCTAGTCAAACTAAACTCTAAAAGCATAATTAGGCAAAGTGATCCACATGAACATTGTTCCATTTTCTTCCTAAGTATAGTTAAGGTGTTTTAGTGACCAAACATCAACCACTTGCCTTAGTCAGCTGTTGGTATTAGTTAACTTGTCACTTGTTTTAGTAGCCATCTATCAATTACCTATACCTCTAGCATTGTACTAGGTTGTCATCCCCAGTGATGGTGCTAGAAATGCTTGTTGGTACTATCTAGCATTACCACAAGAATAATACTAAATAGCTCTTCATCATTTTATGTGACTAGAAAAAATATAAAGATATATGAATGAAAAGGATATGCAAGCATACAGATAGTTATACCATTGTAGCACTTTACTCGAGAGTATTTCAGGGATTGTTATTTATATTTTACCACAGGGAAGCTCTAGCAGGATATATATTGATAACTTATACTATTAATGGAGAAGTAAACCATAACTATGATCCTACTCACAACAGGGGTAAGTCATAAGGTAGAAGATATATATATGATAAGTATTGATAATGAAAAATCACTCAGAGCACTCCAGTCTATAGCATTAGCATGGTCAAGTTAGAATATTAGAGGAATAATTCCTAAGTCATCCTTAATTATAAGTCAAAGCATAAGTTGATTAGTGCAATTACACCTAGTAATCATGGCTAATATCATCATTATATCTACACATAAGGGGCATTACTTAGGGAAGTTTGAGTACAGAAACCTCTCCCTTTCTTCGTAACCTGGCCTTACTTCCTCAACCTATACTCGGGGAGTGGACTACAAAGGACTCAACGGGAGTGTCACATCCATGATCTACCACATGATCTAAAATATAGAGTGTATTCGCATGTAAATAGCATATAAGCACCATGCTTACATGGTCTCTACCACCCACCCTATGATCATTAGGGTGAATGCTATACGAACTTAAGCATAAATATGATGATAACCCAACTATACTAAGCATATAATCAAAGTAGATGATAAACATTGCAACCAAGAATATAAACAAGATGAATACTAATATTGTTATAAACATTGTAGCAAGCATATAAAAATAATGGAGATACAACGAGAGAGGGGTACAAGAACTACACCGAACCACGCTCTTGACAACATCCGGAATCCAAGCGAAGCCTGATTGCCTTCCTCTAGAACTAGCCTAACTAGCTATGCCCTAGAAACTAGAGGAGCTCTCAGGATGATTAGGGTTTGTGTCTTCTCAAATGACTTATGCCTTAGGAAGAGGGGCTGGGGTCTGCTTATATAGCCCAAGGGGTGCAACGTGAGCTCTTGGATCAAACCGACTTGAAGGACGGCGTGGATGCAACCCTAGGAGGTGGTGGAGGAATATTCTGGTGGATGCCAGTGTGTGAGGCCCATAGGGGGCCAGGCGGCATGCACGGCCCCACATGGAGGTGGCTGGCCTCCCGCCTCGATGGAGAGCCTCCTAGAGTCCTGTAGAACCTTTCCACGTAGATGCCACAGAATAATTCCTTGATTTCTTTTGACAAATGGGTCCCCCTTGATGGTTTTTTGGATAATCCATGCAGAAATTAGAGATTCACCAAAACTCATGGAATTTGTCAGTTTAAACCCTAAACCTTTGTTGGTTCTCTCATATATGCCCTTTTTGCTTGTTTATTTGTCTATAAAATATGGTTGTTAACTACCATCAACAAGCTCTCCCAAGCTTACCATTTGCTAGTCCCTTAAATAAGCTAAACTCAGCAAACTTGGATGAGGAGTTGCTACCATGCTTTCAAGCCTTAAAAGTACACATGAGTTCAAACAAAAAATCTCCTTAGGATTAGAATAAACCGATCTGACTTTCAAACTTACCAATATTATCTTCAACCATGGGGCTTCTTAGCCTTCACTTGGGTCTTGAGTAATTGAAAGACAGAACAATCAAGTCAAGCGCTATGTCTCAAGTTCTTCGTTCAATTATTATTTTGGAGTTTTTGCAAGTTTTGAAAATAAAACTTAGAGCTTTTATTGTATGACACTCTTAAGTTTCTCAATATATGTGGCATTTGTGGATCCTTACCAAGGTAATAGTGATGTTATGCCTTTCTCTTCCTATAACTAAGGGTTATGTGGAGCTCATAGGAGTGGAGATAACATGAAAGAGCATACTTGCAATACATATATTATAAAGTTAAACCTCGGATCCAAAGACAGTTAAGTTGTACAATCAAATCAAGATGTGCATATCTATGGATGTATGTGGTGAATATATATTTGGGGGCTAACCTAATTCTACTTTGCTCCTTGAAAACATATCTCTCTTTTTGAACTTGAAAGACAACTTTCTAATGTCACACCCATTTAAAGACCAAATGGAATGCATACTCTTATGTGTGCCCAGAGATCAATCACACATAAGTTAACAAATTATAACGAAAGTATCATCACAAATGTTATTACATCACGATTATTAACACATAGTCTTTACACAAATATAGCGGAAGTAAAAATATGACTCTCTCGTGGTAGCTCCAATCACAGGCACATTGACTGGTTGACTGCAAGTCTAGTAATCTTCAGGGAAGTAGGAGTAGTAGTCACTATTTGCACAATCTGTTACCCATCCGAGATTTTTATCCAAGTAAGAAAAATAAACAAGTGTAAGTACATCTCGTACTCAACAAGTGTAACATGGGGTTCATGAGGCTCAAAGGCATGACATTGGTTTATCAGCATGTAGCTTTTAGTTAGCATAATTTTAGCATATCAATAGCATCAAAATGTCTCAATGTAAATAATAAACATATGATCCATGTGAAATGATTAACGAATAGCAAAAACATATCCATTATTAATGATCAACTATTCCATAAGGGTCCAAGGCCACTCTTGACCGTGAGCACGGCTGTTATAACAGTTTTACACTCTGCAGAGGTTGTATACTTTCACTGTGAGTCGTGTTGCCCATATACCCGGGTTAATTACTCCCAAAACACTCCCAAGGTGAGCAGGCAGGGAAACACTATGAAGTCTTTCGAAGGTTCGTCTAACAAGTTTGGGCCATTAGATTCACTCGGCAAACAGATGTAGAGCCCCCCTTCCAAATGGCACAATGACACGTAGCCTATACTCATAAGGACAGAGGCCGGACTATACCCGATTCGTCAAGTCATTCTTACGCCAAAAAGGTTACCACTAACAAGCTAGAAAAGGTCCTTCTATATGACTAAAGCCAGAGCCATATAGCCCTCACAGTTATACTGTAAATCCCGGATGTTCGCTTACAGATAAGTCCTTAAGGAGAGTAACTAGAGCATCAAAAATAACCCCATGCTCTAGTCCCCTTTAAACATTAATCAAAATCATCTTTTAATGTTTGTTGCATATTCCATTAGTCAATTTACTTGATCATAGTTCATGTTTAAGCACTAGCCATACTACTCAATGCAATATAATGGGTATCAAGGTATAATATCAACACTAAGTCATCCTTAACAAGGGAATAGATGCATAATGATATTATTTGCGTATTGTGAATAGGACAATAAGGATAATCCCATGCTATACTGCTTGCTCAAACTGGTCCTGAAGATCTTGCTCGTAGAATGACTATTGATCCCCAACGAATTGCTCACCGTCTATACTCGATCAACAACAGCAACAACATACATCCAGAGACAATCATGCATAGACAAACATAACTATAATTAGAACAGTACTCCAACAGTAAGAAAATAAGATAAAAAGTCTTTAAAACGAATCTACAACTCGCTAAGACCACACAGACGCAAAGATCACGAAAAACGGAGCTAAAACGACAAAGTTATGAATTTACGAAGATTTCCTATAGAAAAATAATTACTTTAATATAAACTCGAAAATAATTATCACAAACCTACTGTACAGTACTACCAACATGTAGAGCTCGCAAATACGAACCTAACACAATTTGAACGGGTCAAATCGGAGTTAAACGGAGATTCTACGCACAATTTAACATAATGGCAGAACTGTAAATAAGTGAAAACGTATTTTCTAAAGTTACGCGATCAAAATACGCTTTACAAAAAAGAAAACGTAAATTAGTAATACGCCTTGGACTGCGGGTTACATACTTAAAAATTACAGGGATTCTTTAGCAAAAATACCGGCCGAACCGGTATCTTCTTTTACAGCCGTCAGATCTAAAATGACGGTCCAGAGTAGATCGGGGGGGAAGCCGGGCGGCGCTTCGGCCAGAACAGGGCCGCGACGGTGGTTCCGCGGTGGCGCCATGCCGAAGAACATGAGAACTCCGAGCACCATTCAGCGAACAGAAATACAGGGAGGGAGTGAATGACATGGCGAGCTCACCTAGGGCAAAATCGGAGCCGGGGACGAAGCAAGGAAGGCACACGGCTCGGAGAGGCGGACGGCTAGGTCTCCCCCACGCGGTGACCGGTCTTTCGAGCACCACAGTAGTTAAAAGAGGGCGGGATGGATGCGGAGGGGTGCAGCATCCCATTTTTATAGCCCTAGGGTGCTCAAAAGAAGGAAAGAAGAGATTGGAGGGGCGGATTCGGTCGGTGACAAACATGGGAAGCAAATCCGACGCCGACGTGAGGAGGAAGGTGATCCTGACGTGTGGGGCCCTCGGCGTTGTTGGGCATTCTTAACGTCACTACCAAAAGTAGACTTAGTTTTCTAATTCTGATAACGGCGCCAAAAATGCCAAACCTATCCCTCATGCCACTTAAGCCAAGTTGTCATCCCCAGCATGACATGAGAGACGCGGTATTGAAATATGCATTTGCTCATCAAGATAAATAATAAAAGGGATCTGCAAGCGCACAGATTAATACCGATGTAGCATTTTAACCGGGAAGTATTCCAGGTATCGTTATTTATATTTTTACCACTGGGAAGGGATTTCTAAGTATCATGGTTGATAATGGAATGAGAATATGGAGCTGAGTACACATCATTGCATGTATAACCGAGAGTATTTATCAATCTCTTTATACAGGTATAAATGTCACATTAAGTAAAGATAAAGTGATAATGGTGACAAAGATAATTAATCTGATCAGCTAGCCACATATAATAATGATAAGCACCTCAACAGATATTCTAGCAAGTCATTAGCATGGAATTAGGATGAACTACAAAGATATTCCCTAAGTTATTATTAACTGTAAAGTCTAGCATAT
>CM039601.1:22957080-23180795 GCA_022457205.1 Saccharum spontaneum
CTAAGCATGGCTAAGCAAGTATTCGATCCTAGACTGAGATAGGATACATGATGTATTCACTAGACAAGGAGAGAATATATATGCAACAAGTGTTTCCAATGAACTCCTATAACTTAATGCATCCAATATCATAAAATACTCAAATCGTATTTTGAAAAAATGTAGAAAACTTAGAATGCTCCGGGGCTTGCCTTTCAAGAAAGAGAAAGGCTGATGGTTAGAGCACTCAAGCAGCTCTTTGTCATTGACTCCTCCTTCTGGTGCCTACACCTCCTGCTCCTTCGTTGGTGGATGCTCCTCCTGTTTAGCCCCTCGAACTCTAGCAGAGTCACTCCTTCCAGCGCACCTATTGCATGCATACGCACAAGATGAAAATCATGCATGAATAAGAGATGAAGTGACATGATGAACTCATGAACACAAACATGGTTAACAGCAAGATAAGATAACATAATTAACACTCATTGGCCGAATAGGTGCAAAGTTCTACTCAAATCACTTTACTAAGTAAGTGCATATCTCTTCTTGAAACAAGAATACACACTCACCAAGCTCTAGCAATCTAAGGTATGGCTTTTCATCATTAGTTAGAGGTCTAGCACCTGCAGCTAACAACTTATTTTAATTAGCCTAAGCATCTAAACCATCAACATCAAGCTTATGTAAAGCAGTCAAGCCATTCAGTCAATTCAGCAAATCTGAGCATGTAGACAACAGCTGAGTAATTAAATCATAACCGGAGTCACACAACTCCAAAAGACATGCAACAAGACATTCTGAAAAACTTATAAAATTGTCTACAAATCATCTTTAAACATTTCAGCATGGTTCTCAATTTAACAGGGTCAAACAATCATATTACTCAAATCTGGTCTAGAAATTCCAGAGAACAACTAGTTCTGAAGACCAACTTTGAACAACCATAACTCACAAACCATTTGACCAAATGCCATAAAATTTAACACAAACTAGATAAGTGAGTTATCTACAACTTTGTTATAGACAAGATTCATAGCATACATTATCATCACCAAGTAATTTGCTTAACTCTATAACTGTCTAGGAAAGTCTCTATACGTGAAAATTAGGGAAAATAATATTTTACTACATACAAGAATGGTAATTTGAGTACCATTAATGTTACCAACAGTTAGCACACATCAAATGAACACTAGAAAACATAGTGGTCCTCCCTAAATAAATTCTTTTCATGCCTTTATTATTTTATTTAGATAATTAGGTGAAATAATAAAAATATAGCAAAAGTGTACAGTAAACTCTACAAAAATTGTAGTAGCTCATACATGTCCCTAATAGACTACTGCATAAATTTCATAGCATTTGAACAAGTAGAACATCCTATGTAAAAATGACAAGCCTGCATAGCTTATAATAACATAATTAGGTAGTCATAATGAAAAGTGTCAAACAACAAATTTCATATTTTTCTTAGCTTCACCCTGATACAAGAACATTGTCCACTTAATTTTAGGATAATTGGTTATATATTTTTACCATGAAAAATAGCACATGAAACTAATATTTATTCAAAGGAAATCAATAACTCAAACATACAACACCCAAAAATCATAAGATTTTTACTGCAGCACTCATAAATCCTGAGTAGCCTACCATAAAATTTTCACATCAAGTGGAGCATTACAACTTGGGTTATGAATTTCCCTTTGTAAAACCCTAAATAAAAGAGATAAATAAAAACAGTAAAAACTTTCCACTTGACCCTACCATATTATCACACTATCAAGTAGATCTACTCACAAGGATTCCAAAATGTCCTCATTTGTATTTTCCAATTTTTCTATGAATTGATATGATTTTCTAAAGTTCAAACACATTTTCTTGAAAAGAATAAACATCAACTAATCCCTACAGTCAGTGACCGGTGGGACACGGTGGTCAGCGGACCCCACTGTCAGCGAAACAGAGGCAGGGGAGGGAGAATGGCCTATGATTTCTCACTATTGGCGAGGAATCTGGAGATGAGGGTAGCATCATTGTGATCCTCTCGCCGAGCCACGTCAATTGAGGTAGCTATTGCGACCTAGGGTTCACCGGAGCAGGCTCGTTGTCAACCATGGTGGCATAGCAGCGCTACCCAGTGGCGTGCTGGCCATCTCTGGCCATGACTGGGCTAGGCGAGGGGCGCATAGGTTTCGTGGTGCATAGGCGGACCTCCCAAGGTGGCTCTAGGGTTATGCGAGGCTGAGGTTGGCTCGATAGCGGTTCAACCAGCTAGGGCTCTAGCGTCTACGGCTTGAGAGGCACCCAGGACGAGAGAGGAGGATTGGAGGAGCTCAAGCTCATGCTGGCTACAACGAGCTTGGAGCTTGGCAATGCTCCGGTGATGGTGATGGCGGCAGGAACGTGCGGTTGCGGTTTACCTTAGCTCAACAGTGACGCAACTGGGTGGAGAAGGTAGAGCGAAGCATAGGGAAGCTTTGTGCATGAGCTATTAGGGAATGGTGGGGCGACGAAGGAGTCATGTGACGGCAGAGCTCGTGGTGGCATAGTCGACTACGGTGAGCATGAGGCGAGCAAGGCGGAGCGGAACAAAGTGAATGAGGGCAGCAATGGGCTCATCGTCCTCTTCACTCCACGTCACACTGACTAGCGGGCCCGTTGGCAACATACGGATGCCACGCGGCGGCCATCTCCTACGCGTGGTCGGCCACTTCGGTGGATTTGAAAACAGCAGCAGCTGTTTCATTTCGGTGACAACCGACTGAAACCCAATTATTTTGCGCGCCCTAGCTCCCAAACTAGTTCGATTTGGTGAAAACTATAAATAGCAAACTTGTAGAGCTACAGGAGTACTCCAAGTATGATTACAAGAGCTTGGTCTAGTTCAGCTTGGTTTGCAAACTACAACGCTCCAAAGTGACCTACTTTGAAAATGCTATGTAGTTTCAACTTAGCAAAATTTGCTAAGTGCCAAAACAACACTAAAACTGACTTGTGGTCCACTTTTGAGCATGTTTTGTTCATTTCTAGCTGAAGGTCATTAAACAACTTTTGTTCCTTATAAAATTTACAACTTTGATTATAGGTGCACAACCATGCAAACAATCTATGGCACTATTCTAGTTTAGTCAAACAAAAGCACTCAAGAGGAGCTCCTAGTCAAACTAAACTCTAAAAGCATAATTAGGCAAAGTGATCCACATGAACATTGTTCCATTTTCTTCCTAAGTATAGTTAAGGTGTTTTAGTGACCAAACATCAACCACTTGCCTTAGTCAGCTGTTGGTATTAGTTAACTTGTCACTTGTTTTAGTAGCCATCTATCAATTACCTATACCTCTAGCATTGTACTAGGTTGTCATCCCCAGTGATGGTGCTAGAAATGCTTGTTGGTACTATCTAGCATTACCACAAGAATAATACTAAATAGCTCTTCATCATTTTATGTGACTAGAAAAAATATAAAGATATATGAATGAAAAGGATATGCAAGCATACAGATAGTTATACCATTGTAGCACTTTACTCGAGAGTATTTCAGGGATTGTTATTTATATTTTACCACAGGGAAGCTCTAGCAGGATATATATTGATAACTTATACTATTAATGGAGAAGTAAACCATAACTATGATCCTACTCACAACAGGGGTAAGTCATAAGGTAGAAGATATATATATGATAAGTATTGATAATGAAAAATCACTCAGAGCACTCCAGTCTATAGCATTAGCATGGTCAAGTTAGAATATTAGAGGAATAATTCCTAAGTCATCCTTAATTATAAGTCAAAGCATAAGTTGATTAGTGCAATTACACCTAGTAATCATGGCTAATATCATCATTATATCTACACATAAGGGGCATTACTTAGGGAAGTTTGAGTACAGAAACCTCTCCCTTTCTTCGTAACCTGGCCTTACTTCCTCAACCTATACTCGGGGAGTGGACTACAAAGGACTCAACGGGAGTGTCACATCCATGATCTACCACATGATCTAAAATATAGAGTGTATTCGCATGTAAATAGCATATAAGCACCATGCTTACATGGTCTCTACCACCCACCCTATGATCATTAGGGTGAATGCTATACGAACTTAAGCATAAATATGATGATAACCCAACTATACTAAGCATATAATCAAAGTAGATGATAAACATTGCAACCAAGAATATAAACAAGATGAATACTAATATTGTTATAAACATTGTAGCAAGCATATAAAAATAATGGAGATACAACGAGAGAGGGGTACAAGAACTACACCGAACCACGCTCTTGACAACATCCGGAATCCAAGCGAAGCCTGATTGCCTTCCTCTAGAACTAGCCTAACTAGCTATGCCCTAGAAACTAGAGGAGCTCTCAGGATGATTAGGGTTTGTGTCTTCTCAAATGACTTATGCCTTAGGAAGAGGGGCTGGGGTCTGCTTATATAGCCCAAGGGGTGCAACGTGAGCTCTTGGATCAAACCGACTTGAAGGACGGCGTGGATGCAACCCTAGGAGGTGGTGGAGGAATATTCTGGTGGATGCCAGTGTGTGAGGCCCATAGGGGGCCAGGCGGCATGCACGGCCCCACATGGAGGTGGCTGGCCTCCCGCCTCGATGGAGAGCCTCCTAGAGTCCTGTAGAACCTTTCCACGTAGATGCCACAGAATAATTCCTTGATTTCTTTTGACAAATGGGTCCCCCTTGATGGTTTTTTGGATAATCCATGCAGAAATTAGAGATTCACCAAAACTCATGGAATTTGTCAGTTTAAACCCTAAACCTTTGTTGGTTCTCTCATATATGCCCTTTTTGCTTGTTTATTTGTCTATAAAATATGGTTGTTAACTACCATCAACAAGCTCTCCCAAGCTTACCATTTGCTAGTCCCTTAAATAAGCTAAACTCAGCAAACTTGGATGAGGAGTTGCTACCATGCTTTCAAGCCTTAAAAGTACACATGAGTTCAAACAAAAAATCTCCTTAGGATTAGAATAAACCGATCTGACTTTCAAACTTACCAATATTATCTTCAACCATGGGGCTTCTTAGCCTTCACTTGGGTCTTGAGTAATTGAAAGACAGAACAATCAAGTCAAGCGCTATGTCTCAAGTTCTTCGTTCAATTATTATTTTGGAGTTTTTGCAAGTTTTGAAAATAAAACTTAGAGCTTTTATTGTATGACACTCTTAAGTTTCTCAATATATGTGGCATTTGTGGATCCTTACCAAGGTAATAGTGATGTTATGCCTTTCTCTTCCTATAACTAAGGGTTATGTGGAGCTCATAGGAGTGGAGATAACATGAAAGAGCATACTTGCAATACATATATTATAAAGTTAAACCTCGGATCCAAAGACAGTTAAGTTGTACAATCAAATCAAGATGTGCATATCTATGGATGTATGTGGTGAATATATATTTGGGGGCTAACCTAATTCTACTTTGCTCCTTGAAAACATATCTCTCTTTTTGAACTTGAAAGACAACTTTCTAATGTCACACCCATTTAAAGACCAAATGGAATGCATACTCTTATGTGTGCCCAGAGATCAATCACACATAAGTTAACAAATTATAACGAAAGTATCATCACAAATGTTATTACATCACGATTATTAACACATAGTCTTTACACAAATATAGCGGAAGTAAAAATATGACTCTCTCGTGGTAGCTCCAATCACAGGCACATTGACTGGTTGACTGCAAGTCTAGTAATCTTCAGGGAAGTAGGAGTAGTAGTCACTATTTGCACAATCTGTTACCCATCCGAGATTTTTATCCAAGTAAGAAAAATAAACAAGTGTAAGTACATCTCGTACTCAACAAGTGTAACATGGGGTTCATGAGGCTCAAAGGCATGACATTGGTTTATCAGCATGTAGCTTTTAGTTAGCATAATTTTAGCATATCAATAGCATCAAAATGTCTCAATGTAAATAATAAACATATGATCCATGTGAAATGATTAACGAATAGCAAAAACATATCCATTATTAATGATCAACTATTCCATAAGGGTCCAAGGCCACTCTTGACCGTGAGCACGGCTGTTATAACAGTTTTACACTCTGCAGAGGTTGTATACTTTCACTGTGAGTCGTGTTGCCCATATACCCGGGTTAATTACTCCCAAAACACTCCCAAGGTGAGCAGGCAGGGAAACACTATGAAGTCTTTCGAAGGTTCGTCTAACAAGTTTGGGCCATTAGATTCACTCGGCAAACAGATGTAGAGCCCCCCTTCCAAATGGCACAATGACACGTAGCCTATACTCATAAGGACAGAGGCCGGACTATACCCGATTCGTCAAGTCATTCTTACGCCAAAAAGGTTACCACTAACAAGCTAGAAAAGGTCCTTCTATATGACTAAAGCCAGAGCCATATAGCCCTCACAGTTATACTGTAAATCCCGGATGTTCGCTTACAGATAAGTCCTTAAGGAGAGTAACTAGAGCATCAAAAATAACCCCATGCTCTAGTCCCCTTTAAACATTAATCAAAATCATCTTTTAATGTTTGTTGCATATTCCATTAGTCAATTTACTTGATCATAGTTCATGTTTAAGCACTAGCCATACTACTCAATGCAATATAATGGGTATCAAGGTATAATATCAACACTAAGTCATCCTTAACAAGGGAATAGATGCATAATGATATTATTTGCGTATTGTGAATAGGACAATAAGGATAATCCCATGCTATACTTGCCTTGCTCAAACTGGTCCTGAAGATCTTGCTCGTAGAATGACTATTGATCCCCAACGAATTGCTCACCGTCTATACTCGATCAACAACAGCAACAACATACATCCAGAGACAATCATGCATAGACAAACATAACTATAATTAGAACAGTACTCCAACAGTAAGAAAATAAGATAAAAAGTCTTTAAAACGAATCTACAACTCGCTAAGACCACACAGACGCAAAGATCACGAAAAACGGAGCTAAAACGACAAAGTTATGAATTTACGAAGATTTCCTATAGAAAAATAATTACTTTAATATAAACTCGAAAATAAATTATCACAAACCTACTGTACAGTACTACCAACATGTAGAGCTCGCAAATACGAACCTAACACAATTTGAACGGGTCAAATCGGAGTTAAAACGGAGATTCTACGCACAATTTAACATAATGGCAGAACTGTAAATAAGTGAAAACGTATTTTCTAAAGTTACGCGATCAAAATACGCTTTACAAAAAAGAAAACGTAAATTAGTAATACGCCTTGGACTGCGGGTTACATACTTAAAAATTACAGGGATTCTTTAGCAAAAATACCGGCCGAACCGGTATCTTCTTTTTACAGCCGTCAGATCTAAAATGAACGGTCCAGAGTAGATCGGGGGGGAAGCCGGGCGGCGCTTCGGCCAGAACAGGGCCGCGACGGTGGTTCCGCGGTGGCGCCATGCCGAAGAACATGAGAACTCCGAGCACCATTCAGCGAACAGAAAATACAGGGAGGGAGTGAATGACATGGCGAGCTCACCTAGGGCAAAATCGGAGCCGGGGACGAAGCAAGGAAGGCACACGGCTCGGAGAGGCGGACGGCTAGGTCTCCCCCACGCGGTGACCGGTCTTTCGAGCACCACAGTAGTTAAAAGAGGGCGGGATGGATGCGGAGGGGTGCAGCATCCCATTTTTATAGCCCTAGGGTGCTCAAAAGAAGGAAAGAAGAGATTGGAGGGGCGGATTCGGTCGGTGACAAACATGGGAAGCAAATCCGACGCCGACGTGAGGAGGAAGGTGATCCTGACGTGTGGGCCCTCGGCGTTGTTGGGCATTCTTAACGTCACTACCAAAAGTAGACTTAGTTTTCTAATTCTGATAACGGCGCCAAAAATGCCAAACCTATCCCTCATGCCACTTAAGCCAAGTTGTCATCCCCAGCATGACATGAGAGACGCGGTATTGAAATATGCATTTGCTCATCAAGATAAATAATAAAAGGGATCTGCAAGCGCACAGATTAATACCGATGTAGCATTTTAACCGGGAAGTATTCCAGGTATCGTTATTTATATTTTTACCACTGGGAAGGGATTTCTAAGTATCATGGTTGATAATGGAATGAGAATATGGAGCTGAGTACACATCATTGCATGTATAACCGAGAGTATTTATCAATCTCTTTATACAGGTATAAATGTCACATTAAGTAAAGATAAAGTGATAATGGTGACAAAGATAATTAATCTGATCAGCTAGCCACATATAATAATGATAAGCACCTCAACAGATATTCTAGCAAGTCATTAGCATGGAATTAGGATGAACTACAAAGATATTCCCTAAGTTATTATTAACTGTAAAGTCTAGCATATCATAGTTAGTGCAATTATACTTGGCAATCATGGTGAGAAAAGACTATATCCATGCATAGTGAATATTAGCAAGGAAGATAAAGAACATAGCAATCACTCCCCTGTAATAGTGTTGCTCTGCCTGCCCTATACACGAGAGGGGGACTATATAAGAATCAACGAAGCTGTCACTATCGCGAACTACCCCACAATCCGGCATATAGGGTGCAATCGCAGATAAATACGGTATAGACACCACGTCTACACAATAATTATCATTCACCCACTGTACACATGGATAAACGCTATACGATCCTAGGCATGTATATAATTCCAATCTAACTAAGCCAAGCATATAACTATGATAAACTAAGAACAATATAATTGCAAATATAATCAAGTAGAGCAAAGTCATAACCAATATATTGAAATAGAACAAAGTCATATTCATAATATTGAAGAACAATGATGAACAATTGAAGAACAATAGAGGAATTACCAAGAATCCTCTTGACAGATCCGGGAACCAATCGAAGATTGACTCCTTCTAGTTCTAATCCTATGTAGCTATGCTAACTAGAGATCTAGTTGATGTGGTGGCTCTAGGGCTTGATCAGAGGCTCTCCTCCTGAATTAGGGTTTGAAGTATGAGACGAGGGCCTCTCCTCCAGGGGCAGGGGCCTTGCTTATATAGCCCTTTCGGATGAATCTGGGCCGTTGGATCAAACCGACATTGATCGTGCGGTTTTCCTTGATCCTCTAGGTCGGTGAAGCATAATCCTCGAGGCGGAGCCTGATTGGTCCACAGGAGGGGGCGGGCGCCCTGGGGACTAGGGCGGGCGCCCTGTCTCCGGCCCCGTTACACCTCCCGTTCGTTCTCGTGGCTTCTGGACTCTTCTAGATGTAAGATAATTACGTGTTCGGTTAATATCCCGTCATTAATCCGACATGTGGGCCTTTCTTCCATATTTCCTGATAACCCCCTGCAGAAATAGATAAACAGCAAAACTCGTGGAATTTTGTCAGATAAAACCCTAAGTCTAGGTGTTGGTTTCATTTGGATCCTTTTCTCTATTTATTTGATAGTTATAATTGATACTTAAGGACCGTCAACAAACTCCCCCAAGCTTACCTCTTGCTCGTCCTTGAGCAAGGAGAGACTCAGCGATGGATGAGAAGTTGCTGAAATGCCTTTGAATTTTGACGGTACACATGCTTTCAAATAGAGTCCCATCTCTGAGTTAAAGTAAACTGTCAAGACTTAAAACTTACTCATTATACCTTTCACCATGGGGCTTGCAACCGTCACCTTTGTCTTGAGCGGTTAAAAGATAGAACAGTCTAGTCAAGCGCCATGTCTCTTATTCTTGATTAGCTATAGCTCTTGGAGTTTTTTACAGATTTTCAAATAAAACTCAGAGATTCCTTGTATGACTCTCTCAGGTCTCTCTTTTGTGGTATTTCTGGATCCTCACCAAAGCAGTAATGATGTCTGCCTTCTCTCAAAGCAAAGTATGTAGTATTTGTGGTATAAGGCAGAGTGACATTGTCTTCTCTCTCATCCTATTCTAATAAGGCTTTTGATGTCTGGAGCTCATAGGTGGGAGATAAAGTATACATACTTACAAGACATTTATTGCATAGTCAAACCATGGATCCAGAGAAACAAGCCAATAAGTCAAATCAAGATGTGCATGTGTGGCGAGTAAATGGTGTATGGTGGTAGTGATGATAACAATGATGAAAGTCTAATTCTACTTTTGCTCTTTTTGAGGGGATACGTACCTTTCTTGCTTTTAAAGCTCTTGAGGAGAATGAGGTGCTCTATATTTTCTTTTTTTCCCCTCTCAGGTGGGTATCTTGTACCCCTAATTCTACTGTCGGACACTTGTCCATTTTTACCTCTCTTCTCACACTTTTTCTTTTTTTTTCATCGAGGTTCCGAGCACTTGCTCCTTTTTATTTCCTCGTATCTTTTTCTTTTCGAGGTTCCGGGCACTTGCCCCTTTTTATTTCCTCGTATAGAACACTCATCTCCTTAGAACAATATAGCAAGTGGTAGTAAAAACCAAAATAGCTTGAGCATTTATTTCACAGGGGATAACAAGAATGGGAAAATATTTTTGGCTATTCTCTCCCGGATTAGGAGTAGAATAATTTTATGTGGATCTGAAGATGAGAATGAGTGGATATATGTGGATGCGTACTTCCGGAGTAGAAGCAGCATGTATGAGTGATCGTGCAAGTGAATCTTGATTTTAACCGCATGACAAGCTCCTAAGGGTCTACACAGCTTGACTACACTCAATGCTCATAAGCAGTAAAAAGTAAAGGTATGGCTTAAAGTCTAGCAAGCATGTATGTATGGCTGTGGTAGGAACTTAAACTCTCATCATACAGGAACTCATCATGTAGCATTTTAAGATTTTCAAAGATAAAATTCTCCAGAATTCTAGCATCTCTAGGAATAGATAAACAGCAGCTCAACCTTCTCATATCATATCCGTTAACAACTTAGACTTTAGATCAAGTTCTCTTCCCACAAGTTCAGGTTTAGAGCAAGCTTTAAATGATAACAGTTATGTCTAAACTTAGAGAGAGGACTTCAAATTTGAAAGTTAGGCAAAGCAACTATTCATCATATCCATGCTAGAGTTTTATTATTATCTAGATTCAGTTTAGCATAGCCACTTTATTTATTTATTAAAACACACTAAGCAAAAGATATAGGTATATATATATAAGCACAAAATCTTTATTTGGTTTTTTTTCATAGTTATGTATATTTTTATTTTTATAGGGTAGAAGTATATATAAATATAAAGATAAAGATAGAAATACTTAGCAAGATAATGGAGGTGCTCTCCCCCAAGCTGGATCTTGACATAATCTCTTCTGATGTAGCTAGCAGATGGTGGAGATGTATTTGAAAGTCGGCAGCACCCTGACAGCGATTAGAATGTCCTCTGTCTGCTAGTCTCCTTGAATTCTGTGAAGCTCAAATAGACAACAAAGCTTTGTGGAACTGATTAAGTGTTAGCATAAATATCTAGCCTTTATCATGCTGAGCCTCCTTGATTTTTTTATGTTATTTTTTTCTTTATTTTATAAAGCAGAAGAAAATATTTATGTATTTATTATATATATATATATTTTTTTTTTATGCCACCACAGTGAATGTACTTATGGGTTTTATGCCACTCGCATACTCACATGGGGCTTTAGGGTTTTTAACATTTTTATTTTCTTTTTAAGATAGTATGAATATGATTAACTAAGCAAACTATTTAAGATAAAGTAAATAATTAAAAGGAAAGGATAACTACCAAGTTACCTCTTGGCAAAGCGTTCGGTGTTTTTAAGTCCTCCGAACGGGACTCTTATTCGTTCAGTCGTCCTGGGACTTGGTGGATGGCGTAGTCAGCGCCTCTTCTTCATGTACAACTGTCTTTTCTTTCCATACCTGTCTCGGTGCTTTGGTCTCCTCAGGACAGTGTTGGTTGAGTGGTATGTCTTCAGATCTTACCACTTCTCCTTCATAATCTGCCCATCCATCCTTGATGACCTGTTGCTTCTGATTGTGGTTACGCCGCCTTCTTCTTGTCCTGACCTGCTTGGATTCTTCAAATACATAGTTAGGGTCAGTAAAGTAAAGACGTACCTTCTCAGAGGGGAAGTGCATGTGGACTTCTCCAGTTCCAATGTAAATGATTGCTTTGACAGTACTAAGGAATGGTCTTCCAAGGATGATGGGTGGATCGTATTCATCTTCTCCCATGTCAATAACCTGAAAGTCTGTATGGACAAAGTGATCGTCTATCTTGACAGGGACGTCAGTTACTGTACCTTCGACCTGTCGGAATGTCTGATCTGCCATCTGGAGCTGAATATATGTTGGGTTTAAGGGCATGGTTCCGAACAGAAGTTCATAGGTGACCTTGGCCATTATGTTGACGCTCGACCTAGTGTCGCAAAGTGTCTTGTAGAAGTGGGACCCATTAATGGAGCAATAAATGCTTGGCATACCTGGGTTGTCCTTCTTAGGCAAGAACGGTGACTTGAGTTGGCGATCTTGACCTTTGTGCACAGCAGTGACCATCTTAGTTGTCTCGGTCCATACTTGCTTCTTGCTCTTGTTCCTCCTGTTGGTCCTCTTCCTTGGTTCATATTGGGGTTGCTCTGGGATTTGTGCAGTCTTGTTCTTGAAGGAAAACGTTTTCTTCCTCCCCTTGATGTAGAAACTGATCTTGGCAGCACTAGCATAGATGACAGCTCCCGCGGTGTTCAGGAATGGTCTCCCTAGGATGACGGGAGCCCTCTCATCAGAACCGGTCTCTATCACTACGAAGTCTGCTGGAGCGTACGAGGAACCCACTCGGACACAGATGTTCTTCAATATTCCTCTTGGGAAACTCAGTGTCCTATCTGCAAGCTGCAAACACATGGTTGTTTCTAATAATGGTTGTGAAAAGAGTTTTTCATAGAGTACCCTGGGCATGATGTTGACGCTGGAGCCAAAGTCACAGAGTGCTTCTGGGAAGTCTCGCATAACGATGGAGATCGGGATGATGGGGCGTCCTGGATCGCCTCTCTTGACCGGCAGACGGTCAGTACTTACTTCCACGATAGGGTTACTCTAGTAATCTCCTGCATCAAACATGTCTACAAGATTTGCAGATTCTAGTCCTTCCAGTTGTGATGGTATACCGGGGTTAGTAGCAGGAACAGCAGCAGCTATTTGATTCAACTGAGATTCAATCATTTTATTAAAGCTAATCTGGTTCTTGATGGCAGTAGAGAAATTATCCATTCTATTATTTATATTTTCTAGTATTTTATCATTAGATGCCAATTTCTTAGACAGGTTATCCATTAGCTTTCCTTGGTTGGACACTAACTCTCTCAAAGGTGGATAATTATTATTATTATTGAAAGAATTGTTACCTTGGTAATTACCTGAGTAGTTAGGCCTCTATTGATTTCAACCTTGATTCTGCCGAGGACGGTTGTAGTAGTTGTTGTTGTTATTGTTGATGTAGTTCACGTCCTCCAGCAACTCAGGACAGTGATTGCCCGAGTGTCCAGTACCTCCACACTCCTCACAAGTCATGTGGGAGTCGTAGACGTGCATGACTTCTTTCTTTTCTCCAGCTCGATCATCGAGCTTCTTCATGAGTAGGTCTAGCTTGGCAGACAGCATGTCTACCTCCTTGAGCTGGTGCATACCTCCACCTTTCTTGCGTGTCTGAGTTCTTTCTTCATTCCAACCTTGGTTGGATGCCATCTTCTCCACAAGAGCTGTGGCTTGAGGTATGGTGAGTGATAGGAATGCTCCTCCAGCTGCAGCATCCATGGTTTCACGGGCACTGTTGATGAGCCCATGATAGAAAGTCTGCATAAGTAGCCAGCTCTCCATTCCATGATGGGGACATTCTAGGATGTAATCTTGAAAGCGCTCCCATGCTTCTGGAACGGATTCATCATGTTGTTGCTGAAAACTTGTAATCTTCCCACGGAGAGCATTGGTCTTGCCCATTGGAAAGAATTTGGCCAGAAAGTTCATAGAGCAGAGTGCCCACGTAGTGTTCTTCTCCTTTGTAGCGTAGAACCACTGCTTCGCTCTCCCCAACAGTGAGAATGGGAAAAGGCGAAGTAGTATGGCGTCTCTGGGGACATCAGCCATGGTGAAAGTGCTACAGATCTCTAGGAAGTGTTGAAGATGAGCACTAGCATCTTCGTGTGGCTTCCCACAGAACTGGTTAGCTTGCACCATGTTGATGAGCCCTGGCTTGAGCTCAAAGTTCTTGTCGATGGCCGCGGCAGGTCCATTGCGGATGTTGTCCGTAGTGGGAGCTGAGAATTTGCGGATCGTCTTGTTCGCCATGGCTTCGAATTCGGTCGACAAATTCCGGATGAAACTTCAGCGGTCTTCGGATTTGGATGAAGCTTTGTGCTGAAGTGTTGACGATGTCTTCTTGAGCTTGGCTCTTGTTCTTCTGAATAAGGCTTCGGGATCATCAACAAAGTTGTCTGGAAGATGTCTTCTATTCATGCATCACCCTGCAATAAATAATCAAAATGGAAAATACAGGGGTAAAACTGTATAAGAGAATTGATAAGCTCGATCAGATTAGTGATGCAAATGATGACTCAAAGTTCCATATTCATTCCTACTTAGTAATCAACCTTCCCCGGCAACGGCGCCAAAAATGCTTGTTGGGCATTCTTAACGTCACTACCAAAAGTAGACTTAGTTTTCTAATTCTGATAACGGCGCCAAAAATGCCAAACCTATCCCTCATGCCACTTAAGCCAAGTTGTCATCCCCAGCATGACATGAGAGACGCGGTATTGAAATATGCATTTGCTCATCAAGATAAATAATAAAAGGGATCTGCAAGCGCACAGATTAATACCGATGTAGCATTTTAACCGGGAAGTATTCCAGGTATCGTTATTTATATTTTTACCACTGGGAAGGGATTTCTAAGTATCATGGTTGATAATGGAATGAGAATATGGAGCTGAGTACACATCATTGCATGTATAACCGAGAGTATTTATCAATCTCTTTATACAGGTATAAATGTCACATTAAGTAAAGATAAAGTGATAATGGTGACAAAGATAATTAATCTGATCAGCTAGCCACATATAATAATGATAAGCACCTCAACAGATATTCTAGCAAGTCATTAGCATGGAATTAGGATGAACTACAAAGATATTCCCTAAGTTATTATTAACTGTAAAGTCTAGCAGTGGCGAATCTAGAGCGAAATGATGGGTGGTGCACCACTTAATTCTCAACAACACTGACTGATATGATGTTCAATGAAAAATAGCACAACTAATATGTAGCTACCATATTTTAATATAAAATTTGACTTTTAACAATAGATATGAGATTTTGGTCGAAACAAAACACTCACCATTTAATAAAAAAAAGTTTATCCATGGATAGAATGCCAAAATCATCAAGAAAACATGCCCATATAGCAAAATCTTTGATCCAGGAGACCATGATGAAGATCCTACTAGCCTGAAAGGAAAGAGAACAAATAGATCAATTATTTAGCAAATAAATTGGATAATTGTTGATTAAAACTTAAAAGTAGATACATTGTGTTACCTATTAGAGATCATATTTACGCCCTTTTCCTTCCATGGTCATGAAACGACGAACCACAGCCTCGTTGCTAACTTTCTTCATTTCTTCTTTCTCTAGATAGCAAATAAGTCTATGACTCAAGTGTTGATCACCCATGCGATTAGCCAAACTTGTTTTGACAATCTTCATTCCAGAAAAGCATCTCTCAACTGTTGCAGTAGCGACAGGCAGTACTAGTACAAGCTTCAAAAGTCGATAGACCAACGGATAACGACGATGTTTCCCTACCTCAACCATTTTTTGAGAGAGCTCACCAATAGTGTTGATGTTGGAGAATCTAGCATCATCTCGCACATCAGCAATGTAAAGGCAAAGATCATGACTAAGGTCCCTCAACTCATCAGAACTAAAATCATCAGGATATAGTTTTGCTAAGCTCATTAAAGTCTCCACATCAAAAGCATGAAATTCATCCCTTGGGTCGAAAGCAGCTGAACAAACAAGCAATTGAGAGCTTGTCTCACTAAAGCGGCTATCAATCTCTTGAACTAGCCAATCAATAACATCATTATAACAATCCACTTCATAGTGATGCTTGTATGTAATTCCTGTTTTTTTCTAGGCTGGCGGGGATCAATATATGCGTTTTCCATTTCCACTCGGTCAATTTCATGCTTGTCACAAAACTCATTGACTTCATCTAATAATTTGTCCCACCCATCTCTTCTAAGATTATTCAAATGAAGTCTAGTTGCTTTCACACATCCAATGGCATTAACAATGTCTTGATCCTTCTTTTGCAATGCTAATGATAAGGCATTTGTGGCTGTTAATGTAGTCAACATGAGATGCAAATAAAAGGCAAAGTCAAATGATTTAAAGTATACTATAAGATTTGAAGCTTGATCTCTATTTTTCCAATCTCTGTCATCCTTTTCAACCACTTTTAGCACTTCAACTATTGTAGGAAACATGTTGACTAAACTTTTGAAAGTTTTGTAATGAGAACTCCAACGAGTATCTCCGGGTCTTTGAAGGCATTGCTCTTGATTTAACCCTGTGCCGGTCTCAAGTTGCCCACAACCTAATGCCGCTGTCACTTGTTCATGATTAATATCTCTAATCATATCCCTTCTCTTAGCTGATCCACCCACCACATTTAATAAGATAGAAATCATGCTTAAGAAATTGCTTACGCCCTTGTGTTTTCTCACAATAGCCACAATGACTAACTGAAGTTGGTGAGCAAAACAATGCACATAATAAGCTGACCTACTTTCTCTCATGATCAATGATTGCAAGCCATTGAACTCACCTCGCATATTGCTAGCACCGTCATATCCTTGGCCTCGAACTTGCTTTAAGCTTAGTTTAAACTTTGCAAGTAGAGAATCAATAGATGACTTTAGGTGAGAAGAAGTTGTTTCAGTCACATGCACAACACCAACAAACCTCTCTTTCACGATCCCACATTTGTCAACATACCTCAAGACCACAGCCATTTGTTCTTTGCAAGAAATATCTCTTGACTCATCAACTAGCAAGCAAAACACATCATTGCCAAGATCTTCAAGGATAGAGTCTACAATCTCATTTGCAAAACATTCAACAATGTCCCTTTGAATTTTAGGAGCTAGCAAACAACTATTAGCTGCAGCATTTGTACTCACCGCTTTGCGTAACTCTGGATCATGTTGCGCTAAGCAATCATAAAACTCCTTGAAGTTCCCTCTATTATTGGATTCTAGTGACTCATCATGTCCACGAAAAGGCAATCCTTGCTTCAACAATAGCCTAGCAGTATCAATGGATCCATTTAGCCGGGTAAAATAAGCCTTCTTAGCAGTATCACTTATTTGACTGTAAGCAACATCTATGTGTTGTTGTCGTTGTAACAAATCATCGCACTTCTTCATTGCATTATAGTGTAAGCCACCAACATCACCAACATGTGACTTTAGCCTTGCTTTCCTATGATAACCATTCCAACCATTAACTACAAATGATTCATATCCTGCATCCTTCTTTTCTCTGAATAAGAAACAACAAAAACAATAAGCTCTGTCCTTCGACTCACTATATTCAAGCCAACTTCCAAACTCATCAAACCATTCTGGGACAAATCTTCTCGGCTTATCTCCAATATCTGACACAGGAAAATTACATGTGCGAGGCTGGCAAGGTCCATTTTCCAAATATTTTCTTCTGACCTTTTCTCTATGGTTAGGATGGTAAGCATCAATTTGTTTTCTCAAGCCTGGATCATATTTAATCTCCTCTTCCCAATTGAGATCATCTAGACATGAATTTCTGTTATTGTTGGCTGTGACCGTGTCTGGAGCTTTTCGTTTATAAAACCTCTCCATGATTACCTATCATTTTCAAGCAAAATCAAATTGCAAATCCATAATTTGATAAATGTATATGCATATACTAAAAAGAAAAAACCCCAATTAACTCACTAACCCTAAAGCGCCATATTACCAGATACCAGGAAAAATCAAAATCGGATAGGATGTTAGGCTTAACTTGATTGAAATATAATATAAATAATTTGAAGGATTGATTCCTTGCCTTTTCTTCTTTTGGAGCGGAAGTGCAGAACCAGCAATCATCTATAGAGGCAGAGGGCTAGAGGCGTCGTTGGCCTGCTGCTGATGCCGGTTGGCGATTGCGATGGATGGATCGCAGGAAGCTGGGAATGGGAAAAAGTAGCAGTGATGGATGGATCGTGGTTGGTGACGCCGCCGTCGGTGCCTTCGCGTCAGGCGAAAAGCCGCGGCCACATCCGCCTCGCGCTCGCCGCTCACGGACTCGTGCGGCGCTGCCAGAGAAAACTTTCACTCGACTCCTCCTGGAAGCAAGCAGCGATGTGTTCACATGGGCTTGGGCCGGTGGGGGTGGTGCCCTGTTTTGGGCCGAGGGGGGTGCACCAAGGGTGGAAAATTTCACCTGATCACGTAACCACATGATTTGCGTGGGTGCCTGGGCATCCAGAACAGGCAACGTACGTCCGCCCATGAAGTCTAGCATATCATAGTTAGTGCAATTATACTTGACAATCATGGTGAGAAAAGACTATATCCATGCATAGTGAATATTAGCAAGGAAGATGAAGAACATAGCAATCACTCCCCTGTAATAGTGTTGCTCTGCCTGCCCTATACACGAGAGGGGGACTATATAAGAATCAACGAAGCTGTCACTATCGCGAACTACCCCACAATCCGGCATATAGGGTGCAATCGCAGATAAATACGGTATAGACACCACGTCTACACAATAATTATCATTCACCCACTGTACACATGGATAAACGCTATACGATCCTAGGCATGTATATAATTCCAATCTAACTAAGCCAAGCATATAACTATGATAAACTAAGAACAATATAATTGCAAATATAATCAAGTAGAGCAAAGTCATAACCAATATATTGAAATAGAACAAAGTCATATTCATAATATTGAAGAACAATGATGAACAATTGAAGAACAATAGAGGAATTACCAAGAATCCTCTTGACAGATCCGGGAACCAATCGAAGATTGACTCCTTCTAGTTCTAATCCTATGTAGCTATGCTAACTAGAGATCTAGTTGATGTGGTGGCTCTAGGGCTTGATCAGAGGCTCTCCTCCTGAATTAGGGTTTGAAGTATGAGACGAGGGCCTCTCCTCCAGGGGCAGGGGCCTTGCTTATATAGCCCTTTCGGATGAATCTGGGCCGTTGGATCAAACCGACATTGATCGTGCGGTTTTCCTTGATCCTCTAGGTCGGTGAAGCATAATCCTCGAGGTGGAGCCTGATTGGTCCACAAGAGGGGGCGGGCGCCCTGGGGACTAGGGCGGGCGCCCTGTCTCCGGCCCCGTTACACCTCCCGTTCGTTCTCGTGGCTTCTGGACTCTTCTAGATGTAAGATAATTACGTGTTCGGTTAATATCCCGTCATTAATCCGACATGTGGGCCTTTCTTCTGTATTTCCTGATAACCCCCTGCAGAAATAGATAAACAACAAAACTCGTGGAATTCTGTCAGATAAAACCCTAAGTCTAGGTGTTGGTTTCATTTGGATCCTTTTCTCTATTTATTTGATAGTTATAATTGATACTTAAGGACCGTCAACAGGCGTCAACGTCAGACAGGCGGATGTCGGCGCAACCGTGCGCAAGCTGGGCCGTCTCCAGGCTCGGCCCAAGGCGGGGACGTGAGGAGAGGAGAATGGGCCGCGCGTGGGTGAAGCGAGCGTGGGCGCGCTGCCGGGCTGCGGAGGAGAAAAGGCTGGTCCGGAGTGCTAGGCCGAAACCGAAGAGAAGATGGTTTTCCTTTTCTTTTTCTTTTTCTAATTTTTCAAAGCATTTTTCCAAAAAGATTTTGAATCCTCTTTTGAATTTGATTCAAACCACTCAACACAAAAATTCAAATGTGGCAGCATGAATGCTCAATCATGTTTCTACCCTTATATTTGATTTTAAACAAAATAAAAATTATTATTCTTCTAGGTTTGCATGCTCACAAAATTGTATAAAAAACATTTTTTTTCTTATTTTTAATTCTTTCAAAATTTTAGGGTGTTACATGTTAGAAAACATGAGTTATCTTATTCATCTCTCTTTTCTTCTTTCTCTTTTTTTAGGTGGGCATCGGAGTACCTATTATTTTAAATATCTCGGACACTTGTTCATTTTTAATACTTCTTTCTTATCTTTTTTATGAATAACTTTTGCATAGCCACATGTATCTTTTCTGCAACAAAACTTTGAGAGATAGCAATAAGAACTTGGAGCATTTATTCAGGGGTTATCCTATAGGAAATATTTTTGGTGTTCACTCTCAGTGTAGGAGTTAAATATTTTTGGGTGGATCTAGATGGAATGACATGTTGTTACGTCTACCCCCAGTGTAGGAGTAGTACATATGTGGGTGGTGCGTACGTGATCGTGATTTTAAGAGCATGATAAACCTCTCATAAGGCATCAACAAAGCTTGACTAAATACAATGCAAATGCAAGCAGCATATATCAGTGAAAGTTTTCCTAGTCTAATATCGTATATGGCTCTGGTAGGAATTCAAGTTTTGTCATACAGGAGCTCATCATGTAAGATTTTATGTTTTTTATAAGATAAATCTCTGGAACTCTAGTATCGCTAGGAACAAGATAAATAGCAGCTTAGACCATCTTATATTATATCCATCAATTACCTAGTCTTAGATCAAGCGTATGCTACCCATGAGTTTCAAGTTTAGAGTAAGTTCTTATATCAAATCAATCGTATCCAAAACTCAGAAGAATTTAAGGCTGAAAACTAGGTACTTGAAAAGAATTATGACAGAGCAACTATTTATCATTTCTAATGCAAGATTTTATCCTAGGCTCCATTATTTTATTTAGCTCTTAAAAACAAAAAACTAAACACACATCTTTATTTTGTTTTCAAAGTTTTAAAATCACACCTTACTATATCGATATAACTTACTACAATAATTTTTTATTTTATTTTCTTAGTTATTCATCTTTTTATTTCTTTTAGCTAATAGAAAGCAAATTCAAAATAGTAAAACTAAAAAGGAAAATAAATACTTAGCTAGATACATGGGGGATGCTCCTCCCCCAAGATGGGTATTGTCGTGGTCGGTTGTTGAAAGTTAAGTGATCCTCAGAGCAGGTTTGTCAGCGGACGTCCATCTTATCCATCTGGAGGTTGATTCAGGAAGATGTACTTTGGGTGGAGTAAGATGAGGTCAACTGGGTGAACTAGCTCTTGATCATATATACCATCCTGTAAAATACTCCAACAAGAACACTAAAAACTCGAGACTTAGATTAGGATAAGGGGTTAGCGGTCAGCCATTTTCGAGAATTTGTTCTTGTGAGTTTAGACAACTTTTCTTTTGATAGAATTTTAACAAGATGTATTTTTTATGTATTTTTTATTTTCTTATTTTTATAATGCAGAAAAGGAAATATGTATGCAGAAAATGATATATAAATGTATGCATGGTATTTTTATTTTTTTGCCACCACGATGAATATTCTTACGGGTTTTTACACACCGTGAAAATCATTCATATGGGGCTTAAGTTTTATGATGCAATAATAAATTTTTGTTTTCTTTTCTAATGCAATTCTAATGCAGAAAAGTAAGTATGCTAAAGTAAAAGTAATTAATGCAATGCGAAAAGTAAATATGGATAACTACAGATTTTACCTCATGACAAGTGTTTGGATTTTGAAGTCCTCCGAACCGGGCTCTTTCTTGCGGTGGTTTACTAATCGAGTACGTCAGTTCGCTCTTAAGGATGAAGATTCTTGTGCTGGTGCCTCCATTAGTGGCGCTCCTAATGGTGGTGCCACCTACTTCTTCCTCCTTGTTCAACGTTTTGAAGCTAATCTTTGGTGACAATCTGATGCGCCTTGTTGTTACCAGTTCAGAACTTCCACTTGTAGAGTTTGGGGGATCATCTCCCCGCACACTTTGCTTGAAATGTGTTCTGCTCATAAGGACAAGGTAGAGATCAAGTGTATGGGCTCTGTTGGTGGAAAAACACCAACAGAACCAGAAATTTATTAATTCTTCTCTTGGCTTAGACATGATAAGATTGATGTTGTGTACATTGTTCATTTATAACATAGGTGATAAGATCAAAAGCATGAGCATGTGTGTAGCATTTTGATTGTGGCAAAAAGAGTGGAGTTGCTTAACCCATGGAAGGATTGTCTATCTTTATGTAATATATCAAAGTTTACATGATTATGACTATCATCTTCTAGAGATAAGGTATGCAATATTTTAGCTTGTTTGGTTAAGACTGAGATCAAAAGAATGGTGTCATGAACAAACTTAAAGAACAAATCATGTTGAGTTAATCAGGTTGAATCAATCAAAGTTATAACTCTAACATGTTTGTGTCTTCATTTATGTGCATACCAGGATCAAAAAGAAAACGATGACCACTTACCTTAAGATGTTACCTTCATTATTGGAGCATGATGACACCATGTGATGAAGGGTAGATGACTTACGGTGGTCCCTTCCTTACAGCTTGGGTTGTTCATGAGTGTCGCACTCGATTTTCCGAAGAATACCAAGCGCTAACTATATGTGTGTCCAATATGTCCACACGACACATATAGCGATAAATATGGAAAATATCGAGAACAATGCTTTATTAGATATCGAACATAGTTACATCAAAACTGACAACTATTACAAAGCGTAGCGGAAACTATTCTATATCTTCTCTTCGGGACTCCATACTCCACAGGGACGGTTGACTAGGGGATTACTCGCCTTGGAACTCCAAAGAAAACTCTTCACTTGGTCCACCATCTAGTACCCATCCAGGATTTTTATTGGTGACAACGACAAGCGTTAGCTCACCATGCTCAGCAAGTATAACATGAGGTTATGCAAGACTAAGAAGGCTTGACTCGACTGTACTGCGGTAAGAATTTTAAGTTGCTCATATTTTATTTATTAAACCTGAGTTACTAGGTTATTATTAGAGCTCCCATGTGAATATAATTAATTATCATCATTAGGATTAATCATCACCCAAACCATCCATCAAACCATCTATCTCGAAAAGGATTCAGGCCGCTCATGTCCGTGAGCACGATTGATATATCAGTTTGATCAAACTCTGCAGAGTGTGTACACTTTCACCTTGAGTCGTGATTTCTATTTGCCCGGGACCCATCGACCCCCTAACACTTCCAAGGTGAGTAGGCAGGGTATCACTACGAAGCCTTTTACTAATTACCCTAATAAGTTAGTAGCCGCGAGGTTTCAGCAGCTAGGCGAATGGAGGCTCCCTTCAAGACTGGCACACCCTGACCGTAGCCCAGCACACATCTTGACAGGCAAGAAGCCATTCTACAACCTAGGCCCCCCTCTTGTGCTGAAAACTTTCGGTTACTACTAACAAGCTAGACAAAACTAGCTATACGATTAAGATCGGGCCCACTTTGATTCTCAAGGTTGTATGGATATCCTGGGTGACCGCTTTAAGATTTAGTCCTTATGGAGGGCAGACTAGAGCACCCAAAAGGCCTAATGCTCTAGCCTCCTTTCTGTCCGTGTTGCTGAAAAGCACCGTTTTAATCATTGATTCCATAAGTCATTAATCAGGATTAACATTATAACATTCGGTGATTCCAAGCTAAGCAAAGCTACCCATATGCATGAACCCAGGGTAAACAAGGAGTATAGGGTATCAAAAGTACTAGGTAAAGTCCTTTGCATCATATTAGACACATGCATATGAAAGTGATTATAAGGTTAGTAAGTAACAAGGGAACTCATGTTACACTTGCCTCCAATTGTTCACTCCAGCTTTCCAACTTTTCCTTCCAAACCATAATCGCATATCTTCTATCGATAGCAACAACCAGCTCAAGCACCTGAAAATGACCCTAAAAACAATACACCCATCATTACAAAAACGACTCTAACACGAAGATGTGATTCTACGATCGCGGGAGCGCAAAAACACCTAATACGGGTTATGGCGATCTTTTGAAGTTTTAGGGGTTAAATTATAAAATTGACATTTTAAATAAACTAATATTTTTGGAACAATAAATTTAAGCCACAAAAAGGAATTATGGTGAGACATAAAGGGCTAGCAACAAGGATGATAACGAGATGTAGAACAATAAAAGGAATGTGAGTTAGATTGCTAAAGGGATATTTATATAGGAATATTGGAATTGTATTTATGAAGGAAAAAGAATATACACCTATATGACAACAACATGATGAAATATCGACATGAGCAAGATATATGCAGAACGTGAACTTTTTATCAGCAATTGGTTTAGATTTATTAAAAGGAGGTATATCGAATAACAGGACTAGAATTTCTTTTAGAAGTGATACAGAACAAGGTGCAGACAACAATAATATATGTTGTAAGCCGACATCATCAAGGGGTTATACCATGCAACACAGATCATGTAGATGTGCGTACAGGTTCCATATGCTTGCTTGTGAGTTGCGTCAGCATGCATGAGTTAGGCTTAGAAATTGATAATCTAATTGGTGATTTTGGCATGGGAAGAAGCTAGCAAAGAAATTATGCTTGCTAACAGGAAGTGGCGCACACAGCAAAATGAAAAGATTGCTAGGTAGGTAACCTTCTCACCTTGGGTCGCCAAACACCAGAGAAGTGAGGCAAATAAAATGATTGTAACATGACAATCTTGTTGCCGACGGAAACGAGTGCTTCAGACACACTGATCTGGTGAACAGCAAGGCGAACGGCAACTCAATGGGGCACAGATGAACGGCAGCGGCGTCAGCACTAGAACTCGGAGACGAATGACGATGCACTAGCCAAGGAATAGAAGCTGTGCGGGAGGGCTATCAAGAGCAGTGGCGTGAGATGGAGGGAGGGACTGGGCACTATTTATAGATAGGGCAAGGGAGCTGAGAGGTCATGTGACGAGCTGAGAGGTCATGTGACAAGAGATGGAATGCTACCGCTAGTGGAGCTTCGAATTACGGCCACTACAGTTGAGTTGATGATTATTGATGGCAAGAATTAAAAAGACTGTAGTGGAAGACCAGTTTTGCTGGGCATTGACGTTGATGCACTTCATTATATACTAGAGCCAGCGTGCATGCTAGAGAATGCGGCAAGATTTGGGAAAGATATTTCTGGGAAGAGGAAATGACCATGTGCCACTCTGGCAGTGTTGGGGCTAATGCTTGGGAAGAAATTACGTGCAAAGGAATGGCCAGACGAAAAAGAAGGAAATTATGTTGGAATTATTAATGGCAAGGTAAGTCCAAAGGTGACAACGTGATGAGATGGATAAAGATTAGAATAAGGATATATTTGAATTGAGATATAAAGAATATTGGCTAGAAAACAAGGTTTAACGACTAATTTTTTTTATTCAAACAAAACTTATATTTTATTTTGGAAATAGAATAAAATATTTCCTAGCTTAACCGAGATTTCTAATAAACCATTTTTCACACAATAAAATTAATGCTCTCAGCATGTATTGTATGCAACAAACATATTAAATTAGACTACAAAAGTTTGAGAAAATCACATTTTTCATTGTTTAAATTATAATCAACATAATTAAATCTTAGAAAATTTTAGAAAATTCATGAAAATTTTTATTTTATTTAGTGTTTTCGATTCACAACCCAAAATAGAAATTTTGGGGTGTGACAATGAGCATCTTGTCTCATATGTTGCCCTCCTTTCTCACTCTTCAGACCCTCTGCTCCTCTCATTATTTCTTCTCTGCAAGGAATTAGTAGACAATACATACCAGAAGGAGTATACAAATGATTCAAAGTAAGGATAGTGTTGCCAAGGAGTTAAAGGTCAATCTGTATCCCATGTTTTAAATCATATGCCTTTATTATTCACCACTACTTCAAATTTTCAACAAGGCAAAGATGTGTGAAATTGTTTTGAAGAATACCTCTAACCTTGATTTATTTCTACGAATGATCTCCTAACATTCCTAATAAAATTTGAATATTTTCCTGCAAGGATTAGTCCACGTATATAACCAAATTCTATACAAGTATGTTTTGACAATTGTGTTTGAATAATATTCTGAAGCATACTTATAATAGGACAAGGAAGTTTAAAAGACTAAAAAGATTCATTCAAGTAGAAACAAGAATATATATGGTGAACCAAAGGAACATGATTGTGTAAATTTTTATTTGTTAGCGATTGAGCAAGCATGACATAAAGGTAGAGATGACCAAGACAAATTAGCAACATGGCATGAGATGTTTTAAAAACTCCACCCCCATACTTGAATTTTGTAGAACGCATAATCAAGTTTGGATGATAGAATTCTCACATGAATGTAATTCATTTTTGCATGAGTTATTTTGCCTCTAATGCTTTTGTTGGAAGTTGACCTTGGTACTGACATGTATTTGAAACAAGTGTGATGTTGGTTTCAAACTACTTTGCTTCCGCTATTTTGGAAGTCGAGTTGTAATACTTATGTTGAACTCCGATGTATGTTGAACTACTTGTGAAATGGATGTAACATGTGACTTGTTATGTTGAATCACTACGATCTTGGCTTGTTTGTTGGTTGGTTTGAAATCCCTCGTGATTTCATTGGACTACCGAAGTTATAGGAGCTTAAGTATGAGAATTTAATTGCTCTGGTGATTGTTTTTGTACTTGTATTCTTATAATTTGGATGGTTCCGTTACACGCATAACACCGCTCATGGCCAGCATCAGCGCCAAGGGGCGAAGCCGAACCAATATAGTGATTTCAAGGACTTCCTGGACACCAAGCCGCCTATCTTTAGGGAGACTGAAGAATCGCTTCAAGCAGACGAGTGGCTTAATACCCTTGAGTAGAAGTTTCGTTTAATAAGGGTTACTGAACAAATGAAAGCAGAGTACGCATCACACTAGCTGCAGGGGCCTGCAGGTATCTGGTGGAGTCATCATCGATCCATCCTACCTGAAAATGCTTAGATCACCTGGAACCAGTTTAACGAGGCATTCAGGGGACACTATATTCCCCCAGGTCTGAGGAGCATGAAGCATACAGAGTTCTTGAGGCTTACCTAAGGCATAAAGAGCCTTACTAGATATTTGCATGCTTTTAATAATCTATCAAGATATGCGACATAGTTTGTTAATACCGATGAAAAGAAGATTGCCAATTTCAAGAGGGGGCTTAGTCCTAAGCTAATGAAGACTCTAGCTAACAACAAGAGTGCTACTTTTCATGAGTTTGTTAGTGATGCTTTGACTCAAGAGAATTAGAACAACATCTAGTCAGCATCTAAGAGTCATAAGAGGGCCTATGATGCAGGTGCATCTGTAACACCCTAAAATTTTGAAAAGAATGAAAAATAGGAGAATATGATTTTTATGTATTATTGTGAGCATGCAAATTTAGAATAATTATAATTTTTTTTTAATTTAAAATCAAATATAAGGGTAGAAACATGATTGAGCATTCATGCTGCTGCATTTGGAGTTTTGTGTTGAGTGGTTTGCATCAAATTTAAATTTGATTTGAAAATCATTTGAAAAATGGATTTGAAAATTCGGAAAAGAAAAAGAAAAGGAATTTATTTTCTTACCGGGCCGTTTTCCTTTCTCAGCCGGAGTTCGGCCCGCCAGCAGCGGCCCAGCTCTTCCTCTCCGCAAGCCCGCGCCGCCTCCAGTCTCTTCTGGGCCGAGCCCAAGGTGCGGCCCGTCATCGCGCGCGTGGCCCGCTTGACCTGCCGCCGCCCCGTTTTCGCTTTGAGCCGCCGACAGGTGGGACCCGCTTGTCAGCGACTATCTTCTACCTTCCATCTTCTTCCTCCCGACGTCGGTGGTTTCTCTTTCCTTTCTTCAAACCGAATCGAATCGATCTCGCTATCCCTCCCTTCCTTAGTTAGCAACGCATCCGGACTATAAAAACGGGACCCCCGAGCTATTTCGCATCTATCCCACCTCCTTCGGGTCGTTTTGGTCGTCTCCTCGAGCTACCGCGCGCGCCACCGTCGCCATCACCGCCACCGCAAGCTAGCCGCCGTCTTCCAGCCATCCTTCGGTCCTATCTTCTACGCGGGTGAGTTCGCGTCGAGGTCCTCTCTCGATTGGTACCGGTTGCGTGGCGTTTGGTGCTCGGGATGCCCTTCTTCGCGAACTCCGGCGAGTTCGGGAGATGCCGGCCATGGCGCCACCGCACGGTCGTCTTCTCCGGTGGGAGCGCCGCCGGGCTTTCTTCCCCGATCAATCCGGACCGTCCGATCTAAAACGGACGGATCTTATTAAAAGATACCGGTTCGCATGTATTTTTGTAAAAGAGCCCCTGAGATTTCTGAGTATATAACCCGCAGTCCTAAAGCGTAAAGTTCAGAATACGTTTTTAATAAAAGAAAACGTAATTCGTTTCGGAAAAAGAAGAATACGCTTCCTGATATTTACAGTTTTGCCACTGGGATTGTTTTAGCCGTAGAATCTTCGTTTTAACTCCGATTTGATCCATTCAAATTGCGTTAGATTCATATTTGCGAGCTCTATATAATGGTGTAACTGTACAGTAGGTTTAGATTAATTTATTTTCGAGTTTTAATTAAAGTATTTATTTTTCTATAGGAAATCTTAGAAAACTCATAACTTTTATGTTTTAAATCCGAATTTCGTGATCTTTACGTCTGTGTGACTGTAGTAACGTGTAGAAGAGTTTTACAAACTTTTTATACTGTTAGTGTTACTGTTGGTTAGGTTTTCTATCTTTAAGTTTCGATGTTAGATTTAATCTATTATTTTACTAAAGAAAATCTCGTTTAATTCATAACTTGTTTATTTTAATTCCGAATTAGTCCGTTCAAATTGCAATGGATTTATAACAATATGAACTACATAATAGTATTAATGTTTCTTTATCAAAATCTCTGGAATTTCATAGTTTAGATCTAACTTGATTAATAACTGCGCAACTAGATTTATAAATAAAATATTATTGATTTCTCCTTTAGTTTTCTAGATTTAAATGTAATTTAGCCTAAGTTACTTTTGAATATCTATAAAAAGTATTTTATCCTATATATATGATTTTATATAGTTAAAACAAATGAGACCTATAATTTTCCGTTTTATACAACAAAATCTTTCGGTAGTCGTTTCTTTCACCGTAGCTCCGATTAGAGTGTTTTTCGCGCCTATGTGTTCGTAGCAATGCGTATAACATCTTTAAAACCTTTTCACATATTGTTTTATATGTTTGGTGTACTGTTCTAATTATTATTTATTGTTTGCTTCGTGTATGATTGCTCGATGTGTGTGTGGTGATTTATTGATCAAGTCCAGTCGGTGAGATTTACGTGGAGATTCAAGAAGCTATTAGTTGAAGATTTGGATCAGAGAAAGGATCTCAATTTAAGGCAAGTATAGCATGGGATCATCCTTGTTTCCTATTCACCTTTAATACACTTAATTCATATGCATGTGTCTACCTTGTTACCCCTAAGGATATCCTAGCTTTTGTATCTTGTACCTTGACACCGATGGAATATTGCATTGGGTAGTATTTATGCTAGTGCTCAAGATAAATAACCTTGATCTGTAACTTGACTAATGGTATATGCAATAAACATTTAAAAGATGCTTTAAAGCAACATGTCTCAAGAGGGCTAGAGCCTATTGGGTTGTTTTTATGGTGCTCTAGTTTCTCTCCTTAAGGACTTATCTGTAAGCGAACATCCGGGACTTACAGTACAACTGTGAGGGCTATATGGCTCTGGCTTTAGCTCAGTATGAGGACCTTTTCTAGCTTGTTAGAGGTTACCCTTGTGGCGCAAATGGGGTAAAGCAGACTGTGGATCCCTGCGTGGTGTATCACACGGACTGACTTCTGAAACCTAGCGGCCCTAACTTGTTAGACGAACTTTTGAAAGGCTTCATAGTGATTCCCTGCCTGCTCACCTTGGAAGTGTTTTGGGAGTCGCGATCCCGGGCATATGGGTAATCATGACTCACAGTGAAAGTGTACGACCTCTGCAGAGTGTAAAACTGTTATAACAGCCGTGCTCACGGTCACGAGTGGCCTTGGACCCTTACAGAATAAACGATGAATCCTGATGATATTGATGTTCACTAATGGTTATTGTTTCTTGCTATATATATTATTCTCGTTTACATGATCATGAGGTTATTTGGGCTTATGAAAAATTTTGTTGCTACTCAAATGCTAAAAAGATGATTCACTAAAAGCTATTGCAGTAAACCCGTGTCAAACCTTTTGAGCCTCATGAACCCCATGATATATTTGCTGAGTTCGACATGGACTCACTCTTGCTATTTCCCCACATCTCAGGAAGGGTACCAGACTGCTAGATTCTGGAATTGTTAGGCTTGTGATCAACCAGTTAGTTTGTTCCTGGAGTGAAGTCTACACCCAGTGTTCGGAGTTGTCTTTCCGCTGTGTTGCTCTTTAAGGTATATTTTATACTATTGAGTTATGTATATTAAGCATTTGCCTCTTGGTATTACACTTATCTGTGGCTATATGTGAGATTTGACTTCTTTATTTCACATATAGTGTATGTCTGGTTTTGTCCTTAAAACCGGGTGTGACAGAGTGGTATCAGAGCAATGCTGACTGTAGGACGCAAGCCTAGTTAGAACTGGACGTTTAGCATGTTTCCATTTTGCCTATTTCTTGCTTTCTCTTTAACTTTGTTATTTTCTCAAAGTTATGCTTAATTCTATCCCCGTTCTGTTATAAAAACCTTGTCTCTATTTTTGAACCTTTTCTCCTTGTCTATTAGACGGCTCGTGACGAGAAGACTTTGGACTTCAGAGGATAAGAGGACTGAACTGTGTCGCTTTTTGCTCACTTTTGACAAGAAGCCATTAGCAATACAAAATCAAATATCAGAAGAAATGGCTCAACATGGAAATTCTCAACAATGCTCAACTCAAGGTCAGACCAACATATCCAAGGGGCCAGAGAAGATACAAGTAGCAGAAGCTTGGAAGAATATGAAACCAAATAAAGATATTGATAGTAAGGCACTTGGAGAGCAGAAACAATGTCCTTGTTGTAAGCATTATGGTTTTCCCTGTCTTCAAAACGAGTCTAATAAGGGGAAAGTCAGGGTGGATCCAAATTTTGAGATCAACAAGGACAAGAAGAGGAAGGCAATCTCATTAGAACCACTTGAGGAAAGCAATCAGCAATCGAGTTATACTACAATGTCACATGCAGCTCCGATCCCTTGTCAAATAAATCCAAACCTTAAAGAGTTAGAAGCTTCTTCAGCTAAAACTACTCCCCATGAAGTAGTCATAGATGGGTGGACAATTACCTATAAGGAGTATCAACCCCGAAAGGCCAAACAAGCTAAGAAACAAGCCAAAGGTACGAAGGTGAACTTTTATGGCCAGCAAGATAGCAGCATACCAAACAATAGTTCTGTGGAGTATGACATCACAAAAGATCCAGCTAAGAGAAAGTGTTATCATTGCCAGCAGGAAGGACATTATGTCAAATCTTGCCCGCAAAAGAATCAACGACAGCAAGACCCAGGGCAGGACGTCCAAAAGGATCATGTGCAGGGAAATAAATTAAAGAGAAATTACATCCATGGAAGGTTGAAACATGTGGATATTTCCACCATTCCTGGAGCTAAGGAGGTCGTGTTTGGATCAATACCAGTAAGTTCAGGAAACGCCAAGGTTTTGTTTGACCCCAGTGCCTCACATTCGTTCATATCTAGACAATATGTAAAAGATCATAACATACTTATGCTTCCAAGGGGGAAAACAGTGATGGTTGAAACTCCAAGAGGTGAAATAAAGGCAGACCGCGTATGCCCAAAAGTTAGTCTTGACATAAAGGGGGTAAATTTTAAGGTAAACCTCATTGTTTTGGAATTAATGGGCCTTGATGTTATCCTGGGAATAGACTGGTTATCTACTTGTAAAGGAGTGATTGAGTATGCCCAATGTTCAGTGTTTTTAACTACACTTTCAGGAGAAAGGATTGAGTATGAGGGTACTAAATCTACACCTGAGGGATACCAGGTTAACCCATCTTAAGGTATGAGTTATAAGAATGGTAAAGAGGGATGCAGAGATTCAGATGTCAATATAGAGGACTCAGGAATGTAAGAGACTCTGTCTACTCCGGATGCTGCTGCAATCACACCATGATTAAGAAATAGGAGTTATGTCCCGTGTAATAAAATCGTTAGTAGCCAAGTTGAGTCGTCTTAATGTGTGGTTTATGAACTTTTAAGTGTTTAGTTGCTTTGTGCTTATGTTTATGCTTGAGTTGGAATTTTGTAATGAGTGGAATGATCTCGTGGGTTTTGTCCATGATTTCATTTAGTTTATATGTATAAGGTATAAGGATTAATGAAATAAATAGCTGGGTTTTGGTTATCTCCTGTTTTCTATATCTTGTCTTTCGGAGCAGCCTATCTTTATCAACTTATATCTCTGTTCTTGAAAGACCAAAAATCATGAGAAAATTCTGGATAAGAGTGGACTTCAATACCTTTCTCTAAATGCAAGAACCATCTCCAAAGATGCTTTGGTTTGGGAGATACAAAAAGCATAAGGCAATGTATCTGTGCTGTCATAAACCTGGAGCAGTTTCTGATATGTACTGTTTTCGACCAAGTCAACTACAGAATCTGGAAGTATGTTCTATAAGAAAGTTGTAGAGAATTTTATAAGCTTTCCATCGGTGTAAACTACAGCTTCATTGGATTTACGGAATAAGAGTTATAGCTGTTTTTCTGCACTGCTGTTTTTCTACTCGCGAGAAATTTCAGATTTCTTGTTCTTACCCATACACAAGAGAATCATTGGAATGTCAGAATATTTTTTTTAGCTCCTCTAGAAAAGGATTCAAGCTACCCTATTTAGTGTCTCTTATTTTAAGGGGGGTAGCCAATGTAAAGAAGGTTTATTAAGATTGAACTCTTTAATTGGAAGTATTGGTTAATCTCCATGATTGAGTTGCCACTCATGATAAAAAAAAATGTCCTGGGAACAAGGTTGATAACTTTGGATCCATGGAGATGAGAGTTGTCCCTTTAGATAGCTCATGATCATCTATACTTGTTCGTGTTGCTGATGTTGGTCATTTGATAACAGGAAGTGTAGTGTCTCATGACTCAGAAGCCCTATATGATGTTTCGCACTAATATGTGGGAAAAGACTGATATTTCTGCCATTGAAGAATGTTATGGGTATAATGAAGTTGTGCACTATCAAAACAACAATGTTGAAGAACAAGTTGGGAGTGAACTAAGTTAGAATCCACAACAACGAAAGCGAAAAAGGAAAGCCCATAAGAAGCCTGTTCAAGGAAGCAAAGCACAGCAAAACTATGTCAATGGAAGACTGAGCAATGTGGATATGGATAAAATTCATGGAGTTACCAAAGTAGTGGGAGGTTATATTCAAGTAAGTTCAGTACAAGTTTTTGCTCTATTTGACCCTAGTGCTTCGCATTCTTTCATTTCCGCCGACATGGTAGAGACGTGCAAGATGGTGAAGTGTCCAATGAGGAGGCCTTTGCTAGTTCAAACCCCAGTGGGAGAAATGCAGGCAGATCAGATATGCCCGAATGTTAGTCTTGTCATAAACAAGGAAAACTTCACCGCAACACTCATTGTGTTGGAGTCACTTAAAATTTGCATGGTTCTTGGTAATGGATGGCTCTGTGCACACAAAGGAGTGATTCATGGTACTCGGTGCACAATGCTCTTAACAACACCGACAGGGAAAAGAATTGAGTATCAAGGTGGTCAACTTTTACCTAAGGGAGACGAAAGTGATCAATTAGAAGCTAGGTACACCAAGGATAGCAAAGTGGACCATGAGTTTACAGAAGTCATAACAGAGGAACAAATAATTTTGGAGGAGCTCAATAGGTGAGATGATCATGTTTAGGTAGATTAGTCAGTCGGGATATGAGAAACTGTCTCATGACTCTGAACGAAAGATGTAATTTGGAAAATGAGGATCAAATAAAGACAAAGTGTCATTATCTCCTTTATCATCATCTTCCGAATCTCGGGACGAGATTCATCTTAAGGGGGGTAGAATTGTAACACCCTAAAATTTTGAAAAGAATGAAAAATAGGAGAATATGATTTTTATGTATTATTGTGAGCATGCAAATTTAGAATAATTATAATTTTTTTTTAATTTAAAATCAAATATAAGGGTAGAAACATGATTGAGCATTCATGCTGCTGCATTTGGAGTTTTGTGTTGAGTGGTTTGCATCAAATTTAAATTTGATTTGAAAATCATTTGAAAAATGGATTTGAAAATTCGGAAAAGAAAAAGAAAAGGAATTTATTTTCTTACCGGGCCGTTTTCCTTTCTCAGCCGGAGTTCGGCCCGCCAGCAGCGGCCCAGCTCTTCCTCTCCGCAAGCCCGCGCCGCCTCCAGTCTCTTCTGGGCCGAGCCCAAGGTGCGGCCCGTCATCGCGCGCGTGGCCCGCTTGACCTGCCGCCGCCCCGTTTTCGCTTTGAGCCGCCGACAGGTGGGACCCGCTTGTCAGCGACTATCTTCTACCTTCCATCTTCTTCCTCCCGACGTCGGTGGTTTCTCTTTCCTTTCTTCAAACCGAATCGAATCGATCTCGCTATCCCTCCCTTCCTTAGTTAGCAACGCATCCGGACTATAAAAACGGGACCCCCGAGCTATTTCGCATCTATCCCACCTCCTTCGGGTCGTTTTGGTCGTCTCCTCGAGCTACCGCGCGCGCCACCGTCGCCATCACCGCCACCGCAAGCTAGCCGCCGTCTTCCAGCCATCCTTCGGTCCTATCTTCTACGCGGGTGAGTTCGCGTCGAGGTCCTCTCTCGATTGGTACCGGTTGCGTGGCGTTTGGTGCTCGGGATGCCCTTCTTCGCGAACTCCGGCGAGTTCGGGAGATGCCGGCCATGGCGCCACCGCACGGTCGTCTTCTCCGGTGGGAGCGCCGCCGGGCTTTCTTCCCCGATCAATCCGGACCGTCCGATCTAAAACGGACGGATCTTATTAAAAGATACCGGTTCGCATGTATTTTTGTAAAAGAGCCCCTGAGATTTCTGAGTATATAACCCGCAGTCCTAAAGCGTAAAGTTCAGAATACGTTTTTAATAAAAGAAAACGTAATTCGTTTCGGAAAAAGAAGAATACGCTTCCTGATATTTACAGTTTTGCCACTGGGATTGTTTTAGCCGTAGAATCTTCGTTTTAACTCCGATTTGATCCATTCAAATTGCGTTAGATTCATATTTGCGAGCTCTATATAATGGTGTAACTGTACAGTAGGTTTAGATTAATTTATTTTCGAGTTTTAATTAAAGTATTTATTTTTCTATAGGAAATCTTAGAAAACTCATAACTTTTATGTTTTAAATCCGAATTTCGTGATCTTTACGTCTGTGTGACCGTAGTAACGTGTAGAAGAGTTTTACAAACTTTTTATACTGTTAGTGTTACTGTTGGTTAGGTTTTCTATCTTTAAGTTTCGATGTTAGATTTAATCTATTATTTTACTAAAGAAAATCTCGTTTAATTCATAACTTGTTTATTTTAATTCCGAATTAGTCCGTTCAAATTGCAATGGATTTATAACAATATGAACTACATAATAGTATTAATGTTTCTTTATCAAAATCTCTGGAATTTCATAGTTTAGATCTAACTTGATTAATAACTGCGCAACTAGATTTATAAATAAAATATTATTGATTTCTCCTTTAGTTTTCTAGATTTAAATGTAATTTAGCCTAAGTTACTTTTGAATATCTATAAAAAGTATTTTATCCTATATATATGATTTTATATAGTTAAAACAAATGAGACCTATAATTTTCCGTTTTATACAACAAAATCTTTCGGTAGTCGTTTCTTTCACCGTAGCTCCGATTAGAGTGTTTTTCGCGCCTATGTGTTCGTAGCAATGCGTATAACATCTTTAAAACCTTTTCACATATTGTTTTATATGTTTGGTGTACTGTTCTAATTATTATTTATTGTTTGCTTCGTGTATGATTGCTCGATGTGTGTGTGGTGATTTATTGATCAAGTCCAGTCGGTGAGATTTACGTGGAGATTCAAGAAGCTATTAGTTGAAGATTTGGATCAGAGAAAGGATCTCAATTTAAGGCAAGTATAGCATGGGATCATCCTTGTTTCCTATTCACCTTTAATACACTTAATTCATATGCATGTGTCTACCTTGTTACCCCTAAGGATATCCTAGCTTTTGTATCTTGTACCTTGACACCGATGGAATATTGCATTGGGTAGTATTTATGCTAGTGCTCAAGATAAATAACCTTGATCTGTAACTTGACTAATGGTATATGCAATAAACATTTAAAAGATGCTTTAAAGCAACATGTCTCAAGAGGGCTAGAGCCTATTGGGTTGTTTTTATGGTGCTCTAGTTTCTCTCCTTAAGGACTTATCTGTAAGCGAACATCCGGGACTTACAGTACAACTGTGAGGGCTATATGGCTCTGGCTTTAGCTCAGTATGAGGACCTTTTCTAGCTTGTTAGAGGTTACCCTTGTGGCGCAAATGGGGTAAAGCAGACTGTGGATCCCTGCGTGGTGTATCACACGGACTGACTTCTGAAACCTAGCGGCCCTAACTTGTTAGACGAACTTTTGAAAGGCTTCATAGTGATTCCCTGCCTGCTCACCTTGGAAGTGTTTTGGGAGTCGCGATCCCGGGCATATGGGTAATCATGACTCACAGTGAAAGTGTACGACCTCTGCAGAGTGTAAAACTATTATAACAGCCGTGCTCACGGTCACGAGTGGCCTTGGACCCTTACAGAATAAACGATGAATCCTGATGATATTGATGTTCACTAATGGTTATTGTTTCTTGCTATATATATTATTCTCGTTTACATGATCATGAGGTTATTTGGGCTTATGAAAAATTTTGTTGCTACTCAAATGCTAAAAAGATGATTCACTAAAAGCTATTGCAGTAAACCCGTGTCAAACCTTTTGAGCCTCATGAACCCCATGATATATTTGCTGAGTTCGACATGGACTCACTCTTGCTATTTCCCCACATCTCAGGAAGGGTACCAGACTGCTAGATTCTGGAATTGTTAGGCTTGTGATCAACCAGTTAGTTTGTTCCTGGAGTGAAGTCTACACCCGGTGTTCGGAGTTGTCTTTCCGCTGTGTTGCTCTTTAAGGTATATTTTATACTATTGAGTTATGTATATTAAGCATTTGCCTCTTGGTATTACACTTATCTGTGGCTATATGTGAGATTTGACTTCTTTATTTCACATATAGTGTATGTCTGGTTTTGTCCTTAAAACCGGGTGTGACATCATCTCAGTCAAAAGTTCCTGTTATAGCAAGGCCCCAGTTCCGTCCTCTAGCACCAAAGTATAGGCCGCCTCAAAAGAAGGTACAAACCAGTCAGACCTAGAAGGTGTGTTGCAAGGCCATTTCTGTTGTCCTACCCAAAGGTAGCACCGAGCAAGGAAGCTCAAGAGTTCTACCTAGCAACATGCCAAGCTGGAACTGCAACAAGCCTAGCCATTGGGCATAGGATACCCCTATCCCAAGAAGAACAACAACCAGAGGTAGGGCAATACCAATGCATGTTAGGGACATGTGCACTATACCACCCTAGAAGAGATCACTTCAGGTGAAGTTGTTACGACTCGTAAGTTTCTTGTGAACCAACATCCTGCAAGTGGTTTTGTTTGATTTTGGAGCTTTGCATTCATTTATGAGTCAAACATTTGCATCCAAGCATGATCAGAAGATAGTTACTGTAGACAAGGGTGGCTATTGCATAGGTGCAGCTGGAAATAATATCTCTACCAATCAGATAGTCAGAGATGTGCGCATCTTGATAAGTGAATGAGAGTATTCTGCAAACCTTGTAGTATTGCCAGGGTTGGGAATAGATGTAATCTTGGGTATGAAATGGATGAGTGGCCATATGTCACACCCGGTTTTCTAAAGAACAAAACTAGGCTAATCATATGTGTGCCCAGGAAGTCCACACATATGCCAGAATGAAAAAGTATCAGAAACAATGTTATTATATAACGTATACATAGATATATTAAAACTTACATCAGAGTATCACGGAACGGTGAATAAACTTCAGGCTCCATTATTCTCAGGGACAACTGACTGGTGGCTCCATATGCCAAGCACTTCTGAAAGATTTCTGAAAACTCCACTACACCTTCATCCTTCTTCTAAGTAGCACCTTACTACACACTGGAGTGTGGTGGAAATAGCAAGAGTGAGTGCATGTCGAACTCAACAAGTATAACACAGGGTTCATGAGGCTCAAAAGGCTAGACACTAGTTTGACTGCACTTAGCTTTTAATTGTCACAATTTTATTACATAAGTAGCATCAAGATTGCATTAATCCCACAATAAACATATGATCAATGTAAATATGAATAACGAATAGCAAAACACATATTAAACCAATAAATGTTCTTCTATTCTGTGAAGGTCCAAGGCCGCTCGTATCCGTGAGCACGGCTAGTATACTAGTTTATTAAACTCTGCGCAGAGGTGTACACTTTCACTATGAGTCGTGATTACCCATATGCCCGGGATCACGACTCCCAAAATACTTCCAAGGTGAGCAGGCAGGGAAACACTATGAAGCCTTTCAAAGATTCGTCTAACAAGTTAGGGCCGCTAGGTTTCAGAAGTCAGTCTGTGTGATACAACCAGTCCCAGGGATCCACAGTCCGCTTTTCCCCATTTGCGCCACAAGGGTAACCTCTAACAAGCTAGAAAAGGTCCTCATACTAAACTAAAGCCAGAGCCATATAGCCCTCACAGTTGTACTGTAAATCCCGGATGTTTGTCCACAGATGAGTCTTTATGGAGAGAAACTAGAGCACCAAAAATAACCCCATGCTCTAGCCCTCTTTAAACAGTAATCAAAAAGTCATCTTTTAGTGTTATTGCATATTCCATTAATCATATTACAAGATCATAGCTTATGTTCAGTGCTAGCAAAAGCTACCCAATGCAAAGTCTCATAGGTGACAAGGAAACAAGATATCAATAGCTAAGTTATAATATCTATGGTTGTCAAGGAGGACACATGCATATGTATGATAATTTCAGTGAATAGGACAACAAGAATGGTCCCATGTTATACTTGCCTTTCTTCCAAAGTTAGCTACTGAGAAATCTTCAGCCTCTGTCTCTGATCTTCAACTTCTGTTATACTTGTCGGTCCTTAGCTTCCCGTCTTCAGCGCTAATGAACCATGCTTCTTCTTCTCATAGCAAGCACCAAGCGAGTCGAGCACACATACAAGCAAATAAGGTAGACTAAGAACAATACACCAATCAAGTAAAAACTTGAAAACAGCGTGCTAAAAGAGATTTAGCTACTACGGTCATGCCAATAACAAAACTATCGTTAAAAAGAAACGACTATCGGGAGTTCTATACTATAAAAGAAAACAATCAACTAGAGGATATTTTAGTTAAATAAAATCACAAGAAACTACAAATTCAGATTAGTCATTATCATATTTTAAATATTAACATGCATGTATCATTCAATCAAAGTAAACTTTAACCTTTCAAAATAAAAGAACATATGAGAACATCTATTCAATTTGTACATGATGCGTGTTAAAGCAAATCACATTTATTCATACACAGTTTGACATCATTTATACTAGTTAAACTTTAACTTGCTAAATAATGTACCCAGTGAACACTAAGATGAGTTTATAATATATATCGTGCTTGAGCTAAGCAAATCATAATTTAAAACATATTCAAGTTGCTATCAGATAAGTCATTCATACTTAATTACAAAGGACTGATGCGATTTATTAAAATACCAAGTTAAATCTAGCCATATATTATTCATAAACATATAAGCAAACACATTTCTTTTATGAAAAGAAAGTAAACAAGTGAGCATCTAAACTAGTTTTAGAATTATAAAAACAAATTATAATTAATAAAGAGATATTAATTTTGGTACTAACTAAGTTACAACTAGTAAAGAAATATTCAAATTGCTATCGTTCAAATTAACATTTGTTTATGTAAGACTAAAATTGTAAACCTAAGCTGTAATTCAAAAAGGCATTGAATAAATGTTAATAAAATTGCATTCTAAACTGGCTTTATCCGAATCATGTTTAAAATTAAAAAAAATAAATATTTAAGTTGGCAAGTAATTATAAAAAGATCCATATTCTCCTATGTTGCTTTTATTTAGAAACCAGTTTGTGTAATCATTAATCTAATTAATATTTAACTTACAAAATTTCGAGATGTGAGACATGTTAAAAGTTCCTAACATATAACTTATAGTCAGCACAGCTGTACCACAACCAAAACGGAGTTAAACTTAGATCGCTTTTAGTTGGAAAGCTATTAAATAAATATTAATCTAATTAGCATTCAAGTTAATAAATTTGTGGTCAAGTGACATGAAAAACATTGATACTAACTAAATTATAATCATAAACACACATGTTAACATAAATTAAATTAATATTTATTTATGAAACCGTGGTTATATAGTCTAAATTGCTTTTAATTATAAAGCTAGTACAAACATATTAATCAATATAATATTTAGCGATATATAGAAAAACACGTGACATAAAAAAATGGTGTTGCTAATATGTCGCTTACATCACCACGATCACAAAGCAACAAAACGGAATTATAAATCTTTGTCACTTTTAATTAAAAGCTATTAAATTAATACTAATCAAATTATATTTTAAATTGATAAATTGATAATTATAAGACATGACAAACATTAGCATTACTGTGTAGAGCACGACGACACAAATCCAACGCGACTTGAATGACTCGAATCGGAGCTAGAACGAAAAAACAACAGACATTTAAACTTCAATGGCAATTCTGTAAATATCATCATCTTGTACCTTGGACTGCTGGTGCCTGTACGGACGTCGTGACTATGATATGGCCTGTTGCTCGTGCGCAGGGGGAAGAAGGGCAGGGGCTCGGCCACTGGAGGGGCGCCGGGCGCGGCCTGCAGCAGCGCGGCACTAGGCCTGAGGTCCGGGACCGGGCATATGACTGGCGGGAAACAGCACGCACACACGCCTGTGCGTGACAAGGCGGCAGCGGCCTCCTGCCGCAGCGGCGTGCCAAGGGCGGCGTAGGTCTAGGGCCTGGGTCTCGTGCGAGTGAGGCTGCAGTGATGGCGCACAGGGTCAAGGTGGCCGGAAATAAAGAAGAAGATGGTGTCGTTCATGGAAGCACCTCGTCGGAATAAAAGAGAAGTATTAGGGAATCGATGAACGGACGACGGATTCGTGAAATGAAAGGTGTGCCGGTGAAGAGGATGACGAGACAAACCTCGGAGTGGAAATGGAATCCGCCAGAGATGTCCGAGGTGGTCGGAAAAGCTCGCCGAACCTTCATCGGAAGTTCGCCGGAACGCAAGCTGTAGATGCATAATTTCGGCGAGGGGTGGAGGGAGCTATGAGCGGCGGCTCGCGATAAGAAGGGAGAAAATTCTAATTTACTACACGAGAGATTTCCCAAACTAAGGGCTCCTCTTACGGTAGTTTTGGTGTGCTTTGCCCAAGAGGTAGGTATGTATATATAAGGAGAAAAACTCTCCACCTCGATGTCAACTAGCGATACGGTGTTAATTGACATTGCACCCTTCATCTTTACTAATAGGCCTAATTAATTATTAAAGCCCATTAGTAAATAAATGAATGTGCATTTAGAATTATTGCACACAGGCTTTGGTGGAAAATGAGATATTTATTATTTTCGGAATTAATTAATTTTATGGATAAAATAATTCTAGAAAAGTCTAGAATTATTATTTAAGCCACGGAAAATACTCCGAAAGCTCCGAAAATTCGAGGGAATTTTCTAGAGACATTATGGAACATGAGGAACCCAAATAAAGTATTTGGAGCTCATGATAATATAATTTGGAGCATCTAAAAAATAGATTATTCTCCTAAAAAATAGGAAAAGGTTCCCGACAAAGCCCGAATAATTTTCGGGAATATTTCAGAGATACCCTGATGGATGATGAAATGAAATGAGTGATTTCGAGTGGAAGAAAAGGATTTTGGAGAAACTCAGAATGAAAAGATTAGGACCAAGAAAGCGCAAATTTGATAGTAGAAAAAGACAGAGACAAGACAGATAACTAATAAAAGACATACTAAACACGCTTTAAAACTTTTCACAATCACAACACATAGTCATGCAGCAAGCAAACATTACATCAGGCAAGAGACCACTAAATTAATTTGGAAAAGTTTGAAATACCACAATTTTCTATACTAAATTTGCTAAAACTTAAATTAGTCTTGTCAAGTCTTAAACAAATATTTAAACCATTTGTTTTATTTAGTGTTTTCTATTCACAGCCCAAAATCAGAAATTTTGGGGTGTGACACCATAGAGTTCTTATTGTAACACCCAAAATTTCAGAAATAATGAATTTTGAATAAGTTGGATAACAAATAATGACAAATTGAAATAATAATAAGAAATATATTTGGTGATGCATTCATGCCGTTGCATTTATTTTATTGTGTGGTGTGGATTTGTTTTATTTTATTTTGGATTAGAAAATTTATTTGAGATATTTCTTGAAAACAAGTAAAAAAAAGAGAAAAGGATACTTACCTGGCGGGCCGAATGACCGACGGATCGGCCTGTTCTCCCGCGCCCGCGCTGGGCCGCGGCAGGGGGCTGGGCCCAACAGATGGGCCGGCCCAGTACCGCAGCAGGCGCGCGGCCCAGTCGTCCGATCCGTAGCCGCGCCTTCCCTCTCCTCTCTGGGTCACCGACAGGTGGGACCCGATCGTCAGCCGCGTCCTCTTCTTCAAGCTCGTAACCGAGCCGGTCTCGAGCACTATACCCACCGAATCAAAACCGTTTTACTCAGGATTTCCATCCAAATTGAGGAGTCCTTGCTCTATATAAGTTAGGGCCGAGCCGCCGCCTTTCGTTTTTAGATCAAATCGTGGGCTAATTGACCCCGTTCAAGCTCTCGCCGCTGCCGCAACCCTAGAAGCCGCGGTGAGCTTCAATTCGGCGTGTACGTCGTCTTTTCGCTACCGTAAGCTATCCTATCAGCTTTAGCATGCTCTTGTGTACCTAAAGGTGCTTTCAATTTGGCTACTAATCGCTTTTCGCACTGTCACCGTGAGTAGGAGGTCGGCCGTCCGCTCCATCAAGCCGCCCGTCATCTTCGTCCCATGACTGATCGTTTTGAAGCTCTAGGTGAGATCGCAATGAGCTTCCCATTCGATTGGTACCAACCGCGCATGTTTTGGTGAAGTTTAGGGCGGGTTTGGTGAGTCCGGCGGGCCGCCGGCCATGGCGCCGCCGTGGGGTTGGGGCGGGGCGGCGGAAGCGCCGCCGATCTCCTCTGGTGGAGATGTGAGCCGTCCGATCTTGGATAAGCGGCCAAGATTAGATCTTACCCCTTCGCGGGGTAATTTTTCTAAAGAGCCCCTGCACTTTTTCGTTATATAACCCGCAGTCCTTGGCGCATTCCAGGAAATACGTATTCATGTTTTGAAAGCGTATTCTCTTCCGGTTTATTCAAAAATACATTTTCAGGTATTTACAGTTTTGCCACTAGGATTGTTTTAGTCATAAAATCTTCGTTTTAACTCCGATTTGATCCGTTCAAGTTGCGTTAGGTTCGTATTTGCGAGCTCTACCTGTTAGTGTAGTTGTACAGTTAGTTTTGATAATTTATTTTTCGAGTTTATAATTAAGTATTTATTTATCAATAGGAAATCTTAGAAAATTCATAACTTTCACGTTTTAACTCCGAATTTGGTGATCTTTGCGTCTGTGTGATCGTAGAAACGAGTAGAAGAGTTTTATAAACTTTTATTACTGTTTTGCTACTGTTGGTGTACTGTTCTAATTATATCTCTTTGTTTGCTTCGTGTATGTTTGATTGGATGCATGTATGTTGTTGATTGATGATCGAGTATAGAAGGTGAGCAGTATTTGGACGATTCAGAGTATTACTTTGAGCCAAGTAAGCAGTATTATTTGGAGAGCTTTGATCAAGGCAAGTATAACACAGGACTATCCTTGTTACCTATTCATCGAATTATCATACATATGCATATGCTTACCTTGACAACCTTAGAGATTATAACTTAGTGCTTGTTGTCTTGATTCCTTGTCAACCTTGGGAATGCATATGGGTAGCTATGGCTAGTGCTTAAACTAAGAACAATGATCTTGCAATATGATTAATGGATCAAGCAATCAATCATTAAGATGATTTAATTTTTGTTAAAAGGGGGCTAGAGCATGTGTATTATTTTTGATGCTCTAGTTACTCTCCGTAAGGACTTATCTGTACGTGATCATCCGGGATATACAGTACAGCTGTGAGGGCTATATGGCTCTGGCTTTAGTTGTTCAAGAGACCTTTTCTAGCTTGTTAGTGGTTACCTTAAATGGCGTAAGAATGGCTTGCCACGTTGGGTGTAGTGCGAGCCCCTGGCCTAGTGTGTATAGGCTACGGTTGTTGTGCCACAGGGAAGGGGGGTTCTACATCTGCCTGCCGAGTGAATCTAATGGCCCTAACTTGTTAGATGAACTCTTGAGTGGCTTTATATGGTTCTCTAGTCTTTGGGCTTGATCTCCCCACTCATTTGGAAATCATGACTCACAGTGAAAGTGTACACCTCTGCGCAGAGTTAAAAAACTGGTATACTAGCCGTGCTCACGGATACGAGCGGCCTTGGAACATTTACAGATAGATGATCACCATTGCTATATTATGTTTAATTATTGTTGATTATTATTATGCTCATGTTAATGTTATTCATTATCATTATTGCAACTGATCATGGGTTCTTTAATGGGAAGTGGTTTATCTTGAAGCTATTCAATTGTCAAATATATGATTAAAAGCTAACCGCAGTTAAACAGTGTCTAGCCATTTGAGCCTCATGAACCCTGTGTTATATTTGTTGAGTTCGACATGGACTCACTCTTGCTATTTCCACCATAACAGATGAAGATTATGAGGAAGATTATCGTAATGAGTACTAGTCTTGGTGTCAACCAGTCAACCGTGTCCCTGTGTGGAGTTTCCGCTGGAGATTACTATTAGTTATTATTATTTATCGTTCAAGACTATGTCTTAAATATTTATTCGCTATGTAATAAGCACTGTGATGATACTATGTAATTTGTCAACTTATGTGTGCGATCATGACCTGGGGCGCACATGAGTACTTTATGCATCCTATTTTTGTCCTTAAAAATGGGTGTGACAGATTGGTATCAGAGCCGTGTTGACTGTAGGACGCAAGCCTAGTTAGAATGGTCGTTGATAGCATCCATACTTCACTTAATTCATGCTTCCTCTTTTCACCTTGTTAATTGCTAAAGTTTTATGCTTCCTCTACTTTATTCTATTGCGAAAATACATTGATTCTATCTAATCTATGTCTAAATCTTGTAGATGCCTCCTCATCCCCGTCTGTCAGCTGCACAGTACGTTGCCCGTTTCAAACCCCAGGAGCCATATGAAGAGGGTGATCAAGAGTTATCTGATGCTGAATCAAGAGTTGGTGATACACCTATGGAGGATGTAGTTATGGGGTGGAGTACGAAGTTTCATATCGTGGTTCCTAAGGCTGATGCTTTCTTCCATGATATGTTGACAAGAACTTTGGACAACTATTACTACGACTGGGAGGCTACTTTGGAGTATCGTAGTGCAGAGTACAGTCATCCATGGTTGGATTCCTATTGGGAAACGGAGTTATGGGTCAAGAAAAGGGATCCTACCACTAAGGAGCCTAAGGTGGAGTCAAAGTTCATTACCAGAGTGAGCCGGGCTACCGTGGAGACAAGCATGGAGGATGTCGCTTTCAATGCATTTGTTTACTACCATGGTCTACGCTCGGACAAGACGTTAAAGGGTGCACTCCGGCATTTTCCTTGTTTCTTACATGACAAGGGTATTTGGACCGTGCCGCTTGCAGATGATTCCTCCTTGACTTTACAAGCTACGGTGGGATTAGCTCGTGAATTGGCTCTCCATGAGGTGGATTTGAAGGATGAGTTGTTGAAGGAAAAAGAACTTAAGGAGCAAGCTTATAAGGAGATTGACCAATTAAGGGCGGAGTTAGGTCATCCTAAGATTTATGAGAAGCTTAATTAGGAAATAGGAAAAACCCCTATGTAATAAGAACGATAGTAGTTGCGAGTTAATTTTAAGTTTGGATTGTTTTAAGAGTCAGTTGTGGTGTGAACAATTGTGTGATTGATGGCTTGTTATTATGATAATGTGTGATTTGGATCTTTGTAATGTGTGCTGGAGTTTTGTAGACATGCCTACAAGTTCCATGGTTAAGAATATTAAGTTTGATCAATATATGTTAGTTGAATATGAGGTTAACTTAGTTCTGTCCTTTGCTGATTTTTGGATCGGTCTGGGATGTTTTAGAAATAACTTAAAATCTGTTCATGGGAAATTTAAGAAATTTTACTGGGAATAATTAGACTTCTATATCTTTCCAATCCCACAAGAATCACCTTAATATCTATTATGAGTTAAGAGATATACCTGTTCCAAGTTGGAGTTACTGCACAGTCTGGAATTCTGAAACAGTTTCGGTTAAGTTCAGTTTTTGACCAATTTATTGACAGAATCAGAAAAAGTGTTGTGAATAAAAGTTGTAGATAATTTTATAAGTTTTCCAACCATGTAAAGATCACCTGAATTGGACGTCTGTAGCTCGAGATATGACAGTTTTACTGAGTTGCTGAAATTGGAGTTCGCCCAGAAAAATCAGATTTTGTTTATCTATTGAATACATCATCTCGGATCGTACTGAATTTCATCTTCTGTGTTTTGGAAACAGATGTCAGGCAGAGGTCGTGGCAGAGGTCGTGGGGGTGCTAATCCACCCGTTACTATGGAGGAACTCATGCAAACTCAGAATCAGTTGATGCAGATGTTTATGCAGCATATGCAGAACAATCCCCCTGTAAGAGGACCACCACCTGTTCAAGTAAGGGATAAGCGTGGAGAATTTTTGAAGGGATGCCCTCCAGTGTTTTCTCATGCTGCTGATCCTTTAGAAGCAGATGATTGGGTGAGGGCAGTGGAGAAACAGCTGAACATAGCCCAATGCAATGATATGGAAAAGGTGTTATATGCATCTGGTCAGTTACAAGGGACAGCTCAGACTTGGTGGGAGTCGTACCAGGCTGCACGCCCTGACAATGCTCCTCCTATCACTTGGAATGAGTTTGTTAGAGATTTTCGGGCTCGTCATATTCCTGAAGGTATAATTGAGCTGAAGCAGGAAGAATTCAGAAACCTTAGGATGGGACAGATGAGTGTGAGTGAATATCATGACAGGTTCACCAAGTTGGCTCGCTGTCACACCCTAAAATTTTCACTTTCGGGTTGTGCTTAGAAAACACTAAATAAAATAAATGATTTCAATATTCGAATAAATTTATTAGATAAGTTAAGTTGTTGCTAATTAAATATAGGAAATTGTGGTTTTAAACTTTTCCATATTAAATTATTAATGTGGTGTCTGTGTGATGCTTGTCTTTGGTGTTGGGGAGTGCTATTATTTTTCAAAATACCATAGGACGACGTTTACTTCTCATCGGAAAACTTTTTGGTATTTTCTGGATTCAAAATTTCAATTTCCGTGAGCTTAATCTTTTTCCTTGATCTCTTCATCCATCTTTTCATAAGCTCCAAATACTTTATTTGGGTTCCTTATGTTCCATAATGTCTCTAGAAAATTCCCTCGAATTTTCGGAGCTTTCGGAGTATTTTTCGCGGCTTAAATAATAATTCTGGACTTTTCTAGAATTATTTTATCCACGAAATTAATTAATTCCGAAAATAATAAATATCTCATTTTCCACCAAAGCTTGTGTGCAATAATCCTAAATGTCCATTCATTTATTTACTAATGGGCTTTAATAATTAATTAGGCCTATTAGTAAAGATGGAGGGTGCAACGTCAATTAGCACCATATCGCTAGTTGACGTGAAGGTGGAGAGTCTTCCTCCCTATATATATGTCCGGCCTGCCTGCTAGCCCTGTTTTCCGCCGCTGTTGCCGCCGCCGCCGCTGTTGTCGCCGCCGCCGCTGTTGCCGCCGCCGCCGCTGTTGTCGCCGCCGCCGCTATTGCCGCCGCCGCCGCTATATCAGCCCTAGCCGCCGCCGTTGCCGCACACGATCGCGATCTCGCCGAGCTCGGTCCTGCGAGGTCTGCTGCCTCGTCACCATCTCCGAGCGCTAGTGCCACGCCACACCATCTAGCCCCATGCGCCGCCCTACTCAAAACTCTAGCGCAGCAGCCTTGCTGACCTAGCTGCAGCAGCCGCCCGTACGTGTTGGATCTCGCCAAGCTCAGAGTGCAGCGTCGCCGCGGTCGCACTTGTTCTCCGCTGCTGCTGTTGACGTCGTCCTTCGCTTCACCGCCGATCATGACCCTGCCGAGTTCCACGTAGAGTGCAGGAGGGCTCCGTCTCCGTCTGTTTTCTGCACACTAAAACCTCCGTGGTGAGTTCGCAGCCTTGCCCTCTTTCTCACCGTGCTATTCTCATCGCGAACAGAGGCCTGAAACGCTGGTTAGCAAAGCTCCGGTGAGCTCCAATTCGCCAGTCATACGGTGCCACCACGGATTCAAGTTTGCTAAACGAGCGGACCAGTTTTGCTTTGGCTAGCTTGATGACGCCACCATTCACGTCATGCACATATTATGGCCGTTTCCTTATAGAAAAACAAATCCAAAAATACGATAGAAATACGTGACCTATAATTAGCAATCGATCACCACTGTTTTTATGTTTTAACTCCAATTTGACCCGTTCAAATTGCAATAGGTTTGTATTTGCGAGCTCTACATGTTGGTAGTACTGTACAATAGGTTTGGAAAATTTAATTTTTGAGTTTATATTAAAGTAATTATTTATCTATAGGAAAATCTTAGAAAATTCATAACTTACACGTTTTAAATCCGAATTTCGTGATCTTTACGTCTGTGTGATCGTAGTAACGTGTAGAAGAGTTTTACAAACTTTTTATACTGTTAGTGCTACTGTTGGTTAGGTTTTCTACCTTTAAGATTCGATGTTAGATTTAATCTATTATTTTACTAAAGAAAATCTCGTTTGATTCATAACTTATTTGTTTTAATTCCGATTTAGTCTGTTCAAATTGTAATGGATTTATAACAACATGAACTACGTATTAGTAATAATGTTTTCTTTATCAAAATCTCTAGAATTTCATAGTTGATTAATAACTGTGCAACTAGATTTATAAATAAAATATTATTGATTTCTCCTTTAGTTTTCTAAATTTAAATGTAATTTAGTCTAAGTCACTTTTGAATATCTATAAAAAGTATTTTATCCTATATATATGATTTTATATAGTTAAAACAAATTAGACCTATAATTTTCTGTTTTGTACAACAAAATCTTTCGGTAGTCGTTTCTTGTCCACCGTAGCTCCGATTAGAGTGCTTTTCGCGTCTATGTGTTCGTAGTAATGCGTAGATTAGTTTTCAAATCTTTTTATTGTTTGGTGTACTGTTCTAATTATGTCTCTTTGTTTGCTTCGTGTATGATTGCTCGGATGATTGTGTGATTGTTGTGTGGTGATCGAGTATAGACGGTGAGCAGTACTACGACGATCAAGAGTATTATTTTGAGCCAGACCAGCAGTATCATCAGGAAAGCTTTGATCAAGGCAAGTATAACATGGGACTATCCTTGTTACCTATTCACTGAAATTATCATACATATGCATGTGTCCTCCTTGACAACTATAGAGATTATAACTTAGCTATTGATATCTTGTTTCCTTGTCACCTATGGGTTGTGCATTTGGGTAGCTATTGCTAATGCTTAATTATGAACAATGATCTTGTAATTTGATTAATGGATTAAGCAATCAACCATTAAGATGATTTTATTATTGTTGAAAAGGGAGCTAGAGCAAGGGGTTATATTGTTGCTCTGGTTTCTCTCCATAAGGACTTATCTGTACGTGATCATCCGGGACATACAGTACAACTATGAGGGCTATATGGCTCTGGCTTTAGTTGCTTAAAGGACCTTTTCTAGCTTGTTAGTGGTTACCTTAAATAGCGTAAGAAAGGCTTGCCACGTTGGGTGTAGTGCGAGCCCCTGGCCTAGTGTGTATAGGCTGCGGTTGTTGTGCCACAGGGAAGGGGGGTTCTACATCTGCCTGCCGAGTGAATCTAATGGCCCTAACTTGTTAGACGAACCTTTAAGTGGCTTTATATGATTTCCGGTGTTTTGGGAATGGCCTCCCCATGCATTTGGAAGTTATGACTCACAGTGAAAGTGTACATCTCTGCGCAGAGTTAAAAACTGGTATACTAGCCGTGCCCACGGATACGGGCGGCCTTGGAACATTTACAGATAGATGATCACCATTGTTATATCATGCTTATTTACTGTTGATTATTATTATGCTCATGTTAATGCTGTTCATTATCCTTATTACAATTGAGCATTGGTTCGTTAATGGGAATTGGATCATCTTGATGCTACTCAATTGCTAATTATATGATGATTAAAAGCTAAACGTAGTCAAACAGTGTCTAGCCTTTTTGAGCCTCATGAACCCTGTGTTATATTTGTTGAGTTCGACATGGACTCACTCTTGCTATTTCCCCCACACTCCAGTGTGTAGTAAGATGCTACTCGGAAGGACAAATGTGTAGTGGAGTTTCCAGAAGACTAGTAGAAGTGCTAGGCATATGTTACCCCCAGTCAGCCATCCCTGAGAAGAATGGAGCCTGAAGTTTAGTCACCGTTCCGCGATACTCTGATGTAAGTGTTAATATAGTTATGTATACGTTATATAATGACATTGTTTCTGATACTTTTTCATTCTGACATATGTGTGGACTTCCTGGGCACACATATGATTAGCCTGGTTTTGTTCTTTAGAGAACCGAGTGTGACAGAGTGGTATCAGAGCGGTGTTGACTGTAGGACGTATGCCAAGTAGCACTGGACGTATTCTAAAACTCATTTTACTATAAAACTATTTTGTCATCCCTTGACTCATTGATTTTGACTATTTCCTCTTCCTTGTCCCATTGTATCCTCTCCTTGATAGCTTCTTTTGAGCTATTATTTCTTACTCCCTTGGTTTTCATTTTATGTTGTTTTTACTACAAGTTTTCTGATCTCACCTTTTTCAAAAGTTTGATGGCCTTTTCATCATCTATAATCTGCCATTTAGAATGACCACCATTGTTGAAGAAGCACGTGTAGTACCAATGATGTGATGTGTGCTTGTTTTGCTTGATGTGTTGCTTGTGTGTTGCCTTGTTCTCATATTTCAAATGTGGCTCGGAAGGTATAAGTCTTGAGGAGTAGCTCGATCCATGTTAAGTGGGGTAGGTTTTACGTAATACTCCGCATGCTGATTTCTATAGCAGTCTGCAATGTTTCTGTTATGTCTCAAGATATGGATATGAGAAATTCATGAAATTTTATTAGGAATAACTAGACCTCTGTATCTTTCCAAACCCACTGGACTTACCTTATTATCTATTGTGAGCTAAGAGATATACCTGTTCTAAGTTGGGGTCACTGCGCAGTCTGGAATCCTGAAACAGTTTCGGTTAAGTTCAGTTTTTGACTAACTTATTGACAGAATCTGGGAAAGTGTTGTGAATAAAAGTCGTAGATAATTTCGTAAGCTTTCCAACCATATAAAGATCACCTTAATCGGATATTTGTATCTCGAGATATGTCAGATTTACTGGACTGCTAAAATTGGAATTCGCCCAGAAATTTTCTGCATTACTTCCTTATCTTTTATAAATGAATATATCATTGGATATCTTTGAATCTCATTGATTTGCCTTGGAATCTTACATTAGAGATGATTATGGTTATCTAGTATAAAAGGAGATGCAAGTTACTTAGGTGTCCCCTAGTTTCTTTTTCTTAAGAGGGGTAGCAAAGTTGTGAGTGTTGCAAGATGAAGGTTTCGTATGTCCTATTGCTTCACTTGAAAGAAGTGGTTATCTCTATGATTGGAAGTATACTCATGTGCTAGTGTTGTTTGTTTGGGATCAGTGCTTTGTTGGATCATCTACAAGAAGCTTGGGTATTTGTCAGGACTAGTCATCACTTCAAGCTATCATCAGTTGGGAGTTCAACATTTAATTCAACATACTCTATACAAGTTAGCATGGACGACATAGGAAGGAGATGTTGGAAGTCTATAGTTAGTTTCATGAAAACTTAGATGACATCACCCCCATATCAGTAAGTTTTAAGTGAAGGACTTATCATTAGCAACAATCCTTAAAGAGAGTGTTGCCTTCAATGACATCGCCAGGTGGAACAAGACCTTTGTTAAGTGGGGTAGCATGTGCTCTCAACAACAGCAAGTCCTGAATATCTCAAGCGACGAGGCATGAAGAGGCATGAAGAACTAAAGATTAAACTTTATCTTTCTTGTCATCTTTTGGCTATCCTTAATCCATGTCTTATATCTCATCAGCACAAATCAAAGAAGCATGAAGACTTGAAGATTAGTGTTATCTATCTCTCTAATCTCCCTGAATCTTGTTTCTACCTTATCCTGTCTTTTCAGAGCAATCTATCTTCTATAGCTTATATCTCTATTTTTGGATGTCCAAAAATCATGGATAAATTCTGGACAATAGTAGACTACAATATCTTTCTCTGATGGTAAGAACCACCCTGATAGCTATTATGGTTTGGGAATTATGAAAATCACAAGACAACGCATCTGTGCTGTCAGCAACCTGGAATAGTTTCTATTGTGCACAGTTTTCGACTACCTTAACTGCAGAATTTGGAGAAGTGTTCTATAAGAAAGTTGTAGTAAATTTGATAAGCTTTCCAACGGTATAAGCTACAATATCATCGGATTCGTAGAACTTGAGTTATAACTGTATTTCAGTACTGCCATTTTTTTGCTCGTGAGGAAGTGTAGGTTACTTGATCTTGGATATGCTCATGAGTCTCTTTGAGATGATATAAGGACATGATGATAGTTATCACTCAGATACAAATGCAATCTATCCATTGATGCTCTCTGATTGATCTCTTCTTAAGATGGGTTGTCGAACTAAAGACGATATAAGATGGAGGTTTTATACATTCTATTTTGTTACTTTGAAGTATTAGCTATCTACATGGTTGCAAAGTCATTATCGAGCGTAGGTATCTTTTCTCAGGGTTGGTAACCTATTGGAACCATCTACAAGGATCGTAAGTGTCTAGAGGAGACATTTACAAAGTTGGTTTTAAGCTTGTGGCATCATCATTGGATGAGTTGATGAAGGAAAAGTGAAGACTTGTAGATCAACTTTATCTTTTGTAACACCCTAAATTTTTGAAAATTTTGAAATAGGGAATTTGAATTACTTACGTAATTTTGTGAAGCATCTTAATCTAGCGAAATAGTATTTTGTTTAAATAAAATCAAATATAGGGATTAAATAAGTGTTTGTGCATACATGCCGATGCATATTTTTATTTGTGTGATTGGTTTTCATTTCAAGAAGAAAATGATTTCAAAAATCATTTGAAAATGTATTTGAAATATTAGAAAAAGAAAAGGAGATAGGAAATTACCTTTCCTCGGTTTCGGCCCGAAGGCCCAGCATCTTCTCCCTCCCCTGCTGGCCCGTCGGCCTTCTCACCGACGCCCGCGCCGCGTAGTGGGCCGAGCCCAGCTCGTCAAGGCCCGCGAGCCGAACGCTGCCGCGCCTTCCTCCTCTCTTCTCTGGCTGACACGCCGGGCCCGCGTGTAAGAGCCTTCTTCTTCCTTCGTAACCGAGCCGGACTCGTTGCTAGGTGTCCGACGCCGCCCCGATTCCTCTATCCTGCCTTGTCCCGTACGTCGGCTTGCTCTCATAAATAGTGGCCGCGTATCCACCGCCTCCATCCCAACCTTAGCCGCAAGCCGCTGCCCTCTAATCTCGCGCTAGCCGCTACAACCCTAAGCCGCCGCTGTTCGAGGCTCGGGTGGACGAAATCATCCTCTCCACCGCGTCTTTGTCATCGTAAGTTGGTAGACGGGGTTTGTAGCTCGTTTGCGGAGCTTCTGAGGTTTTTCTTAATTCTTTTTCCGTCTTGGTTAGCTCACTGTGAGTCGCCGATGTTCACAGGACCACCGGTTTCTCCTCTCCGTGCCGCACGTCGTTCCCGATCCGTTCACGGCCGCGTTTTCGCCTCCGGTGAGTTCGGCGTGAGCTCCTCTCTCTTCCCGTACTATTCCCGAGTTGAGTCATGGCCTCTAGGGCCTTAACCGAGAGCGCCGGCGAGATTTCCGCCGCCGGCCATGTCCTCCACCGCGCCGGGCTACAGTGCCGGCCGGATTCCCCCTCTCTCTCTCTTCCCCGGTCAGATCCTGGCCGTTTAGATCTAATCCGACGGCTTATATCGCGAGATACCCCTTCGTTCGGTGTTTTTGCTAAAGAGACCCTGGGGTTTTTAAAGTGTTAACCCGCGGTCCATGGCGTACTCGCTGGTTTACGCTTTGTTATTTTGAAAACGTAATTTCGTCGGTTTAAATGAAAATACGCTTTCAGCTATTTACAGAATTGCCACTAGATCTATTTAGGTCATAAAATCTCCGTTTTAACTCCGATTTGATCCGTTCAAGTTGCGTTAGGTTCATAATTCCATATTCTATCTATTGGTACTACTATATAGTAGATTTTACACTTTTAAAATTCGAGGTTAGATTTAATCTATTACTTTAATAAAGTAAATCATGTTTAAATCATAACTTTTCCGTTTTAGCTCCGATTTGCGTGAATTTCGCGTCTGTGTGATCCTAGAGCGATGTAGATTTGTTTTAAAAACTTTTCATCTTATTTTACTACTGTTGGTGTACTGTTCTAATTGTAGCTTTGTTTGCTTTGCATGATTGCCCCTGGATGATTGTTGTTGACATGTTAATCGAGAATAGACGGTGATCAGTTCGTTGGTGATCAAGAGTACTTTTACGAGTCGGATCAACAGGATCAGCTAGATCAAGGCAAGTATAGCATGGGATCATCCTTGTTACCTATTCACTTTAATTTACTTAATTCATGCTGCATGTGTCTCTTTGTTAAGGATGTCGTAGTATTGATCTTGTTCCTTGAATCCTAGGGTTACTGGCATTGGGTAGTGGCTAGTGCTTACATAAACAATGATCTTGTAATTTGACTAATGATATATGCAATAACTCTAAAAGATGCTTTTTAGCAACAGGGAACAAGAGGGCTAGAGTTATTTCTAGATTCCTCTCCGTAAGGACTTATCTGTAAGCGAACATCCGGGACTTACAGTACAGCTGTGAGGGCTACATGGCTCTGGCTTTAGTCATATAAGAGGACCTTTTCTAGCTTGTTAGTGGTTACCTTTATGGCGCAAGAGGGGTGTGTTCCGGGTTGGGTGTAGTGCGGCTCCTGTCCCTATGAGTATAGGCTGCGTGTCATTGTGCCATATGGAAGGGGGGCTCTACATTCGCAGGCCACAGAAACCTAGCGGCCCTAACTTGTTAGACGAACCTTGGAAAGACTTCATAGTGAATCTTGATTGTCCAATGAGGAGTCATGACCTCGGGCTTTTGGGGATCACGACTCACAGTGAAAGTGTACAACCTCTGCAGAGTGTAAAACTGGTATATCAGCCGTGCTCACGGACACGAGCGGCCTTGGACCCTTACGGAATAGAGATCACTATTAATTTACTTGTTTTGCTATTCATTATTCTCTTTACATGATCATATGTTTATTTCGGGAATATTACCTATTTGATGCTACTCAATTGCTTAAAACATGATCAACTAAAAGCTACATGCAGTTGAACCAGTGTCTAGCCTACTTGAGCTACATGAACCCCATGTTACACTTGTTGAGTACTTTTGTGCTCACCCTTGCATTCCCCCACCATAGGATGGAATCCCGAAAGTGCTAATAGTGACTACTACTACTACTTTCCTGAAGATTACTAGACTTGTGGTCAACCAGTTGACGTGCCTGTGCTATGGAGCTAGCTACCACTATATTTATATTAAGTTTCCGCTTATTTATGTGAAGACTCTGTGATTCTATTCGTTATGTAATAAACATTTGTGATGATACTATTTATATTTGTCAACTTATGTGTGATTGATCTCTGGGCGCACATAAGAGTATGCACTCCATTTGTTCCTTAAAAATGGGTGTGACAGATTGGTATCAGAGCTATGTTGACTGTAGGACGCAAGCCTAGTTAGTAATGGTCGTTTTAGTTCTCTTTTCTTCACTTGTTTCATGCTTATTACTTTACTCTTGATAATTGCTAAATTATTATGCTTCTTTCGCCTCATTCTATTATGAAAATATTGTCTCTAATTTCAACTCACCCTTGGACTAAAATCTGTAGATGCCTCGTGCCCGCAAGACTGCCCGCATCACCACTGGAGGATACTATCCACCCCGTTCCTTGGTGAAACCAGAAGAGCTTCAGGAGGAACCCGAAGAGCTTCATGAGGAACCCGAAGAGCTTCAGGAGGAATTAGAAGACACTACACCAACCCCACCATCAACACCAGAACAGGCGCCAGAACCAGCTTTGCCTCAGGAGGAAATTGAACCTAAGGAGGAAGTTATCTATTTGAGTGACGATGAAGATGTTGAGCTTGCTAACAACGGAGGACAGCCCCCTTCGCCTTCACCAGATGCTTCTGCTGAAATTGGAGTGCCATCCCTTCCTATGGGCTGGATTACAAGGATCCATCACAAATCAAGCCATGACACCCCGTCACACCACCGACTGAGTGACATACTTAATGCCTACTTCACGGATTGGGATCCGGCAATTGAGTATGTCTGCTGGGAGCATAAACACCCTTTGGAAGCTACTTATTGGAAGTGCAGTGTGCGCATCTTCGTTAAGAACAATGAGTTGGGCACCTTTTTGCTAGATCGGTGTTTTTCCCATAGTGGACGCCGTGCCACTATAGAAGATGGTATAGAAGATGCAGCCTTTGAAGCATGCTTGGGACTTCGTCACCTTCGCTATGAGATTATGCAAGATGATCCATATTGCTATTTTCCTCGTGGAGATCCGGAGTATGGATGGGTAATGACTGACCCTGGGAATTTGGATTTAGTTCCTCGGGTCATGGTGGATTTTGGTCATGACATGATGGTGACAAATCGTCGGTTGGTAGCCCTGGTTAAAGCTTTGGGAAAGGACGTCAAGAGGTATCAAGAAGTGATAGATGGCTTAAGGATTGACCAAGGCATGGAACCGATCTATGATCATCATGAACACCAAGCCCGTACTTAGGATTTGGAATACCATTTATGTAATAATACGATAGTTCGAGTAGAGTCAAGTTAAGTTGAGTTTGTGGTGTCGTGTGAACTTTGTGTGGTTAGTTGAGTTATTATTGTGTTTATGTGTGAGTTGGATTTTCCTTGTAATGAGTGCTGGAGCTTTGTGGGCCTGTCTACAAAAGTTCCAAGTTATACAATATTAAGTTTTAGTGTGATAAATAAATAATTTAGTTGGGTTAACTTTTCTCTCTGTTCTGTCTACTCTGGAGCGATCTGTCTTTCCTTTTATGCTTAAAATTAACTGATCAGCGAAAAATTCTGAAATTTTTATGAGAGAATCTATACCCACGTACCTTTCCAATGCCTCTGGAATCAACTTTTTATCTATTCTGGATCATGAGTTATAATTGTTACAAGATGAAGTTACTGTGCAGTCTGGAGGTCAGAAACAGTTACTGTTGTGTTCTGTTTTTGGGTAACTTCGTGACAGAATCTGGAAGTATGAGTTAAATAAAAGTTCTAGATAATTTCATAAGCTTTCCAACCATGTAAAGAACACCTCTACTGGATATCTGTAACTCGAGATAGGTTTGTTTTACCGAACAGCTGAAATTGGGATGTGTCCAGAAAATTTTCAGATTCTAATCTCTATCTCTAGAATTGTCTATTATGTGGTAATCTCTAAGATTTGATACTATATTGGATAACAGATGTCTGGAAGAGGACGAGGTCGAGGCCGTGGTCGTGGAATGGGACCAACACCTACTATTCATGAGCTTTTGGCCATACAGACACAGCTAATGGAAGCTCTGGTGAACAATCAGCAAAATCAGCCAGTTGGAGGAGCACCTGCGCGAGATAAGCGTGGAGAGTTTTTGAAGGGTCATCCCCCAGTGTTTACACATGCCTCAGATCCATTGGAAGCTGATGATTGGCTTCGTGCAGTAGAGAAGCAGCTCAACATTGCTCAGTGTAATGATCAGCAGAAGGTGTTGTTTGCTTCGGGACAACTTCAAGGAGCAGCTCAAGATTGGTGGGATTCATATCAGTATGGCCGTCCTGCCAACGCTCCCGCTATTACTTGGCAGGAGTTTACCGAGAGTTTTAGGTCCTACCATATACCAGAGGGGGTGATAGCATTGAAGGCAGAAGAATTCCGCAATTTGACACAGGGATCTATGCCTGTGGCAGAGTATAGAGACAAGTTTGCTCAGTTGTCACGTTATGCGCCAAATGAGGTGGCTAATGATGCTGATAAGCAGCGACTTTTCCTGAAGGGTCTGCATGATGGTCTTCAACTGCAGCTAATGTCTAATGCTTACCCAGATTATCAAACTCTAGTGAATCGCGCTATTGTGGTGGATAATAAGCGTAAGGAGATGGATGCTAAAAGAAAGAGACTTCAGGGACAGATATCTGGGAATAACACTCGCCAACGTACTGGTTATCAACAAGGATTTCAGCAGAGGTATCCGCCCAACCAATGGAATCGTGGTCAACTTCCTCCACGTAATCAGTTTCTGCAACGTCCTCCTTACCAGTCGCAGAATGGCAATCAACGCTCTCAACAGCAGAATGGGAACCAGAATCAGCGACAGAGTACCCCTAACAACACCCCAATGAAGACTAGTGCTCCTACTACTCCAACCAAGTGCTTCCGTTGTGGAAAGGAGGGTCACTTGTCTTATAACTGTCCTGAGAAGGCTAACCAGCAAACTCCTCAGAAGCAGAATAGTAATCAGAAGCCACCATACTACGGGAAGGTGACTCACTTATCGGAGGAGACTGCAATGTCAGAACCTGAAGTTATGCTCGGTACGTTCGATGTCCACTCCATCCCTGCCACTGTTCTTTTTGATTCTGGAGCTTCACATTCATTCATATCTCAAATATTTGTTAAGACAAATAGCATTCCTTTGTGTGCCATGAAAAACCCTATACTAGTTAACTCGCCTGGGGGTAGTATGCAAGCTTCCTATCAATGCCTCCCTATTAGTTTAAATTTAAGGGGGGTAGAGTTCAAAGTGAGTCCTATAGTGTTGAGAACAGCTGGGATTGATCTTATTCTGGGATTAGACTGGATGAAGCAAAATCAGGCAGTGATTCAGTGTAAGGAAAAGGCAGTAGCCCTGACAACACTGAAGGGAGATCGCATTAGTGTGGAGATTGTAGTGCAGAAGCCGCAGACAGCTACAGTAAATCGACTTGATGATAATGCTAATCAAGAGGATCCAGTTGTGGATGAATTTCCGGATGTGTTCCCCGACGACTTGCCAGGTATGCCACCCGACCGCGACATTGAGTTTATTATTGAATTATTGCCTGGAACTGCACCTATAGCTAAGCGTCCATATAGGATGGGGGTTAACGAATTAGAAGAACTTAAGAAACAAATAAAAGAATTACAAGAGAAAGGTTTTATTCGTCCTAGCTCATCACCATGGGGAGCTCCTGTGATCTTTGTGGATAAGAAGGATGGTTCTCAACGGATGTGTGTTGATTATCGGTCACTCAACGAGGTAACTATCAAGAATAAGTACCCGCTGCCAAGGATTGATGATTTGTTTGATCAGTTGAGGGGTGCTTTGTGTTCTCCAAGATTGACCTTCGCTCTGGCTATCATCAGTTGAAGATTCGTGCCACGGATATACCTAAGACAGCATTCACCACCCGATATGGTTTGTATGAGTATACAGTAATGTCCTTTGGTTTGACTAATGCTCCTGCATACTTTATGTACCTGATGAATAAGGTATTTATGGAGTATCTTGATAAGTTTGTAGTAGTGTTCATCGATGATATCCTGGTGTACTCTAAGACTAAGGAAGAACATGTGGAACATTTGAGGTTGGTCCTGCAGAAGCTCAGAGAGCATAAGCTCTATGCTAAGCGTAGCAAATGCGAGTTTTGGTTAAAGGAAGTTGCTTTTCTGGGTCATGTGGTCTCTAATGGTGGAATATCAGTGGATCCTAGTAAGGTAAAAGATGTGTTGAATTGGAAACCGCCAACTGATGTGGGAGAAATTCGTAGTTTCTTGGGATTGGCTGGATATTATAGAAGATTCATTGAAGGGTTTTCTAAGCTTGCCAAGCCAATGACGGCGCTGTTGGAAAAGAATGCTAAATTTGTGTGGTCTGATAATTGTCAGGTTAATTTTGAGGAGCTGAAGAAAAGATTGACCACAGCCCCGGTGTTAGTTTTGCCAGACTTGAATAAGAGCTTCTCTATTTATTGTGATGCATCTCGTTTGGGTCTTGGTTGTGTGCTTATGCAGGAAGGCAAAGTAGTAGCATATGCATCTCGACAGTTGAGGAAGCATGAGTTAAATTATCCTACCCATGACTTGGAGTTAGCAGCAGTGGTGCATGCCTTGAAAATATGGAGGCATTATTTGATTGGACATAAAAGTGATATTTACACTGATCATAAGAGTTTGAAGTACATTTTCACTCAATCAGATCTGAACTTGAGACAACATCGTTGGATAGAGTTGATTAAGGATTATGATCTGGAGGTACACTATCATCCGGGTAAAGCTAATGTGGTTGCTGATGCCCTTAGTAGAAAGAGCTATGCTAACGAGGTACAAGTAATGCCGATGTCAAATGAGTTATGTGCTGAGATTGAGCATCTAAATTTGGGTATTGCTGTTAATGCAGTGGAATTAGTAGTAGAGCCTATGTTAGAGCAACAAATACGCGAGGGTCAGTTGACGGATGGCAAGCTAAAGGAGATAGTAGGGAATATACCGAAAGGTAAAGCACCTGGATTCCGGATGGATGACAAGGGAACCCTATGGTTTGGAAAACGATTATGTGTGCCTGAGGACAAAGCTATAAGAGGAGCAATCCTACGGGAGGCTCATGAGTCCGCTTACTCTATTCATCCTGGAAGTACTAAGATGTATATGGATTTACGAGAAAAGTATTGGTGGCATGGTTTGAAAAGAGATGTTGCAGAGTATGTTGCACTATGTGACACATGTCAGAGGGTTAAAGCTGAACATCAAAGACCTGCAGGATTGTTGCAACCGATGCAGATACCCGAGTGGAAGTGGGAAGAAGTTGGTATGGACTTCATAGTAGGATTACCACGCACTCAGAGGGGTTTTGATTCAATATGGGTTATAGTGGATCGTTTGACTAAAGTCGCTCATTTTATACCAGTTAGAACTACGTATTCCAGTGCAAAGTTGGCAGAATTGTACTTGGAAAGAATAGTAAGTTTGCATGGAGTTCCGAAGAAGATAGTGTCTGATCGAGGTACCCAGTTTACATCGTATTACTGGCAGAAAGTACAAGAGTCATTAGGGACTAAGCTGAATTTTAGCACAGCGTATCATCCTCAGACGGATGGGCAAACAAAAAGGATTAATCAGATATTGGAGGATATGTTAAGAGCTTGTGCTTTGCAGTATGGTATAAGTTGGGACAAGAGTTTGCCGTATGCAGAGTTTTCCTATAATAACAGTTATCAGAAAAGTTTACAGATGGCACCCTTTGAAGCTTTGTATGGTAGGAAGTGTAGAACTCCATTGTTTTGGAATCAGACGGGAGAGAGTCAAGTATTTGGTCCTGATGTGCTTAAGAATGCTGAGAAACAAGTAAGAATGATTCGAAATAACTTGAAGGCAGCTCAGTCTCGGCAGAAAAGTTATGCCGATACTCGACGGAGAGAGTTGACTTTTGAAGTGGGAGATTATGTTTATTTGAAGGTGTCGCCTATGAGAGGTGTGAAAAGGTTTAATCGGAAAGGAAAGTTAGCTCCAAGGTATGTCGGTCCTTTTAAGATCTTAGAGAGACGTGGTGAAGTGGCATATCAGTTGGAATTGCCTGAGAGTTTAGCAGGGGTGCATGATGTGTTTCATGTGTCTCAGTTAAAGAAATGTCTGCGTGTACCGGAAGAACAAATACCGTTGGAAGAACTCACTGTTAAGGAAAATCTTACTTATGAGGAGTATCCTGTGAAAATTTTGGAGACAGCGGAAAGAGTTACCCGAAGCCGAGTTATAAAGATGTGTAAAGTTCAGTGGAGTCGGTATTCGGAAGCAGAGGCTACGTGGGAAAGAGAGGAGGATTTAAGAAAAGCATACCCACAGTTGTTTGAGTAAGCATCGTCCGAATCTCGGGACGAGATTCTTTTAAGGGGGGTAGAATTGTAACACCCTAAATTTTTGAAAATTTTGAAATAGGGAATTTGAATTACTTACGTAATTTTGTGAAGCATCTTAATCTAGCGAAATAGTATTTTGTTTAAATAAAATCAAATATAGGGATTAAATAAGTGTTTGTGCATACATGCCGATGCATATTTTTATTTGTGTGATTGGTTTTCATTTCAAGAAGAAAATGATTTCAAAAATCATTTGAAAATGTATTTGAAATATTAGAAAAAGAAAAGGAGATAGGAAATTACCTTTCCTCGGTTTCGGCCCGAAGGCCCACCATCTTCTCCCTCCCCTGCTGGCCCGTCGGCCTTCTCACCGACGCCCGCGCCGCGTAGTGGGCCGAGCCCAGCTCTTCAAGGCCCGCGAGCCGAACGCTGCCGCGCCTTCCTCCTCTCTTCTCTGGCTGACACGCCGGGCCCGCGTGTAAGAGCCTTCTTCTTCCTTCGTAACCGAGCCGGACTCGTTGCTAGGTGTCCGACGCCGCCCCGATTCCTCTATCCTGCCTTGTCCCGTACGTCGGCTTGCTCTCATAAATAGTGGCCGCGTATCCACCGCCTCCATCCCAACCTTAGCCGCAAGCCGCTGCCCTCTAATCTCGCGCTAGCCGCTACAACCCTAAGCCGCCGCTGTTCGAGGCTCGGGTGGACGAAATCATCCTCTCCACCGCGTCTTTGTCATCGTAAGTTGGTAGACGGGGTTTGTAGCTCGTTTGCGGAGCTTCTGAGGTTTTTCTTAATTCTTTTTCCGTCTTGGTTAGCTCACTGTGAGTCGCCGATGTTCACAAGACCACCGGTTTCTCCTCTCCGTGCCGCACGTCGTTCCCGATCCGTTCACGGCCGCGTTTTCGCCTCCGGTGAGTTCGGCGTGAGCTCCTCTCTCTTCCCGTACTATTCCCGAGTTGAGTCATGGCCTCTAGGGCCTTAACCGAGAGCGCCGGCGAGATTTCCGCCGCCGGCCATGTCCTCCACCGCGCCGGGCTACAGTGCCGGCCGGATTCCCCCTCTCTCTCTCTTCCCCGGTCAGATCCTGGCCGTTTAGATCTAATCCGACGGCTTATATCGCGAGATACCCCTTCGTTCGGTGTTTTTGCTAAAGAGACCCTGGGGTTTTTAAAGTGTTAACCCGCGGTCCATGGCGTACTCGCTGGTTTACGCTTTGTTATTTTGAAAACGTAATTTCGTCGGTTTAAATGAAAATACGCTTTCAGCTATTTACAGAATTGCCACTAGATCTATTTAGGTCATAAAATCTCCGTTTTAACTCCGATTTGATCCGTTCAAGTTGCGTTAGGTTCATAATTCCATATTCTATCTATTGGTACTACTGTATAGTAGATTTTACAATTTTAAAATTCGAGGTTAGATTTAATCTATTACTTTAATAAAGTAAATCATGTTTAAATCATAACTTTTCCGTTTTAGCTCCGATTTGCGTGAATTTCGTGTCTGTGTGATCCTAGAGCGATGTAGATTTGTTTTAAAAACTTTTCATCTTATTTTACTACTGTTGGTGTACTGTTCTAATTGTAGCTTTGTTTGCTTTGCATGATTGCCATTGGATGATTGTTGTTGACATGTTAATCGAGAATAGACGGTGATCAGTTCGTTGGTGATCAAGAGTACTTTTACGAGTCGGATCAACAGGATCAGCTAGATCAAGGCAAGTATAGCATGGGATCATCCTTGTTACCTATTCACTTTAATTTACTTAATTCATGCTGCATGTGTCTCTTTGTTAAGGATGCCGTAGTATTGATCTTGTTCCTTGAATCCTAGGGTTACTGGCATTGGGTAGTGGCTAGTGCTTACATAAACAATGATCTTGTAATTTGACTAATGATATATGCAATAACTCTAAAAGATGCTTTTTAGCAACAGGGAACAAGAGGGCTAGAGTTATTTCTAGATTCCTCTCCGTAAGGACTTATCTGTAAGCGAACATCCGGGACTTACAGTACAGCTGTGAGGGCTACATGGCTCTGGCTTTAGTCATATAAGAGGACCTTTTCTAGCTTGTTAGTGGTTACCTTTATGGCGCAAGAGGGGTGTGTTCCGGGTTGGGTGTAGTGCGGCTCCTGTCCCTATGAGTATAGGCTGCGTGTCATTGTGCCATATGGAAGGGGGGCTCTACATTCGCAGGCCACAGAAACCTAGCGGCCCTAACTTGTTAGACGAACCTTGGAAAGACTTCATAGTGAATCTTGATTGTCCAATGAGGAGTCATGACCTCGGGCTTTTGGGGATCACGACTCACAGTGAAAGTGTACAACCTCTGCAGAGTGTAAAACTGGTATATCAGCCGTGCTCACGGACATGAGCGGCCTTGGACCCTTACGGAATAGAGATCACTATTAATTTACTTGTTTTGCTATTCATTATTCTCTTTACAAGATCATATGTTTATTTCGGGAATATTACCTATTCGATGCTACTCAATTGCTTAAAACATGATCAACTAAAAGCTACATGCAGTTGAACCAGTGTCTAGCCTACTTGAGCTACATGAACCCCATGTTACACTTGTTGAGTACTTTTGTGCTCACCCTTGCATTCCCCCACCACAAGATGGAATCCCGAAAGTGCTAATAGTGACTACTACTACTACTTTCCTGAAGATTACTAGACTTGTGGTCAACCAGTTGACGTGCCTGTGCTATGGAGCTAGCTACCACTATATTTATATTAAGTTTTCGCTTATTTATGTGAAGACTCTGTGATTCTATTCGTTATGTAATAAACATTTGTGATGATACTATTTATATTTGTCAACTTATGTGTGATTGATCTCTGGGCGCACATAAGAGTATGCACTCCATTTGTTCCTTAAAAATGGGTGTGACATCTTTCTCCCTAGTCTCTCCGAATCTCGGGACGAGATTCCTGTTAAGTGGGGTAGAATTGTCACACCCTAAAATTTTCACTTTCGGGTTGTGCTTAGAAAACACTAAATAAAATAAATGATTTCAATATTCGAATAAATTTATTAGATAAGTTAAGTTGTTGCTAATTAAATATAGGAAATTGTGGTTTTAAACTTTTCCATATTAAATTATTAATGTGGTGTTTGTGTGATGCTTGTCTTTGGTGTTGGGGAGTGCTATTATTTTTCAAAATACCATAGGACGACGTTTACTTCTCATCGGAAAACTTTTTGGTATTTTCTGGATTCAAAATTTCAATTTCCGTGAGCTTAATCTTTTTCCTTGATCTCTTCATCCATCTTTTCATAAGCTCCAAATACTTTATTTGGGTTCCTTATGTTCCATAATGTCTCTAGAAAATTCCCTCGAATTTTCGGAGCTTTCGGAGTATTTTTCGCGGCTTAAATAATAATTCTGGACTTTTCTAGAATTATTTTATCCACAAAATTAATTAATTCCGAAAATAATAAATATCTCATTTTCCACCAAAGCTTGTGTGCAATAATCCTAAATGTCCATTCATTTATTTACTAATGGGCTTTAATAATTAATTAGGCCTATTAGTAAAGATGGAGGGTGCAACGTCAATTAGCACCATATCGCTAGTTGACGTGAAGGTGGAGAGTCTTCCTCCCTATATATATGTCCGGCCTGCCTGCTAGCCCTGTTTTCCGCCGCTGTTGCCGCCGTCGCCGCTGTTGTCGCCGCCGCCGCTGTTGCCGCCGCCGCCGCTGTTGTCGCCGCCGCCGCTATTGCCGCCGCCGCCGCTATATCAGCCCTAGCCGCCGCCGTTGCCGCACACGATCGCGATCTCGCCGAGCTTGGTCCTGCGAGGTCTGCTACCTCGTCACCATCTCCGAGCGCTAGTGCCACGCCACACCATCTAGCCCCATGCGCCGCCCTACTCAAAACTCTAGCGCAGCAGCCTTGCTGACCTAGCTGCAGCAGCCGCCCGTACGTGTTGGATCTCGCCAAGCTCAGAGTGCAGCGTCGCCGCGGTCGCACTTGTTCTCCGCTGCTGCTGTTGACGTCGTCCTTCGCTTCACCGCCGATCATGACCCTGCCGAGTTCCACGTAGAGTGCAGGAGGGCTCCGTCTCCGTCTGTTTTCTGCACACTAAAACCTCCGTGGTGAGTTCGCAGCCTTGCCCTCTTTCTCACCGTGCTATTCTCATCGCGAACAGAGGCCTGAAACGCTGGTTAGCAAAGCTCCGGTGAGCTCCAATTCGCCAGTCATACGGTGCCACCACGGATTCAAGTTTGCTGAACGAGCGGACCAGTTTTGCTTTGGCTAGCTTGATGACGCCACCATTCACGTCATGCACATATTATGGCCGTTTTCTTATAGAAAAACAAATCCAAAAATACGATAGAAATACGTGACCTATAATTAGCAATCGATCACCACTGTTTTTATGTTTTAACTCCAATTTGACCCGTTCAAATTGCATTAGGTTTGTATTTGCGAGCTCTACATGTTGGTAGTACTGTACAATAGGTTTGGAAAATTTAATTTTTGAGTTTATATTAAAGTAATTATTTATCTATAGGAAAATCTTAGAAAATTCATAACTTACACGTTTTAAATCCGAATTTCGTGATCTTTACGTCTGTGTGATCGTAGTAACGTGTAGAAGAGTTTTACAAACTTTTTATACTGTTAGTGCTACTGTTGGTTAGGTTTTCTACCTTTAAGATTCGATGTTAGATTTAATCTATTATTTTACTAAAGAAAATCTCGTTTGATTCATAACTTATTTGTTTTAATTCTGATTTAGTCTGTTCAAATTGTAATGGATTTATAACAACATGAACTACGTATTAGTAATAATGTTTTCTTTATCAAAATCTCTAGAATTTCATAGTTGATTAATAACTGTGCAACTAGATTTATAAATAAAATATTATTGATTTCTCCTGTAGTTTTCTAAATTTAAATGTAATTTAGCCTAAGTCACTTTTGAATATCTATAAAAAGTATTTTATCCTATATATATGATTTTATATAGTTAAAACAAATTAGTCGTTTCTTGTCCACCGTAGCTCCGATTAGAGTGCTTTTCGCGTCTATGTGTTCGTAGTAATGCGTAGATTAGTTTTCAAATCTTTTTATTGTTTGGTGTACTGTTCTAATTATGTCTCTTTGTTTGCTTCGTGTATGATTGCTCGGATGATTGTGTGATTGCTGTGTGGTGATCGAGTATAGACGGTGAGCAGTACTACGACGATCAAGAGTATTATTTTGAGCCAGACCAGCAGTATCATCAGGAAAGCTTTGATCAAGGCAAGTATAACATGGGACTATCCTTGTTACCTATTCACTGAAATTATCATACATATGCATGTGTCCTCCTTGACAACCATAGAGATTATAACTTAGCTATTGATATCTTGTTTCCTTGTCACCTATGGGTTGTGCATTTGGGTAGCTATTGCTAATGCTTAATTATGAACAATGATCTTGTAATTTGATTAATGGATTAAGCAATCAACCATTAAGATGATTTTATTATTGTTGAAAAGGGAGCTAGAGCAAGGGGTTATATTGTTGCTCTGGTTTCTCTCCATAAGGACTTATCTGTACGTGATCATTCGGGACATACAGTACAGCTGTGAGGGCTATATGGCTCTGGCTTTAGTTGCTTAAAGGACCTTTTCTAGCTTGTTAGTGGTTACCTTAAATGGCGTAAGAAAGGCTTGCCACGTTGGGTGTAGTGCGAGCCCCTGGCCTAGTGTGTATAGGCTGCGGTTGTTGTGCCACAGGGAAGGGGGGTTCTACATCTGCCTGCCGAGTGAATCTAATGGCCCTAACTTGTTAGACGAACCTTTAAGTGGCTTTATATGATTTCCGGTGTTTTGGGAATGGCCTCCCCATGCATTTGGAAGTTATGACTCACAGTGAAAGTGTACACCTCTGCGCAGAGTTAAAAACTGGTATACTAGCCGTGCCCACGGATACGGGCGGCCTTGGAACATTTACAGATAGATGATCACCATTGTTATATCGTGCTTATTTACTGTTGATTATTATTATGCTCATGTTAATGCTGTTCATTATCCTTATTACAATTGAGCATTGGTTCGTTAATGGGAATTGGATCATCTTGATGCTACTCAATTGCTAATTATATGATGATTAAAAGCTAAATGCAGTCAAACAGTGTCTAGCCTTTTTGAGCCTCATGAACCCTGTGTTATATTTGTTGAGTTCGACATGGACTCACTCTTGCTATTTCCCCCACACTCCAGTGTGTAGTAAGATGCTACTCGGAAGGACAAATGTGTAGTGGAGTTTCCAGAAGACTAGTAGAAGTGCTAGGCATATGTTACCCCCAGTCAGCCGTCCCTGAGAAGAATGGAGCCTGAAGTTTAGTCACCGTTCCGCGATACTCTGATGTAAGTGTTAATATAGTTATGTATACGTTATATAATGACATTGTTTCTGATACTTTTTCATTCTGACATATGTGTGGACTTCCTGGGCACACATATGATTAGCCTGGTTTTGTTCTTTAGAGAACCGGGTGTGACACTCGCTATGCTCCCAATAAAGTTAGGGAAGATGCAGACAGGCAGCGTCTTTTCTTGAAGGGAATTTATTATGATCTTCGCTTGCAACTGAAGGGGAATAACTATGCTAGTTTTCAAGAGCTGGTAAACAAAGCTATTGTGCTTGATAATGAGCGTAGGGAGATGGACAGAAAAAGGAAGATGAAGGTGCAAAGCTCAGGAAGCAACAACCGTCAACGCACAAATTCTCAGCATGGTTTTCATCAGAAATTTCAAGGACCGGTTAGTCAGTGGAATCGTAATCCAAATCAGAGGTGGTCCCAAAATTGGCAAAACAATTAGTCACAGTAGCGTTCATCATATCCACAGCGTCAAAAGTATCAGCAGACTGGGCAACAGACTCCTCGCACTGGAAATCCCAATGTTACCCCCATGAAGAATAGTGCTCCCAGCACTCCTATTAGATGCTTTGTCTGTGGTAAAGAGGGCCATCTGTCTTATAATTGTCCTGAGAAGCAGAACCAACAGACTCCTCAGAGCTAGAAGAGCAACCAGAGGCAATCGGGTACTGGAAGGGTGAATCACATGTCTTCTGATACAGCTCATGATGCACTAGAAGTTATGATTGGTACGTTCAATGTACACTCCACTCCCGCAACTGTTCTTTTTGACTCTGGAGCATCTCATACATTCATATCCAACATTTTTGTTAAAATGCATAGTATACCCATGCTAGCTATGAAAGAACCTCTCTTAGTAAATTCACCTGGAGGTACCATGCAAACCAGTAATCGTTGTCTTCCAATTAGTATGGTATTAAGGGGGGTAGAGTTTAAGATAACTCCTATAGTGTTGAGGACATCTGGTATTGATGTGATATTGGGTATGGATTGGATGAAGCAAAATCAGGCAGAGATTCAGTGTCAGCAGAAGGTGGTAGTTGTGACTGCGCCTAATGGAGATAAAATCAATGTGGATGTAGCAATGCAGAAGCAACCAACCGCGGTGGTGAATCAGCTTGAAGATACTATTAAGGAGAATTCAGTGATTGAGGAATTTTCGGATGTCTTCCCTGATGAATTGCTAGGTATGCCACCTGACCGAGACATTGAATTTCTTATTGAATTACTACCTGGAACTGCACCTATAGCCAAACGACCATATAGGATGGGAGTAGATGAATTAGAAGAACTTAAGAAACAAATTAAAGAATTACAAGATAAAGGTTTTATTCGACCTAGTTCATCACCTTGGGGAGCACCAGTTATTTTTGTTGATAAGAAAGATGGTGGTCAGAGGATGTGTGTTGATTATCGGTCACTAAATGAAGTAACTATCAAGAATAAGTATCCTTTGCCCAGGATTGATGACTTGTTTGATCAGTTGAGAGGTGTTTGTGTGTTCTCTAAGATTGATTTACGTTCTAGTTATCATCAGTTGAAGATTCGTGCCTCTGATATTCCAAAGACAGCTTTTACTACAAGGTATGGATTGTATGAGTATACTGTTATGTCGTTTGGATTGACCAATGCACCTGCATACTTTATGTACATGATGAATAAGGTGTTCATGGAATATTTGGATAAGTTTGTGGTAGTGTTTATTGATGATATACTGGTATTTTCCAAGACAGAGGTAGAGCATGCTGAAATTTGAGGTTGGTATTGCAGAAGCTTAGAGAGCATAAACTGTATGCGAAGCGAAGTAAATGTGAGTTTTGGTTGAAGGAAGTTTCTTTCCTTGGTCATATTGTTTCTAATGGAGGGATATCAGTGGATCCAGGTAAAGTAAAGGATGTATTAAATTGGAAACCACCTATCGATGTTAGCGAGATTCGCAGTTTCTTGGGTTTAGCTGGATATTACAGACGGTTCATTGAAGGGTTTTCTAAACTTGCTAAACCTATGACATCTCTGTTAGAAAAGAATGCCAAATTTGTGTGGTCTGATAAATGTCAAGCTAGTTTTGAGGAGTTGAAGAAGAGGTTGACTACAGCGCCTGTTTTGGTTTTACCAGATTTGAGTAAGAAGTTTTCTATTTATTGTGATGCTTCTCGTCAAGGTTTGGGATGTGTTCTTATGCAAGAAGGCAGAGTTGTGGCTTATGCATCTAGACAGTTGAGAAAGCATGAGTTGAATTATCCTACGCATGATTTGGAGTTAGCAGCTGTTGTTCATGCTTTAAAGATTTGGAGACATTATTTGATTGGACATAAGAGTGATATATACACTGATCATAAGAGTTTGAAGTATATTTTCACTCGGTCAGATCTGAATTTGAGGCAACGCAGATGGTTAGAGTTGATTAAGGATTATGATATTGAGATACACTATCATCCTGGTAAGGCTAATGTAGTAGCTGATGCTCTTAGTAGGAAGAGTTATGCCAATGAGATAAGAACATTGTCTATGACTAGTGAGTTATGTGCTGAATTTGAATATTTGAATTTGGGAATTGTTACTAATACAATGGAATTAGTGATAGAGCCTACTTTAGAACAAGAGATTTACAAGGGTCAGTTGAAGGATGAGAAACTAAAGAAGATAGCAGAGGATATAGTGATTGGTAAGTCACCAGGCTTTCGAATGGATGATAATGGGATTTTGTGGTTTGGAAAGAGGCTGTGTGTACCTGAGGATCAAGCTGTTAGACAGGCAATTCTTCGTAAAGCTCATGAGTCAGCTTATTCTATTCATCCTGGTAGTACTAAGATGTATTTGGATCTTAAACAGAAATATTGGTGGGTTGGACTAAAACGAGATGTGGCTGAGTATGTGGCATTGTGTGAGACTTGTCAGAGGGTGAAAGCAGAGCATCAGAGACCTGCTGGATTGTTGCAACCAATGAAAATTCCTGAATGGAAGTGGGAGGAAGTTGGTATGGACTTTATAGTGGGGTTACCGCGTACTCAGAGAGGTTATGATTCTATTTGGGTGATAGTGGATAGGTTGACTAAAGTTGCTCATTTTATACCAGTCAAGACTAATTACACGGGAGTACAATTAGCTACCTTGTATATGGAAAGAATAGTCTGTTTGCATGGGGTACCAAAGAAGATTGTGTCTGATCGAGGTATGCAGTTTACATCGCATTTTTGGAAAGCTGTGCATGAATCTCTGGGAACTAAATTGAATTTTAGTACAGCATATCATCCACAGACAGATGGACAGACTGAAAGGACCAACCAGGTATTAGAGGATATGTTGAGAGCCTGTGCATTGCAATATGGAACTAGTTGGGATAAGAGTTTGCCTTATGCAGAATTCTCATATAACAATAGTTTTCAACAGAGTCTTAAGATGGCACCGTTTGAAGCTTTGTATGGACGTAAGTGTAGAACTCCATTGTTTTGGGATCAGACAGGTGAATCTCAGGTGTTTGGTACAGATGTTCTTAGAAACGCAGAAGATCAAGTGCGAGTGATTCGTGAGAATTTGAGAGTGGCACAGTCTCGTCAGAAGAGTTATGCTGATAATAGGAGAAGAGATCTAGTTTTTGAAGTAGGTGATTATGTCTATTTGAAGGTGTCACCTATGAGAAGTGTGAAGAGATTTAACATGAAAGGTAAACTAGCACCAAGGTATGTTGGACCATTTAAAGTTATTGCTAGACGTGGGGAAGTTGCTTATCAATTAGAGTTGCCTGAGAATTTATCTGGGGTGCATGATGTGTTTCATGTTTCACAACTTAAGAAGTGTTTGCGGGTGCCTGAGGAGCAGATACCTTTGGAAGAATTGACTGTTAAGGAGGATCTTACATATGAAGAGTTTCCGATCAAGATTTTAGAGACTGCTGAGAGGGTTACTCGAAGTCGGATTATTAAGATGTGTAAAGTTCAGTGGAATCGATATTCAGAGGCAGAGGCAACTTGGGAAAGAGAGGATGAATTGAGGAAATCATATCCGCAGTTATTTGAGTGAGCAGTCCAATCTCGAGGACGAGATTCTTTTAAGGGGGGTAGAATTTATAACACCCAAAATTTCAGAAATAATGAATTTTGAATAAGTTGGATAACAAATAATGACAAATTGAAATAATAATAAGAAATATATTTGGTGATGCATTCATGCTGTTGCATTTATTTTATTGTGTGGTGTGGATTTGTTTTATTTTATTTTGGATTAGAAAATTTATTTGAGATATTTCTTGAAAACAAGTAAAAAAAAGAGAAAAGGATACTTACCTGGCGGGCCGAATGACCGACGGATCGGCCTGTTCTCCCGCGCCCGCGCTGGGCCGCGGCAGGGGGCTGGGCGGCGCTCTCCGCGTGGGCCAATAGATGGGCCGGCCCAGTACCGCAGCAGGCGCGCGGCGCAGTCGTCCGATCCATAGCCGCGCCTTTCCTCTCCTCTCTGGGTCACCGACGGGTGGGACCCGATCGTCAGCCGCGTCCTCTTCTTCAAGCTCGTAACCGAGCCGGTCTCGAGCACTATACCCACCGAATCAAAACCGTTTTACTCGGGATTTCCATCCAAATTAAGGAGTCCTTGCTCTATATAAGTTAGGGCCGAGCCGCCGCCTTTCGTTTTTAGATCAAATCGTGGGCTAATTAACCCCGTTCGAGCTCTCGCCGCTGCCGCAACCCTAGAAGCCGCGGTGAGCTTCAATTCGGCGTGTACGTCGTCTTTTCGCTACCGTAAGCTATCCTATCAGCTTTAGCATGCTCTTGTGTACCTAAAGGTGCTTTCAATTTGGCTACTAATCGCTTTTCGCACCGTCACCGTGAGTAGGAGGTCGGCCGTCTGCTCCATCAAGCCGCCCGTCATCTTCGTCCCGTGATTGATCGTTTTGAAGCTCTAGGTGAGATCGCAATGAGCTTCCCATTCGATTGGTACCAACCGCGCATGTTTTGGTGAAGTTTAGGGCGGGTTTGGTGAGTCCGGCGGGCCGCCGGCCATGGCGCCGCCGTGGGGTTGGGGCGGGGCGGCGGAAGCGCCGCCGATCTCCTCTGGTGGAGATGTGAGCCGTCCGATCTTGGATAAGCGGCCAAGATTAGATCTTACCCCTTCGCGGGATAATTTTTCTAAAGAGCCCCTACACTTTTTCGTTATATAACCCGCGGTCCTTGGCGCATTCCAGGAAATACGTATTCATGTTTTGAAAGCGTATTCTCTTCCGGTTTATTCAAAAATACGTTTTCAGGTATTTATAGTTTTGCCACTAGGATTGTTTTAGTCATAAAATCTTCGTTTTAACTCCGATTTGATCCGTTCAAGTTGCGTTAGGTTCGTATTTGCGAGCTCTACCTGTTAGTGTAGTTGTAAAGTTAGTTTTGATAATTTATTTTTCGAGTTTATAATTAAGTATTTATTTATCAATAGGAAATCTTAGAAAATTCATAACTTTCACGTTTTAACTCTGAATTTGGTGATCTTTGCGTCTGTGTGATCGTAGAAATGGGTAGAAGAGTTTTATAAACTTTTATTACTGTTTTGCTACTGTTGGTGTACTGTTCTAATTATATCTCTTTGTTTGCTTCGTGTATGTTTGATTGGATGCATGTATGTTGTTGATTGATGATCGAGTATAGAAGGTGAGCAGTATTTGGACGATTCGGAGTATTACTTTGAGCCAAGTCAGCAGTATTATTTGGAGAGCTTTGATCAAGGCAAGTATAACACAGGACTATCCTTGTTACCTATTCATCGAATTATCATACATATGCATATGCTTACCTTGACAACCTTAGAGATTATAACTTAGTGCTTGTTGTCTTGATTCCTTGTCAACCTTGGGAATGCATATGGGTAGCTATGGCTAGTGCTTAAACTAAGAACAATGATCTTGCAATATGATTAATGGATCAAGCAATCAATCATTAAGATGATTTAATTTTTGTTAAAAGGGGGCTAGAGCATGTGTATTATTTTTGATGCTCTAGTTACTCTCCGTAAGGACTTATCTGTACGTGATCATCCGAGATATACAGTACAGCTGTGAGGGCTATATGGCTCTGGCTTTAGTTGTTCAAGAGACCTTTTCTAGCTTGTTAGTGGTTACCTTAAATGGCGTAAGAATGGCTTGCCACGTTGGGTGTAGTGCGAGCCCCTGGCCTAGTGTGTATAGGCTGCGGTTGTTGTGCCACAGGGAAGGGGGGTTCTACATCTGTCTGCCGAGTGAATCTAATGGCCCTAACTTGTTAGACGAACTCTTGAGTGGCTTTATATGGTTCTCTAGTGTTTGGGCTTGATCTCCCCACTCATTTGGAAATCATGACTCACAGTGAAAGTGTACCCTCTGCGCAGAGTTAAAAAAACTGGTATACTAGCCGTGCTCACGGATACGAGCGGCCTTGGAACATTTACAGATAGATGATCACCATTGCTATATTATGTTTAATTATTGTTGATTATTATTATGCTCATGTTAATGTTATTCGTTATCATTATTGCAACTGATCATGGGTTCTTTAATGGGAAGTGGTTTATCTTGAAGCTATTCAATTATCAAATATATGATTAAAAGCTAACCGCAGTTAAACAGTGTCTAGCCATTTGAGCCTCATGAACCCTGTGTTATATTTGTTGAGTTCGACATGGACTCACTCTTGCTATTTCCACCATAACAGATGAAGATTATGAGGAAGATTATCGTAATGAGTACTAGTCTTGGTGTCAACCAGTCAACCGTGTCCCTGTGTGGAGTTTCTGCTGGAGATTACTATTAGTTATTATTATTTATCGTTCAAGACTATGTCTTAAATATTTATTCGCTATGTAATAAGCACTGTGATGATACTATGTAATTTGTCAACTTATGTGTGCGATCATGACCTGGGGCGCACATGAGTACTTTATGCATCCTATTTTTGTCCTTAAAAATGGGTGTGACACTTATTGACACCTCCACTAGACTCATTATGTTGATGGAACCTAAGGGGAATGATGCTTTTCTAGTACCACTTCCCAGAGATTTTGACCTCCAAAACATAGCTAATGTTATCCAGACCATGACTATTGCTGATGTCCCAGTGGTAAGCGAGTTTTTGGATGTATTTCTAGATGATTTGCCTAGCTTACCACCGGATAGAGATGTAGAGTTCAAAATTAAGCTAATGTCGAGTATAGCACCTATCTCTAGGAGATCATATAGAATGCCACCCAATGAGCTAGCCGAACTTAAGATTCAGTTACAAGAGCTTCTTAGAAAGGATCTTATTCGACCTAGTTCATCTCCATGGGGTTGTCCGACCTTGTTCTTGAAGAAAAGGACAAATCTTTATGAATGTGTGTGGATTATCGGCCGCTCAATGCCATAGCGATCAAGAACAAGTACCCATTGCCACGTATTGATATCTTGTTTGATCAGTTGTCAAGGGCAAAAATATTCTCCAAGATTGATTTGAGATCTGGCTATCATCAGATCAAGATTAGACCTGAGGATATACCTAAAATTGCTTTCTCAACCAGATACGACTTGTATGAGTATCTTGTCATGTCCTTTGGTTTGATAAATGCTCCTACATACCTTATGTGTCTAATGAATTCGGTATTTATGCCTGAGCTTGACAAATTCGTGGTGGTGTTTATTGATGACATCTTAATCTATTCTGAAAATGCGGATGATCATGAAGAACATCTGAGAGTTGTCTTAACCAAATTGCGAGAACATAAGCTGTATGCCATGTTCAACAATGTGAGTTTTCATTAAAGAAAGTACCTTTCCTAGGACATGTGTTTTCTAAAGATGAGATTTCGGTCGATCCAACCAAAGCATAAGAAAGAAGTCTTGGATTGGAAAGCCCCGATTTCGGTTCATGAAGTTTAGAGTTTTCTTGGTTTAGCAGGTTACTATCGCCGCTTCATTTTGGATTTCTCTAGGATAGCTAAGCTAATGACAAGATTTCTTTAGAAAGATGAGAAGTTTGCGTAGACTCCGAAGTGTGAAGCTGCTTTTCACACTTTATGGACTTTGTTAACTTCAGCTCCTATATTGGCACAACCTGGTATCGAGAAACCTTTTGATGTGTTTTGTGATGCATCAGGAACTGGTTTGGGATGTGTGCTTATGCAAGAGGGCCTAGTCATTGCATATGCCTCACGTTAGCTGAGGAAGCATAAAGTCAATTATCCAACTCATGACTTGGAATTAGCTGCCGTTGTCCATGCTTTAAAGATTTGGAGACACTATTTGCTTGGCAGCGTGTGTTATATCTATACCGATCACTAGAGTCTCAAGTCTATCTTTACTCAACCTGAACTAAACATGAGACAGAGAAGATAGCTGGAATTAATCAAGGATTACAACTTAGAAGTGCATTATCATCTTGACAAGGCGAATGTTGTTGCAGACGCCATAAGCCAGAAATCTCATTGCAATTCTCTATTGGAAGATGGCTTCAATTTGTTACATCTTGCCATATTGCAAAATATCATGGTCAGTTGTTCTCTTGAAAGCAAGATCATCAAGCTTCAAAAGACTGATGTGGGTGTGTTCTACATCAAGAGAAAGATGAAAGAATAAGAAACCAAGCATTTCAGGATAGATGAGAAAGGTGTTCTATGGTTTAAGGATAGACTTGTGCCAAAAGATAGGGAACTTAGAAACCAAATCTTAGATGAAGCTCACTCTTCCAAATTATCTATTCATCCAGGTAGTAGTAAAATGTATCAAGACTTGAAGACCCATTTTTGGTAGACCAAAATGAAGAAGAAAATCGCAGCCTATGTTGCAAGATGCAACAATTGTTGGAGTCAAAGCAGTGCATCTAAAACCTGCTGGGCTACTTCAACCTTTATCTGTCTCAGGTTGGAAGTAGGAAGAAATTAGCATGCATTTTATCATTGGACTTTCACCTACTCATAAGAATTTTGATTCAATATGGGTGATCGTGGATCACCTAACCAAGTTTTCACACTTCATTCTAGTTAGAGCTGACTACCGACCTCATGATTATGCTGAGTTATATATGTCCCAGATAGTATGTTTGCATGGAGTACCGAGAACCATCATGTCTGATAGAGAGCCTCAATTTATTGCTTGTTTTTTGGAGCACTTGCACAAGGAGTTAGGCACCAACTTGGTTAGGAGTTCCACCTACCACCCCCAGACATTAGGACAAACTAAGTGTGTGAATCAGATTTTAGAAGATATGTTCAGAGCTTGTGTAATTTCTGCAAAGGGTTCGTGGGACAAGTGGCTACCTTTAGCTGAGTTTTCATATAACAATAGTTATCTAGAGAGCATCAAAATGACCCATTTTGAAGCTTTGTATGGTCATAAATGTAGAACTCCTTTGAACTGGGTTGAACCTAGGGACGATATTGACTTTGTTAAGGAAGCTGAAGAGCAAGTCTGTATCATCCAGAAACATATTGAAGCTATTCAACCCAGATAGAAAAGTTATGCTAACAAGAGAAGAAGACACTATTGAGTTTGAAGTAGGTGATTATACATATTTGAAGGTATCACCGATGAAGGGAGTGCAATGGTTTAGTGTAAAAAGAAAGGTTGCACCTAGATACGTAGGTCCATATCCAATCATTGAGAAAAGTGAAAGAGTAGCCTACAAGATCCAGTTACATCTAGAAACGAGGGGCTATCTTCAATGTTTTTCATGTATCTAAATTAGAGAAGTGCTTACATGTTCCAGAAGAAAGAGTAGAGGCTAGAGATATTGAGCTAAAATTAAACCTAGCCTATGAAGAAAAGCCAATGCAGATTTTAGATAGTAAAGGAAGAGTAACTCAAAACCATGTGATAAAATATCACAAAGTGATGTGGAGTAATCATGATGAATGTGATGCAACTTGAGAAAGGGAGGATTATCTGTGAGAGGTTTATCCCACTTTGTATGAAAAATGGTAGGTCATTCAAATCTTGGGACGAGATTTCTATAAGGGGGAGGGCTGTAACACCCCAGGTGTTAAGCTTGCATGTGCACTTGCATTGCATGAGCATAAGCTTCATTCAATCATTCATTTATTGCATGGGAATGCGAATAATATATTGAATGTTACATAGGCAATGTTTCATATGTTACATGGGTAATGTTTCATATGTTACATGGGCAATGTTTCATATGTTACATGGGTAATGTTTCATATGATACATAGGACATGTTTCCTATGTTACACAAGTGATGTTTCATAAGTTACATGAGCAATGTTTCATTCATGCAACTTATATTTCATTAGTAATGTTTCCTATGTTTCATATGTTATTATCACATGTATATGCTTGTGATTATGTGTGGTTAATGCAAGTGGTTGATGTTTGGTCAATAAAACACCATAGACACACCTAGGAAGCAAGATGGAACAATGTTCATGTTAATGACTTAGCTTAATTATGCTTCTAGGTATTAGTATGCAAGATGGAACAATGTTCATGTTAATGACTTAGCTTAATTATGCATCTAGGTATTAGTTTGACTAGAAACCCCTCGAGTGCTTTTGCTTTACCAATTAAAAAGTATTGCTTAGAGTGTTTGCATGTCAATGCACCCAAAATAAAGTTGTAGTAAATTTTATAAGGAACAAACTATGTTTTATGACCTTGAGCTAGATCAGTGCACAACTTGCTAAAAAATGGCTCACAAGGTGAAAATGGGGGCTGTTTTAGGACTTAGCAATTTTCTAAGTCCTGAACTGCTTTTTAGTTTTGGTGTACCCTACTTTGATAGCTTGTAGTTCGAAAACCAAGCTGAACCAGACCAAACTTGTATAAGCAAAGTTGGAGTTCATGTAGCTCTACAAGCAAAGGACGAACGGATTGGGAGATAGAGGGAGGAAAAGGTAGTGGTTTCAGTTGGCAGTGCCTGAACTGAAATGGCTTGCTGCCATTTTCAAACAGGCCGTGGTAGCTGACCGGCGCTAGAACTTGGCCACTGCGTGGCGTCCGTACGTCATCAATGGACCCACCAGCTAGCTTGGCATGGGGAGAAGAGGAGGGGTGATGCACTATTGCTGCTCATTTGCTTCGCTCCTCCCTTGCTCTCTCGCTCGTGGCCAAGGCGATGCCATCACTGTTGCCGTGCTTTCACCGCCGCAGAGCATCACCACCACCGCACCGCAGCTCAATTCCTAGCGCATACAACTTCGCCACCACCCATGCTACACCCTCAACCCGTTAGCACCTCGGTTGGTGCCAAGGTAAAGGCCTTAGGCCATTCTCGTCGCCATGCACCTTGTCGGGGCGCCGCTGAGCTCCAAGCTCGTCGTGGCCGGCCTAAACCGAAGCCGCTCTGCTCCCTCTCTCGCACGTCTTGCATTCCCCACAAACCCTAGAAGCTCATACCGAGCTTCGCTGTGCCCACCATGGCTAGAGAATGCCAATATACCACCGCACACCCTCCGCCGTCCGCCATTGCCATCGGCGAGCCACCTCTAGTGAGCTTCTGAGCCGGCCAAACCCACCAGTCGATGCGGCTCGTCGAGTAGAGCGTAGTGGTGGTGACCTTGCCGTCGGTGACCCCGCTGCTAGCGAGCAACAGCTGGTCAACCGTCGTGCCCTATCTCTGTCTTGCTAACGTGTGGGTCCCATTGACTATGGGGCCCGACCATCGGTCAGTGCTATGTTGATTTTCTTATTTGTTTTTTCCTAATTTTGATACTAAATTCAAAAATCCATAACTAATTGTAGGAATATCCAAATAGGTTGAACCAAATTTTGTTAGCTTTGTTATAAAATGTTCTACATGATAAAAATATGAAACTTGCTGTTTGGAGTACTTTTCTGTGCTGATTTAATTAAATTAGTTAAATGCTTTTAAAATGGCTTTTATGTTGTTAAATGCATAGCCTGAGCTAGGAGTGTGCTAAAAATGTGATTCCAATTTTGTTGGTCTTGTCCTGACTTGTTGTAGCTAGGAAAAATATTGCACCTACAGTGAACAGGTTTGAATATGACTTTGCTATTTATTTTGAATAAATGCTAGTTTCTTGTGGAATTTATTGTGGCTAATATATGTAACTAATAAACATGAAACTTTTTCTACAATGTTCTTGTGTTGTGATGAGCATGAGAAAAATATGAAATCTATTGTTTGACATTTTTCACTAGGCTAAACTAATTAAGCCATTATAAGCTTTGCTAGCTTGCTATTTTTGTGTAGGTTGCTATACTTATCCAAATGACATAAAATTTGTACAGTAGATCATTGAGAGCATGTAGGAGCTACTGTAATTTCCTTAGAATTTACTGTACAATAAAAATTTATGTTCTTTATTTCACCTTATTATTTAGGAAAATTATTAAAAGCAATTAAATAATTGTTTGGGGGTTGACCATTATGTTTTCTAACATGCTTTTAATTTATATAAACTGTTAATACCATTGGTTGTACCCAGATTTGATTGCTTATATGCAGTGAACTATTAATTGCTCTATAATTCAATTATAAGGGCTGCTATGTGCAGTTTCTGTTGATAGGCTAATTGCATGGTGAAAATAATGTTTACTATGAATCTTGTAAATAACAAAGTTATAGATAACTTACTTATCTTGCTTATGTTAAATTTTTATGGCTGTAGACTTAATGGTTTGAGAGTTATAGCTGTGTAAAACTGGTCATCAGAATTGCTTGTTCTCTGGAAAATTCTGGATAGATTTGAGAAACTGATTTGTTTGACCTAGTTAGCTACTGAATCATCTTGAGATAATTATAAGGAAGTTGTAGAAAATTTCATAAAATTTCCAGAAAGTCTTATTTCATGTTTGTTGGATGTGTGAAACTCTAGTTATAGCCAAAACAAGTGGCTTCTACTTGCAGTCTAGAAAATGGCAGATTCTAGTTATAGTTGTTTGCTTAGTGTGATGCTTGTGTTGGTGCTTAGGCTAATAAAAATTTGTTGTTAGCTATAGGTTCTAAGCCTCTCATTGATGATGAACAACTATACCTTAGATTGCTACAACTTGGTGAGTGTATATTTCTCATACTAGAGAAGAGATATGCACCTACTCAGTAAAATCAAGTTAAACTAAGTAGAAGAGATATGCACCTACTCGATGAACAAAAGTTAACTTATTATCACCATGTTACCTTGTTGCTATGATTAAACATGTGTATGTATTTCATCATATCATATCTACGTTTCATCTCTTGTGCATTCATGTTACTTATTATGTGCATATGCATGCAATAGGTTCTCCGGAAGGAGTGACACTACTCGAGTTCAAACTAGAGCAGCAGGAGTGGCAGGCAGCCCAAGAGCAGGAGGTTCAGGCAGAAGGAGGAGCCAACGTAGAAGATCTTCCTGTGTGTCCTGACCACCAAACTTCCTTGTTTCTAAAAGGAAAGCCCCGGAGCATTCTAAGCCTCCTATATTTATAAATATTAACTTGAGTCCTTTATGTTCGATGCATTAAGAATTAGGAGTTGATTGAAATCACTTGTTGCATGTACTCTTCTTGTCCAGAAGAATATATCTTGAATCCTATGTAGGTCCAGGATCAAATATATGCTTAGCCATGCTTAGTTCGGTAGAAGTCAGGTGATTCCTTGTCACCTGCAAGATATAAGTTAATATCTGGTCACATTGGTTATATGTGCTATCATGGAAAATAACCATATGTTAAGAAATAAAAGGAGACTGGGTGGGATTGTGATAGAGAAGCAACAAGGCATGGAGGTCTTGGGTGCCTATTTATCCCTATTTGTGTCGGTTAAGGACCGATTCGTTGTACGTCCTTATATCATGTTGAACGCATGCCTATCACTTTGCTAGCCAGATAAGTCATTCCGACCATGAAGCCAAGTAGCAACTCAAGCCAGGCCCCATTCTATTCGAGTGCGCACACTAGAGGAAGTAAGTTTGTGCGGGGAGTGGATCAATAGACCATGGGCAAGCATGACCTGAGCCACCTGGCGTCATCCGCGGGCAGGCATGGCTTGAATAACCTGGCTACCATTGTATCCCTGAGGGTGCAGTGCTGATCGGACCCACGACTGCACCTGGGTTGTACCAAAGGTGATCTAAGGTTGCCTTCGTGAGGTATGCCTGAGTTGGAATCGATTCGAGTCGCTGTCTCTCCCGGATAGTGAGAACTTGACTGAGTAGCGACATTATAGTAATAATTGATAGAACATGTCGGTTATGATGATTGTCAGGTACCAATAAGATAGGAGCTAAAAGACATCAACCTCAGCCTGTCTAAAACGATTATGAGTGTAGTTGCGGCCCGATCCGGCTCAACCAGGAGTTTCTGGCTCGCCCTATCCCTCAGGTGCATCTTGTGGACTACAGCCACATGGTTGTGCTACTTGGCACGCGCTAGTCTTAGTTTCTAATCATGATCCATTGCAAAGCTACACTGATGTGTTATCTCCTCATGATCTTCTCTTGATCTATACCTCAATGTTTGGTAAGATCTATATATCGGACCAAATGCAGTCAGAGTTCCTTCTGAAGTTACAAAAAGGATAACCTTTGAAGAATAGGTCACTGACATAAACATTAATAGATTGCAAGAGGTGGTAGACAAAGGACTCTGTCGACTGTCTCTATAAGTAATGCTAACCATCAATCAAGCCGCATATGCCATCACGGTTGGATAAAAGGACACAAAACACTTAAAGTTAGACCAAGTTATCAGTTGAACAAGAATCAATGGAGATGTTATGTTCCTTAATAGGTCACCTTGTGTTCATGATCTTTCTGTGCAGGATCCTAATCTTTATGTGCATGATGATCATACCGTCAAAATCAATTTTCTCTAGTGTGACCCCTTTTCTGCTGACTTTGACGGTGACTGTCTGTATGCATCAACCATGATTATCGTTACCAAGAATGAAGGCTTGGAACTTTTAGTGTTGAGAGACAACTGATTAGTTGCCATAGTGGGAAGGTTAACCTCTAGCTAGGTAACGACTCTCTGGTAGCTACGAAGGCTATATCTCATAGAACAATGTTAAGCAAAGTACTTTAGAGAATTCTATCTTGGATTCCTACCAAAGTAAAAGTGTTGTCTTGGATCTTTCCAGAATAATAATGCCTCATGGGAGTCAATAAAGGAAATTCTCCAGACAAAGTTAGCTACAAAAGGACGTGAAAGATCAAAAAGTTGTCCTCACTCTAATAATCTCTTGTGTGCTACTGCTACCCACATTTTTACCTAGAATCAACCAAGCAACAACTTACATCTAGCATTCTTGTGGAGTTGGAAGTAGCTCAGTGTTATCTTAGATGTTGGGAAAAGGCTGACATGCTTCTCTCCCTTTGAAAAGTCTTTCGCCCTGAATCTCAGGACAAGATTCTGTTAAGGGGGAAGGCTGTGACACCCTAGGTGTCAATTTCAAGTTAAGCAATGAATTAAGTCTAATCCAGGCCAGTTAGAGGATGATTTTGAGTTTTAGTTTAACACTCTCCAAAGTGACAACAAAGGTAGAGTTAAACTTTTCAAATGAGACCTAACTTAAACTTTTCAAAGGCAAAGATAAAACTCTTTGTTCTAATGTAAATTCTTTTCAAAATAGGCATGAGTAGTTCTAATCATGTCTTTTTATGTGCATCACCTAATCATGAACATATTCTAGTCACATGAAAAGTTGCATGTTGTTTCAGATTAAAAAGTTTTATGAAATGATAATTTTCGCTTTGTTTAAAAACACTTTTGTTAATGGAGTGGAAACATGTGATGTCAACTAAACTTTGCATTCATGTTTAAACAACTCTAATTTAACTCTTGAACAAAAGTTGTTTAGGGTTTCTTTTGGAAAGGTGTGAAGAAAGTGCTTAAAAATGTCAAAAACCCTAATATCCAATGTGTTCTTGATTGCATGTTGTGAGCTGAATAAATAATTATTTTATATAGAACCTGCAAAATATGTCTATATGAAATACTTAGTATAAGTTGTGTACTTTGCGGTGGATTGCTTGTTTGTGATTAGTTTGATTGTTTGATAATTTAATGAAAGCCCCAAAGTTTGAATGCAGTGCTGCTTTAGTTTTCCAAAATTTTTCTAAGTCCCTAAATATCAGTTATTATGTTCGATTTTGGTGAATTATTAAATCAATTTTCATAAATAAAAGTTGGGCAACTTTGGTTCCATGAATTGGTATGATGTTTGATCTTTGTTAATGTAACCTTGTTTGTATTGTTTGATTAGTAATTAACCTCTAATTAATTGCTCAAATAGCTAATCCAAAACTTTTTTTGAAATTCTAAAACTGAATTCAATTTTCTAGTTTCATCTCCTTGTTTTCAAAATTCAAAATCTCTCAATCTGTTGATCTTGTGACATTGGTCCTTAAAGCAAAGATGAAGATCAGAGTGGGATTAACAACTTTTGTTATTGGAGCTTGACAAGTTTCAACATGGAATCAAGAGAAAAAGATAGAAGAAGATAGGCTATTAGTCATGAACAGTACACCATAGGCAGCAACTCCTCTACGTCCCTCACTGCCGCGTCATCGCTATGCATCGTTTGGCCATGACTTCGCGGTGTTTCCCGCGCGTGGACATGCAACCGTCCGTATGGCCAAGCCGAACTTTGTGACCCCACCCTTAAGGTCCGACGTCGGCGCTCTCTCTTTTCCCTCTCTGTTGCACCACTAGCCGCCTCGGTTTCATCAACGAAATTCATCACCATTGAGCTGCCTCTTTTCAATAGCTCTTGCACACAGCTTTGCCTGCTCCTCACGCACCCCATTGACCCGCTAGTGCCATCTCTCTCAGCCACAATCGACCCCGACAGCGGCTGCCACTACAGCCGTCCACCATGGCCGCTGCGAGCTCCTCACAGTGGTTAGCCGTCTTGGGTTGTTCTCTCGCTCTCTTTTCGTTTGCGCTATGTTCTTCGTGGTCCCTTGATGCTCTCGCTCGTTGCTTCGTTCTTCCTTAGGTTTCACCATAGCATAGCTTGCCATAATGTCCGCCACTACAAGTTCATCGGCATATGTGGCCAGTCCTCTACCAACCGTCTCCTGCCGAGTTTTGACTACCCACGGGTGCGCCCGGGCATGAAGATTCTCCGACACCTCTCCCTTGTTGCTAACGAGCATCAACCGACCGGAAATCGCCGTCCCCGATGACCTCCTCTGATCCAATAGTGACCAGGGACTTCATGCAGAAATAGAAGCTTTTCTAGGGGGCTAACTGCATAGATCGCGACTCAGATGAACAGTGTGCTACAAGGTTTTTCTTTTTTCTTTTTCTATTTTTGACTAAAACTTGTGAATTTCATAACTAATTTTAGGAGTGTGATAAAATCATGAAACTTTTTTTGTGGCCTCTTCACGATGTGATCTATGTAGGAAAAATATGAAACCATGAAAATAAATAGTGTTGTGATGTTTAAAAATTATCTGTTTTAATTAATATAAATGCTTGTTCTATGATTTTTGTAGGCTAAAATAAATATCCTTTAGTTGTGGAACTTTTTGTGTAACTATTTTATGCTAAGATCAACCTACACAAAAAGTTTGGGATTAATTTGATGATGTTTAATTATATCCTTAATTATATGCTTAGTTAATTAGTTAATAAATATTAAAATAATTAACATAAATCATAATAAGACTTGGGTGTAATTTTGGAGTTGATTGTAGCCCATGAAACACATTCACCCCTGCTGTTTCATGGCAAAGTAATTACCATCTTGTTATGATCATAATCAACTTGAGTTAATAAACACTAAAAAAACTTTTTGGTTAATTAAGCCTTTCTTTGGTGAATGCATGCATGTGATCTTGATTGCTTCTTAGATACAAACTCTTGGGTAAAATGATTAAGCTATGAATGTTTCTCCATGTCCATGTCTTAATTATCTAAGTAAAAATGTCATTTGTGATAACTATAAGGCATGTGTTTATGTAGCTTATAAAGTCTTGCTTAGCTTTACTTTGGATGCCTCATGTGTGTGCCATGTATGTTTCATGAATCTCATGATTAGCTTTGACTTATGATAAGTATCACTATGATAGTAATTTATGCTCCATGTAACTAGCTTCTCTTGTGTGATCTTGTAGTGGGTCAAGTCATGCACTTGATTTTACTTGAGTGCTGTCTTGGCTGCATGAGCAGTTCTTGTTAAGTAGCTGTTTCCATAATGAAAATGATGTTTTCTGTGGTTGTGGTATATATAAAAGTTGTAGGTAACTTGCTGATCTTTGCTATCCTAAAATTTCATGATTTTAGGCCAATAGATTTGGGAGTTATGAATTTTACAAATTCCCTATCAAGTTTTACTTGTATGCTGGACAGATTTGAAAGGTTGTGCTTGTTAGCTTAGCTAACTGTTGAATCATCTCAAGATGATAATAAAAAAGTTGTAGACAATTTCATAAGATTTCTAGAAAGTCTAGGAACACCTTTGTTGGATGCCTATAAATCCAGTTATGGCTAAAACAGTTGACTACTTTGCTGCAGTCCAGAAAAATGATTTTTTGCTAAGTTTAATTGCTTTAACTTGATATGAGTAATATGTTTGTTAGTGTTAATTTATGCTTTAGATAGGGTTGTTTTCCTATACCTAAATTATCTGGTCACTTGTTTAATGATGACCAACTAATTAAGCTAATAGATGGTCTTGCATGCATGTCATTAGAAATAATGTTTGTACTCGAATTTTTAGGACCTTGATCATGATTGGTATGGCTAGCTTGTATGAGAGTGTCTTGGTGTTACTTTGCTGTTGTAGCTTAGTAGTTTGTGTGATGTTTAGTTAACCATCATCCACCTGAGTGCCTATGTTTAATCTAGTGTGACCTTGTGCTTGTCTTGTTGCCTAATTGTAATACATCATGGATCACTCTTTCTTCATATTCATGTATTACATCTTTGCATATATCATTTAGGCACGTTAGATGAATGACACAAAGAATTGAAGAACAATGTTGGAGCCAACTAGAAGAAGGTGTTGGTAAACAAATCCCTAAGATGGAAGGACTAATCGAGTGGACACCATTATTTGGAGATGCTAGCCAAAGTGATGAAGAGCTAACTAACTGACGTTGTGCTTCAAACCTAGGCAAGCCCCGGAGCATTACAAGCCTCCTACCTCTCTTTTTAAAATTACATTTGAGTTTATCTTTTGTAATGTGCATTAAGTTATAAGAGTTGATTGAAACCCGTTGTTGCATTACTTACCTTGTCCACAATATATGTACCTATAACCTTACTAGTATGTATAAGTTGCTCTATGCTTAGCTATGCTTATACCGGTAGAAGTTGGGTGATTCCTATCATCCACGAGATTTAGGTGGCTACTCGGACACGGTTGGCTATTTGCTATCGTGGAATAGAACCATGTTATAATGGATAACTAAAGACCAGGCGGGATTTGGTGTTATTGTGGTTGTTGTTGATGCCGACTAGGCATGTATTCTATGATCCCATCTGTGTCATTTAAGGACCGCTTCATTGTTAGACCTTGGTTGAGATTGAAGGTACCAAACACATAATAGGGCTTGAGTTATAGTTGACTGTGAAGCTGATTAGCTCATTCGAGATGAGTTTTGGACCGCTAGCATTGCTAGAAGGAGAGTATTGAAGGAAGGGGACTGATCCAAGATCATATTTGCTACGGGCTTTGGGCTTTGGGCAATTCAAGTGAGGATGCAGGACCATGAGTTTTGTGAAATGGTCTAGACTCACCGCCGAGTGGAGTGAATGGTGACCCACACGAGCTAATGTGGGCTTGTACGAGTGTGTGTTTGGGATTGCCCAGTTGGATGAAATCGATTCGAATCACCGTCTCTCCCGAATAGTGAGAAACTCATACCTTGCTCTGGCAGTCATAGTAACTGATGAAACATGATGGTTCTATTGATCATGATAATTGAATATGGTTACTACTGTGATGCTTATTAATCAAATGATTGTTACAGGATAGATGCAACCTTTGCTATAATTGGCTTTGCTGAATTTGATGCTAAAACATTGAAAGTAAGGACTTATGTAGTAAGCTCTTTTGCAAAGGCTTATGCTATCCAACTAGCTCCACTAAATAAACCTTGCATATCCTTGGAGTCTTTTTACTTTTCTCCTATCGGGTAAGTCTTGCTAAGTACAATTGAGTACTTAGGGTTTTATCCCACCCTATTGCAGGTGAAGTGCTATGTCTGCTAAAGGTGGTGACTAAGTGCTGGTGGGCTCGGCTATTCTGTATTTGCTTCTCATCTATACTTTTGTTGGAGGGTGTCATCTGAGCTAGCAATATGATTCAAACTTATGACTTGGTAGTCATTGCAAAGCTATATTGTTTCAACTTAATAGATTGAAACTGAACTTGTATTAATTACTTGTAACCCTATTGTAATATTATCTCCACTACAAACTCTGTGTATGTGATATGTATTTGCTTAATCAAGTGCGATCTTGTGTGAAGTTGATTTCTCGAGGCCTTCATGGTACTCGACAGACTACCAAATCTATATAAGTGACGGTATGCATGTGTCAATGTGTTTAACGGGGACAGTCATACTTAATCTTGTATAAATTGGGTGGTTCTGTCATAATGCCCATTGAGCATGCTCTCGCACACCCTCTAGCGAAGAGATCCGGCTGAGCCTAACTTGACCGTAGCTTCCGCTTAGGGCTCAGGGGCTTTCCCAAGCCTTGGGCTCTTGATCTACCGCACCTTTAGGCCCAGCCCTTGGTTCCTACCTAGCTAATGATGCTAGCCAAGGCCCAGGCACAAGAAGACAAGCCCCGAGCTACCGATGCCCGGGGGCTCCCTGGCACCGCTACCTAGGCGTGCCCTTGCCAACTGCTCCTCCAACAGGGCCACATCTGGAGTGTGACACAAGAAGATAAAGCTTCCCCCGGCCTCCGGGGGCCTAGGGGCTTTTAGGCCCGTGTGTCAGCCCCTGGAGCTGACCTCCTTCACCACCAAGAAGACTCTAGAAGGTCTCACCTAGGGGCCAAGCTGTAACACCCTAGGTGCTTGTCACCAGTTAAGTAGTGGGTTTTAGCTCAAACATGACATGTTAAGTGGTAGTCAGAAACTTTAGTTCCTTATCTCAAGAGTGGTCTCAGGAGTGGTGATGGAGATGTCAAGGTCAAACCTATGAAAATGAGCCCCAACTTAAACTTGGACCATGAACCTTTGTTTACATGTTGCCCTTTCAAAAAGTATGCTTGAGTAATGTTAGATGTGCTTCTTTCATGTGTCTCACCTCACTCTCTATCTATATTGATCACTGGAAAAGTTTTGTGAGGTTTGGAATCAAAAAGTCACATGAAATGATAAGTTACATTTTTGCTTAAATTGCTTCATTAAGCAAATGAAAACATGGTATGTCCACCAAACCTTGCAACCTTGCCCAAATGACTCCAATTGAACTCTATAACAATAGTCATGAAGGGTTTATGTTGATCAAGTGCCAAGAAAATGCCTCAATCGGTCTAAAACTCTAATTTAGGGTTTATCGTGATCTTGCTTTAACCCAGGTAAAACAATAGCTCCTGTACTAGTGGTCAAGTTTGACCTTTAAAAGAAGTTGTAGTTTGAGTCAAGTACTACAAACTGATCAAGCCTTGATGCAACTTCTGAGTGTCTCAAACAGTGGCCTCAAGTTTGGATATAGTGCTGTTTTGGTCTCTCCAGAATTCTTGTAAGTCCCTAATTGGTAGCAGCAAGTGGACATATTTGTGACATTTTATCGTCCAAATTCATATGTTACCTCAATTAGATTCCTTAATATGAGTTGAACTACCTTTTGTGGTGGAAACAATGAATCAAGTCTCAACAAAGTTGGAGATCATTTGGACATTCAAAAATGATTTAAAAAACAACACAAATCCTCTGAATGTCACTGCTTAAACTAAATTCTTGATTTAGTTTCATGTGCCCTCTTTTGGAGCTTTTTATCTCCTGAACCAAGCCGAGTTAGACCCTTAACCTTTAAGCAATGTTGTAGTACTTTGGTAGCTCTACAACACTGGCCAATTGGTTTAGTTTTTTGGTGCTTGGATAAGGAGATAGAGAAGGGGAAAGATGAGAGTTTCAATCAGCTTGCAACTAAACAACAGTAATCGATTTTGGGGTACCCACCTTTGAAGCTTTGGATCTTGCAGAGAAGGCTGAATCAGACTCCGACACTTTAAGCAAAGTTGGAGACCTCGCATGGCTCTACAACTTTGGTTACTACAAATTGTGCCAAAACTAAAGGATTAGGAGTTACAGAGGGACGGATTTTGGAGTCTTGGTTGTATTTTCGCAGTAGTATTAGTTCCTTCAAATTTCAAAATGCCTAGAGCTAAACATGGCCGACCGCGTATAGGCGCGCAACACCGTGTGGCCCCTCGCGCCCTCGCATGTGTGCCAACTTGCCCCATGTGCACGCTGTAGAGAGCCCGAGCACCCTCTTTTTCTCCTCTCTCGCTCTCATTCTCTATCTCTCTCTTTCACGCTCTCTCCCTCTCTTCCTTCCACTCGCCATGGTCGAGGCAGAATGAGTGCTCGCAGCTGCTGTCGCTCCTCCTCCTCTTCCAATACTAGTCGCACCTCCCTACTCTCCACCCCACACCATGCCTTCACCACCGCACGCCACCCCTTTTTGCGCCCCTCCCCGGTCGCGCCACCCGCTAGAGCACCGTCGCCCGCACGGCCACTGCGGACGGCCTGTGCACGCGCGCGGCCAGGCTGCTCTGGGTTACCTCTGGTCATGCCGACCCCATTCACAGAGGTGCTATGGCCCAGCACTGCTCCGCCATGGATGCTCGCCGTTGGCGAGCCTGCAGCTAGCCGGCCCCAAACGTCTCCCGTCGTCCTCTGTTTTGAATCGAAGGTAGGGACGTGGCGTAAGAATTCGAAGAAAGGGAAGGGTTTATCTATGAACTTGTGACACATATGAATAGTTCTCATAGGGACCTATTTGCTAGAATGTTTATTTGTGGATAGCTCAGGGACTTCTATGCAAGATGGTTTTTCCTTTATCTTTTTCTTTTGCTCTAAATCGGCCGAAACTTCAATAAATTATAGTAAATTGTTGAAAACTACAAAAATAGTAAATGAAGACATTTTGGAATCGTTGTGAGTAGATCTACACAATAGAGTCATAATAAGATGTGCTAGTAGAATGTTTTTGCTGTTTTTATTTATCTATGATTATTAGAGTTTATTAGGGATAAATTCATATCTAGAGTTGTGGTTCTCCGATTGCTGTGAAATTTTAATTGTAGGCTACTAATGCTATGTGTGTGCTGTGGTAAAAATTTTATGTCCATTGGATGCAGTATGATGGAGTTATTGATTTAACTTGATTAATGCTTGATAAATGGGTTTAAATGGTTTATAAATAAAATAAAAATGTAAATATGGAAAATGCTATTCCTCTACTTTGGTATAATGTTGGGCTACCATAATAACATATAATATGGCCATGTGTTCATAGAAAATGATGATCTTTTGATTTATCTTGCTCTCACATAATTTCTTGCAATAGCCATTTGTCTTTTTCATAGAGGTTGCTATGCTTATTCAAATGGCATAAAATTTGTATAGTAGACTATTGAGAGCATGTATGAGGTGCTGTAATTTTGCTAGAATTTACTGTGCACTTTTGGTATATGTTTCTTAATTCACCCTATTATTCAAATAAATTAATAAAGGCATGTAAATAATTTATTTGGGCTTGATCATCATATTTTCTAGTGCTCTATTGATGAGTATAAAATGTTGGTAACATTGGTTGTACCCAGATTTGATTGGTTATATGCAGTCACATATTTATTGCTCTATATTTTCAGAGAAAGGTTGTTTTGGACAGTTTCTGTTGCCATGCTAATTGCATAATGAAAATGGTGTTTGCTGTGAAACTTGTTTATAACAAAGTTGTAGATAACTTGCTTATCTTGCTTATGTTAAATTTTGGTTTGTGAGTTATAGCTATTTAAAGTTGGTCATAAAAAATGTTTGCTCTCTGGATAGATTTGAGAAACTGAATTGTTTGACCTTGATAGATGTGGAATCATCCTAAGAAGATTATAAATGTTTTGTAGACAATTTCATAAGCTTTCCAGAAAGTCTAAGATCACCTTTATTAAATGCTTATAACTCTTGTTATGGCTAAAACAATTACTCATTGTGCTGCTGTCCAGAATCTGTGTTGTACCTAAAGTTGTTGGCTTCACTTTGCTTTGCTTTGTGTGTTGCTAAGTGTGGCTCATGCCTTTGATGGTGATTAAGTATTACACTTGAGACCTTTTGAAACTTGTGTCATGCTTGATGTGCTTGCTCTCTCTAATTGGTTGTGTGATATTTAATTAAATAACTATAGATGCCTATGTCTTACATAATCTTGTGCTTGTCTTGAATGCTCTTTTGTGATTCATCTCATATTACTATTCTTCACATTCCTGCACTGGCATCTTGCATCTCATTTAGGTACACTAGATAAATCACACAAGAACTAAAGGACGTGATGTTAGGGTGGAACCCGAAGACGGTGTTTGGTGGACCTATCCCGAAGATGAAAGGACTAAGCAAGTGCTAGGACCGGCGATGTCATCAAGATGATGCAAGCTAACTAAATTGACTCTGTGTCAGATCCCAGGCAAGCCCCGAAGCATTCTAAGTCTCATACCCTCTCTTTTTACAAATGCACATAAGTATAAATTTTGTATGATGCATTAGGTGATAGGAGTTGAATGAAACCATTGGTGCATAATTCCTACCTTGTCCATTCTATATAAGTACCGGAACCCTTACTAGTATGAGCAGGATGTTCTATGCTTAGCCATGCTTTGACTGGTAGTAGTCGGTGATTTCCTATCACCTGCAATAATATAGGTAGATACTTGGCACGGTTGGCTATATTTGCTATTGTGGAAAATAACCATGTGTTTGATGAATAAATGGAGACTGGGCAGGATTTGTGATAGAGAAGAAACAAGTCATGGAGGTCTTGGGTGCCTATTCATCCCTGCCTGTGTCGATTAAGAATCGTACCATTGCTGGTACTTCTATTGAGATTGAACGCATGCCTCTCACTTTGTTGGCCGGATAAGTCGTTCCGACCACGAAGCCAAGTAGCTCAACTCAGGCCAGGAATCATTTTGTAAGAGTGTGCACATTGGAGGTAGTAAGGATGTATGGGGAGTGAATTAATAGACTATGGGGAAGCATGCTTGGATTGGCGTCGTCCGTGGCCGGCATGGCTTGAACAACCTAGCTACCATTGTATCTCTGAGGGTGCAGCACTGATTGGATCCGCGAAGTTAGTTCCTGAGTTGTACCAAAGATGACCCGACGCGACCCTGACGGGGAAAGTATGGGTTTGTGTTAGGAATAAATGCCCAGCTGGTTGGAATTGATTCGAATCGCCGTCTCTCCCGGATAGTGAGAAACTCGACTAGCGTCAGCATCGTAGAAATACTTGATGGAACAGGATGGTTATTATGATTATATGATAAACTAGATATGGTTACTATTGTGATGCTTATTAATCAAGTGATTGCTCTAGAATAGGTGCAAAGTTAGTCATAATAAGTTTCACTAAACTTGATGCTAAAACTTGACTAAATTTTTTAAAGTAAGGACTTATGGTAATAATGCTCTTTTTGCAAAGTTATGCTATCCAACCAACTCCACTAAATAAGCCTTGCATATCCTTGAGAGTCTTTTTATTTCTCTCATGTTGGGTAAGTCTAGCTGAGTACATTCGAGTACTCAGGGTTTATCCCACCATGTTGCAGGTGAAGTTCTAGGCCTGCTAAAGATGGTGGCTAACCGCGGGTGGGCTCGGCAACTCCATATAGTGTTCTCATCTATATTCTTTTGTCAAAGGATGTCACTTATGCTAATGTATTTGGAACTTATGTTATTGTAATCGTTTGAAAGCTATGTTGTTTTCACTAATCTGTTTTGAAACCCAAACTTGTATTATTATTGTGAACTCATTTGTAATATTATTCTCCACTGCAACTCAGTATATGTGATGTGTATTTGCTTAATCTTACGGTCTTGGTTGCGAAGTTGATTTATCGAGGTCCTTCGTGACACTCGGCGGACTACCGGGTTTATATAAGTGAAAGTATGTGCACGTCAACGTGTTAAACGGGGACCATCGTGCTTGAACTTTTATAAACTGGGCGGTTCTATCACAGCTGGCATTAGAGCAAGATTAAGCATAATACTATCATATACATAGTTTTAAAAACAAAGTTTTGGTTTTGAAAAGCCTATTTTGACTAAAACTTTAGCTACAGGCAATTTTGTCAAAAATAATTTGCAAAACTATGCTAGCAACAACCTCCAGTTAGGCCCAATTAAGGACTACTATGTCGATTTAAGTAAGACTAACTTGGGAGTTTTAAATTCTGCAATTTACTTTTTGTAACGTCGCATCTACGCCTAGGTAAGAAGGTAAGTTGATAAGTGGTATGACCGCAAGATGTGAGCGTGCGGTTGGGGAGAGCTAGCTTCGATACGGCTGTATATGCATGCTTGTGTGTGTATGGGGTATGGGGTGTATTTAATTATGGATAGCAAATTTAATCATCAGGTAACTTTGATATAGAAGTATATATATTGGGATATATATATGGAAGTACTTAGTTTACTGCTTTCAAATATATTGTTGCTCTTGATCATTCAACCTAGAGATCAGACCTTTATTTCTGCTCATATATCATGTGGGGTTGGGCTGAAATAAAATTCTTCCGCTGATATGCTAACCACGAATGCTTAGATTGAATGTAGCTGACGACTAGCTAATATATCGAGAGAGTACATGTTATGCCACCAACAGAACATAATTGCCGCCTTAGGGTGGCAATTTTGTGAGGACAAATAGGATGAAGCATGCATCATCATGATTGTTTCTTTTATGCATATCTATGTTCATCTCACCTTTATTCTAATAATAAGTAACTTGTGATCGATGTGATGTTACTATCTTATGTAAAGCTAGACAAAAATGCCTTGTTCCATGCTGCTTGAATATGGCTATGCTTGAAGATGGTGTGTGATTAGCTTTACCTTGTATGTTTGCTTCCAGAGGAATTAGATGGCAAGTTGGTAATTAGCAGAAACCTCAACCTTTTGAAAACTAAAACTTATTATGATACCTTTGTTAGAAGCCTGCACATGCTTTCTCTTAAATATTATGCCAGGTTCTTCCTTTCAAGTTATCTTCACATTAGTTCGTTAAATGTGTGGTCGCCTATTTTCTAGATATTACCATGATTTGTGTAACCTCTTACCCTCGGTGAGTGCATGAGTGTTATCAAGCCTTATCGTTGTGCTCATCTCGTGGTTGCCTTTAAGTAGCCCTCCTTACTTATAAGACATGAGCCTATGAGTGTGTTTGCTAACTTGACACCACTGAGTTCTCTTGAATGCTAACTCTTGCCTATGGTATGTCCATGTGCCTTTTGGTGAGGCCATGCCTAAAACCCTTTGAACCCCTTTGCTATGTATCTTAAAAATCATCTTATCCCTAAAAACTTGACCATATCCACATGCTTAGTAGCACATCCTACATCACAATCCTTGTACTTAGAACCGATGTGTTGTGTTGTTGCAGATGAATGCTTGTTATGCGTGAGCTTTGTGCTTAGTATTAGTTGCTTAAGCTAATTTGATTGAATTTCTCAAATGCTTGCTTAAAACTGTGATGAATGTGTGGATGTTGGTTATCTTGGTAGTGCCATAGTTGTCACCCCTTTTGACCTCGGTGAGCATACGAGTGCTGAAGAACACTATCCGAGAACAATGCTCAAGTTATGTAATCTCTTGATCGCCTCCAAGTAGATTCCCTTTGCTTAGGAGCTTGAGCCTATAGAAGTGGTTGTTAGCCCTTGAATGTTGTGCATCCATGCCTTTGCTTGATGCATAAGCCTAGGCTTAGTTTTCTTAATGTTTGCGTATGACATGGATGTTCTGCACCTTTTGGTGAATACCCTTGTTTGATCGACCAACTAAATTAAGTCCTTGCCAACACCTGCCTTGACCATGATTGTTCTTTACCAGTTGTGGAGACCATAACCAAATCCATGTTGGACCTCTCGAGTGCCTCTCCCAAATGTGAGCTAGTGTAATGTAATCTCTCTTTGCCAGGGTCTCGAAATCTTTTTGCAAATCTTGAAGCTACCTTATCAACTTAATCTCGAATCGGTATATCAGTTTTGCCTTTGAAGTTTGCTCAATTCATCTCCAGCCTTCTCGAGTCTCTAAATATTTGTTAGCCCTGATCTCATGATCCTACCTATCATGACCGAATCTCATGTTAATTAATTATCTGGTAGTTTCCATGGTGGACGCAAGGCATGCTTGAAAATAAAGCAAGAGTCCCCTGCTCAGTTATCTTTGGCAATTAATCTATGATCTCTTGTGCTGTGTTCTGATCTTCGGATCACCACCTTGTTGACTCCTAACCTTGTGACCACCTTTGCTTGCCATCACTCCTTTGTATAGTGCTTGCTCATATAACCCAATCTGTGCCACTTGAAATTTCTCATTCGGTGAAGATTCAGTAATGGTGTTACGATTAGCATTCTATGGTGCCACGACGGAACCGAGAGCCTCTTGTGGGTGCACACACAAGGTTGTGCTGCTCGGCACGTGCTAGTATCAAGATTTCTAGTCATGATCCATTATGGAACTACATTGATGTGTTCTTTCTTGTGGGATTTTTTCGTGGTTATCTCTCCATGTCCTATCGAAAGATCCATATATTAGACCAAGTGTAGTTGAACTTCCTTCTGAAGTTGCTAAGAGGAAAATCATTGAAAAATAGGCCACAGACATAAACATTAACAGACTATAAGAGGTGGTAGACTAGTGACTCTGCTTGACTATCCCTATAATGATGTCGGTCATCTAGTGAGCAACTTATTTCAACCCATTGGATCAGAAAAGTACATAATACTAATATTGGATAAGTTATCAGTCGGACAAGACTCGATCATCACATTATGCTTATTACCTGGCTATCCAAGTCTTGATCCTTAAGGATCATACAGTCAAAATCCACCCTCTCTGGTGTGGCCCCTTGTCTGCTGACTCCGATAGCGACCCTCTGTTTATGCATTGACCACAACTACTGTTGTTAAGAGTGAAGTTTTGGAGCTGTTTAGGTGTTGGGAGACAACTAATTAGTTACTAGTAGGAAAGGTTAATCTCTGACTAGGTAACAACTCTTTGGTAGCTACGAAGGCTATGTCTCACAGAACAATGTTAAGCGAAGAAACAACAAAGCCGGTCAGCAATGCAAGTGCTACTTTCTTCTCCAAACACTGTGCTATCAATCCAATTCTGTCTTGAACAATCACATAGGTAGTGAAAAATGCTATATCAGCTAGGCAAAGAGCTAGAGAGAGCACGCTCCTAGTTTCGGTCAGCATCATTATGCACCTATGTGCGCAAAAGAATTTGTCAGGACTCTGTTGGACGAACTGCTGAAGGATAGTCAGAAATTGGTCCCTTATCTTTGTAGGACTGTCCCTTTGTTGATGGTCCTTAAGTATCAATTATAACTATCAAATAAATAGAGAAAAGGATCCAAATGAAACCAACACCTAGACTTAGGGTTTTATCTGACAGAATTCCACGAGTTTTGCTGTTTATCTATTTCTGCAGGGGGTTATCAGGAAATACGGAAGAAAGGCCCACATGTCGGATTAATGACGGGATATTAACCGAACACGTAATTATCTTATATCTAGAAGACTCCAGAAGCCACGGGAACGAACGGGAGGCGTAACGGGGCCGGAGACAGGGCGCCCGCCCTTGTCCCCAGGGCGCCCGCCCCCTCCTGTGGACCAATCAGGCTCCGCCTCGAGGATTATGCTCCACCGACCTAGAGGATCAAGGAAAACCGCACGATCAATGTCGGTTTGATCCGACAGCCCAGATTCATCCGAAAGGGCTATATAAGCAAGGCCCCTGCCCCTGGAGGAGAGGCCCTCGTCTCATACTTCAAACCCTAATTCAGGAGAGCCTCTGATCAAGCCCTAGAGCCACCACATCAACTAGATCTCTAGTTAGCATAGCTACATAGGATTAGAACTAGAAGGAGTCAATCTTCGATTGGTTCCCGGATCTGTCAAGAGGATTCTTGGTAATTCCTCTATTGTTCTTCAATTGTTCATCTTTGTTCTTCAATATTATGAATATGACTTTGCTCTATTTCAATATATTGGTTATGACTTTGCTCTACTTGATTATATTTGCAATTATATTATTCTTAGTTTATCATAATTATATGCTTGGCTTAGTTAGATTGGAATTATATACATGCCTAGGATCGTATAGCGTTTATCCATGTGTATAGTGGGTGAATGATAATTATTGTGTAGACGTGGTGTCTATACCGTATTTATCTGCGATTGCACCCTATATGCCGGATTGTGGGGTAGTTCGCGATAGTGACAGCTTCGTTGATTCTTATATAGTCCCCCTCTCGTGTATAGGGCAGGCAGAGCAACACTATTATAGGGGAGTGATTGCTATGTTCTTCACCTTCCTTGCTAATATTCACTATGCATGGATATAGTCTTTTCTCACCATGATTGGCAAGTATAATTGCACTAACTATGATATGCTAGACTTTATAGTTAATAATAACTTAGGGAATATCTTTGTAGTTCATCCTAATTCCATGCTAATGACTTGCTAGAATATCTGTTGAGGTGCTTATCATTATTATATGTGGCTAGCTGATCAGATTAATTATCTTTGTCACCATTATCACTTTACCTTTACTTAATGTGACATTTATACCTGTATAAAGAGATTGATAAATACTCTCGGTTATACATGCAATGATGTGTACTCAGTTCCATATTCTCATTCCATTATCAACCATGATACTTAGAAATCCCTTCCCAGTGGTAAAAATATAAATAACGATACCTGGAATACTTCCCGGTTAAAATGCTACATCGGTATTAATCTGTGCGCTTACAGATCCCTTTTATTATTTATCTTGATGAGCAAATGCATATTTCAATACCGCGTCTCTCATGTCATGCTGGGGATGACAACTTGGCTTAAGTGGCATGAGGGATAGGTTTGGCATTTTTGGCGCCGTTATCAGAATTAGAAAACTAAGTCTACTTTTGGTAGTGACGTTAAGAATGCCCAACAAGCATTTTTGGCGCCGTTGCTGGGGAAGGTTGATTACTAAGTAGGAATGAATATGGAACTTTGAGTCATCATTTGCATCACTAATCTGATCGAGCTTATCAATTCTCCTATACAGTTTTACCCCTGTATTTTCCATTTTGATTATTTATTGTAGGGTGATGCATGAATAGAAGACATCTTCCTGACAACTTTGTTGATGATCCCGAAGCCTTATTCAGAAGAACAAGAGCCAAGCTCAAGAAGACATCATCAACACTTCAGCACAAAGCTTCATCCAAATCCGAAGACCGCCGAAGTTTCATCTGGAATTTGTCAACTGAATTCGAAGCCATGGCGAACAAGTCGATCCGCGAGTTCTCAGTTCCCACTATGGACAACATCCGCACTGGACCTGCCGCGGCCATCGACAAGAACTTCGAGCTCAAGCCTGGGCTCATCAACATGGTGCAAGCTAACCAGTTCTGTGGGAAGCCACATGAAGACGCTAGTGCTCATCTTCAACACTTCCTGGAGATCTGCAGCACTTTCACCATGGCTGATGTCCCCAGAGACGCCATACTACTTCGCCTTTTCCCATTCTCACTGTTGGGGAGAGCGAAGCAGTGGTTCTACGCTACAAAGGAGAAGAACACTACGTGGGCACTCTGCTCCACGAACTTTCTGGCCAAATTCTTTCCCATGGGCAAGACCAATGCTCTCCATGGGAAGATTACAAGTTTTCAGCAACAACATGATGAATCCGTTCCAGAAGCATGGGAGCATTTCCAAGACTACATCCTAGAATGTCCCCATCATGGAATGGAAAGCTGGCTACTGATGCAGACATTTTATCATGGGCTCATTAACAGTGCCCGTGAAACCATGGATGCTGCAGTTGGAGGAGCATTCCTATCACTCACCATACCTCAAGCCACAGCTCTTGTGGAGAAGATGGCATCCAACCAAGGTTGGAATGAAGAAAGAACTCAGACACGCAAGAAAGGTGGAGGTATGCACCAGCTCAAGGAGGTAGACATGCTGTCTGCCAAGCTAGACCTACTCATGAAGAAGCTCGATGATCGAGCTGGAGAAAAGAAAGAAGTCATGCACGTCTACGACTCCCACATGACTTGTGAGGAGTGTGGAGGTACTGGACACTCGGGCAATCACTGTCCTGAGTTGCTGGAGGATGTGAACTACATCAACAATAACAACAACAACTACTACAACCGTCCTCAGCAGAATCAAGGTTGGAATCAACAGAGGCCTAACTACTCAGGTAATTACCAAGGTAACAATTCTTTCAATAATAATAATAATTATCCACCTTTGAGAGAGTTAGTATCCAACCAAGGAAAGCTAATGGATAACCTGTCTAAGAAATTGGCATCTAATGATAAAATACTAGAAAATATAAATAATAGAATGGATAATTTCTCTACTGCCATCAAGAACCAGATTAGCTTTAATAAAATGATTGAATCTCAGTTGAATCAAATAGCTGCTGCTGTTCCTGCTACTAACCCCGGTATACCATCACAACCGGAAGGACTAGAATCTACAAATCTTGTAGACATGTTTGATGCAGGAGATTACTGGAGTAACCCTATCGTGGAAGTAAGTACTGACCGTCTGCCGGTCAAGAGAGGCGATCCAGGACGCCCCATCATCCCGATCTCCATCGGCATGCGAGACTTCCCAGAAGCACTCTGTGACTTTGGCTCCAGCGTCAACATCATGCCCAGGGTACTCTATGAAAAACTCTTTTCACAACCATTATTAGAAACAACCATGTGTTTGCAGCTTGCAGATAGGACACTGAGTTTCCCGAGAGGAATATTGAAGAACATCTGTGTCCGAGTGGGTTCCTCATACGCTCCAGCAGACTTCGTAGTGATAGAGACCGGTTCTGATGAGAGGGCTCCCGTCATCCTAGGGAGACCATTCCTGAACACTGCGGGAGCTGTCATCTATGCTAGTGCTGCCAAGATCAGTTTCTACATCAAGGGGAGGAAGGAAACGTTTTCCTTCAAGAACAAGACCGCACAAATCCCAGAGCAACCCCAATATGAACCAAGGAAGAGGACCAACAGGAGGAACAAGAGCAAGAAGCAAGTGTGGGATGAAACAGCTAAGATGGTCACTGCCGTGCACAAAGGTCAAGATCGCCAACTCACGTCACCGTTCTTGCCTAAGAAGGACGACCCAGGTATGCCAAGCATTTATTGCTCCATTAATGGGTCCCACTTCTACAAGACACTTTGCGACACTGGGTCGGGCGTCAACATAATGGCCAAGGTCACCTATGAACTTCTGTTCGGAACCATGCCCTTAAACCCAGCATATATTCAGCTCCAGATGGTAGATCAGACATTCCGACAGGTCGAAGGTACAGTAACTGACGTCCCTGTCAAGATAGATGATCACTTTGTCCATACAGACTTTCAGGTTATTGACATGGGAGAAGATGAATATGATCCATCCATCATCCTTGGAAGACCATTCATTAGTACTGTCAAAGCAATCATTTACATTGGAACTGGAGAAGTCCACATGCACTTCCCCTCTGAGAAGGTACGTCTTTACTTTACTGACCCTAACTATGTATTTGAAGAATCCAAGCAGGTCAGGACAAGAAGAAGGCGGCGTAACCACAATCAGAAGCAACAGGTCATCAAGGACGGATTGGCAGATTATGAAGGAGAAGTGGTAAGATCTGAAGACATACCACTCAACCAACACTGTCCTGAGGAGACCAAAGCACCGAGACAGGTATGGAAAGAAAAGACAGTTGTATATGAAGAAGAGGCGCTGCCGAAAACACCGACTACGCCATCCACCGAGTCCCAGGACGACTGAATGAATAAGAGTCCCGTTCGGAGGACTTAAAAACACCGAACGCCTTGCCAAGAGGTAACTTGGTAGTTATCCTTTCCTTTTAATTATTTACTTTATCTTAAATAGTTTGCTTAGTTAATCATATTCATACTATCTTAAAAAGATAATAAAAATGTTAAAAACCCTAAAGCCCCATGTGAGTATGCGAGTGGCATAAAACCCATAAGTACATTCACTGTGGTGGCATAAAAAATATATATATATAATAAATACATAAATATTTTCTTCTGCTTTATAAAATAATAAAAAAAACAACATAAAAAATCAAGGAGGCTCAGCATGATAAAGGCTAGATATTTATGCTAACACTTAATCAGTTCCACAAAGCTTTGTTGTCTATTTGAGCTTCACAGAATTCAAGGAGACTAGCAGACAGAGGACATTCTAATCGCTGTCAGGGTGCTGCCGACTTTCAAATACACCTCCGCCATCTGCTAGCTACATCAGAAGAGATTATGTCAAGATCCAGCTTGGGGGAGAGCACCTCCATTATCTTGCTAAGTATTTCTATCTTTATCTTTATCTTTATATTTATATATACTTCTACCTTATAAAAATAAATATATACATAACTATGAAAAAACCAAATAAAGATTTTGTGCTTACATATATATACCTATATCTTTTGCTTAGTGTGTTTTAATAAATAAATAAAGTGGCTATGCTAAACTGAATCTAAATAATAATAAAACTCTAGCATGGATATGATGAATAGTTGCTTTGCCTAACTTTCAAATTTGAAGTCCTCTCTCTAAGTTTAGACATAACTGTTATCATTTAAAGCTTGCTCTAAACCTAAACTTGTGGGAAGAGAACTTGATCTAAAGTCTAAGTTGTTAACGGATATGATATGGGAAGGTTGAGTTGCTGTTTATCTATTCCTAGAGATGCTAGAATTCTGGAGAATTTTATCTTTGAAAATCTTAAAATGCTACATGATGAGTTCCTGTATGATGAGAGTTTAAGTTCCTACCACAGCCATACATTCATGCTTGCTAGACTTTAAGCCATACCTTTACTTTTTACTGCTTATGAGCATTGAGTGTAGTCAAGCTATGTAGACCCTTAGGAGCTTGTCATGCGGTTAAAATCAAGATTCACTTGCACGATCACTCATACATGCTGCTTCTACTCCGGAAGTACGCATCCACATATATCCACTCATTCTCATCTCCAGATCCACATAAAATTATTCTACTCCTAATCCGGGAGAGAATAGCCAAAAATATTTTCCTATTCTTGTTATCCCCTGTGAAATAAATGCTCAAGCTATTTTGGTTACTACCACTTGCTATATTGTTCTAAGGAGATGAGTGCTCTATACGAGGAAATAAAAAGGGGCAAGTGCCCGGAACCTCGAAAAGAAAAGAAAAAGATACGAGGAAATAAAAAGGAGCAAGTGCTCGGAACCTCGAAAAAAAAAGAAAAAGTGTGAGAAGAGAGGTAAAAATGGACAAGTGTCCGACAGTAGAATTAGGGGTACAAGATACCCACCTGAGAGGAAAAAAAAGAAAAGAAAATATAGAGCACCTCATTCTCCTCAAGAGCTTTAAAAGCAAGAAAGGTACGTATCCCCTCAAAAAGAGCAAAAGTAGAATTAGACTTTCATCATTGTTATCATCACTACCACCATACACCATTTATTCGCCACACATGCACATCTTGATTTGACTTATTGGCTTGTTTCTCTGGATCCATGGTTTGACTATGCAATAAATGTCTTGTAAGTATGTATACTTTATCTCCCACCGATGAGCTCCAGATATCAAAAGCCTTATTAGAATAGGATGAGAGAGAAGGCAATGTCACTCTGCCGTATACCACAAATACTACATACTTTGCTTTGAGAGAAGGCAGACATCATTACTGCCTTGGTGAGGATCCAGAAATACCACAAAAGAGAGACCTGAGAGAGTCATACAAGGAATCTCTGAGTTTTATTTGAAAATCTGCAAAAAAAACTCCAAGAGTTATAGCTAATCAAGAATAAGAGACATGGCGCTTGACTAGACTGTTCTATCTTTTAACCGCTCAAGACAAAGGTGACGGTTGCAAGCCCCATGGTGAAAGGTATAATGAGTAAGTTTTAAGTCTTGATAGTTTACTTTAACTCAGAGATGAGACTCTATTTGAAAGCATGTGTACCGTCAAAATTCAAAGGCATTTCAGCAACTACTGAGTCTCTCCTTGCTCAGGGACGAGCAAGAGGTAAGCTTGGGGGAGTTTGTTGACGGTCCTTAAGTATCAATTATAACTATCAAATAAATAGAGAAAAGGATCCAAATGAAACCAACACCTAGACTTAGGGTTTTATCTGACAGAATTCCACGAGTTTTGCTGTTTATCTATTTCTGCAGGGGGTTATCAGGAAATACGGAAGAAAGGCCCACATGTCGGATTAATGACGGGATATTAACCGAACACGTAATTATCTTATATCTAGAAGACTCTAGAAGCCACGGGAACGAACGGGAGGCGTAACGGGGTCGGAGACAGGGCACCCGCCCTAGTCCCCAGGGCGCCCGCCCCCTCCTGTGGACCAATCAGGCTCCGCCTCGAGGATTATGCTCCACCGACCTAGAGGATCAAGGAAAACCGCACGATCAATGTCGGTTTGATCCGACGGCCCAGATTCATCTGAAAGGGCTATATAAGCAAGGCCCCTACCCCTGGAGGAGAGGCCCTCGTCTCATACTTCAAAAATTCAGGAGAGCCTCTGATCAAGCCCTAGAGCCACCACATCAACTAGATCTCTAGTTAGCATAGCTACATAGGATTAGAACTAGAAGGAGTCAATCTTCGATTGGTTCCCGGATCTGTCAAGAGGATTCTTGGTAATTCCTCTATTGTTCTTCAATTGTTCATCTTTGTTCTTCAATATTATGAATATGACTTTGTTCTATTTCAATATATTGGTTATGACTTTGCTCTACTTGATTATATTTGCAATTATATTATTCTTAGTTTATCATAATTATATGCTTGGCTTAGTTAGATTGGAATTATATACATGCCTAGGATCGTATAGCGTTTATCCATGTGTACAGTGGGTGAATGATAATTATTGTGTAGACGTGGTGTCTATACCGTATTTATCTGCGATTGCACCCTATATGCCGGATTGTGGGGTAGTTCGCGATAGTGACAGCTTCGTTGATTCTTATATAGTCCCCCTCTCGTGTATAGGGCAGGCAGAGCAACACTATTACAGGGGAGTGATTGCTATGTTCTTCATCTTCCTTGCTAATATTCACTATGCATGGATATAGTCTTTTCTCACCATGATTGCCAAGTATAATTGCACTAACTATGATATGCTAGACTTTATAGTTAATAATAACTTAGGGAATATCTTTGTAGTTCATCCTAATTCCATGCTAATGACTTGCTAGAATATCTGTTGAGGTGCTTATCATTATTATATGTGGCTAGCTGATCAGATTAATTATCTTTGTCACCATTATCACTTTACCTTTACTTAATGTGACATTTATACCTGTATAAAGAGATTGATAAATACTCTCGGTTATACATGCAATGATGTGTACTCAGTTCCATATTCTCATTCCATTATCAACCATGATACTTAGAAATCCCTTCCCAGTGGTAAAAATATAAATAACGATACCTGGAATACTTCCCGGTTAAAATGCTACATCGGTATTAATCTGTGCGCTTGCAGATCCCTTTTATTATTTATCTTGATGAGCAAATGCATATTTCAATACCGCGTCTCTCATGTCATGCTGGGGATGACAACTTGGCTTAAGTGGCATGAGGGATAGGTTTGGCATTTTTGGCGCCGTTATCAGAATTAGAAAACTAAGTCTACTTTTGGTAGTGACGTTAGGAATGCCCAACACCCTCCACGTGGAGTATGCAATTAGGCCCCACAAAAATAGTCCACAAGCTCAATGCTTGTGCATCATGGAGTTAGTGTCTAAATCAACGGTTGAGGTTGTTCCTTGAGAACCATGTAAGGAAAACCTTAGCCTCCATCCTTGTTGATATTTATTACGCACGCAGAAGAATCAAAGAGAAATAATCCTCAAGCGCACGGATATCGGTGAGCACTTCACCCATGAGATATTTGTAGAGTATCGTTATTTATTTATCCATAAGGAGAAAACGTGCGATGACTAACCAGTAACCAAGTCTATGCTAAACCCTTGAGCTACAAACAAGGTTTGAGATATAAGGGATATAGAGAAGACTACTACGGCATCCTAGTTCTAACCTTTGGCAAGCTATGTGATCACTGTTCTAATGGGGATGTACTTAGAGAGAAGACACCATAGAGGATGCTTAACCCTAGCACACAGGTCCTACCAAACCTACTGACGGGAGGAGGCTTCGAAGGATTAATGAGGCTATATGAGTCACCCCCGCGATCTACCATTGATCCGAACAGTTAGGGGATATCTATGAGTACCTGAGCCCAAGCACCACGTTTACACTATGGATGATTACTCTAAACTCTACGTGAAGAGAATAAAATAAACTCGCAAACCAAAGAACAATAATAACAATGTACTTACTAGTATTAGAAGTTGAATTACCGAAGAATCTCAAAAGCAAGCCTCGTGTTAAGGAGACTTGATCCCGTAGGTATAAGCCAGAGAGGAGACACCGATAGGCCAGGCTTCCTCCAACTCTTCCCTCCACTCTATCTCTCTCAATCTAAAGAATAACTCTAATCTCACATAGAGACTATAAAGCTAAATGCTAGGCTCTAGAGAGAAGATCCATTCAAGGGACCCCTCTCAGGCTAATCCTGACTGAAAATAATGAATTATGAATTGAGGATTGCTCTGACCCAGGGGCTAGGGACCTTGCATATATAGCCCCCTTGGATGAATGTCAGCCCTTAGATCAAACTGACTTGAATCAACGATTGAGATTGGACCTCAATGGCAGTGGGAAACCGACCTAGCAAGCAGAGGCTAAAACGTGGGGCCCATAGGGTGGGCGCCCTAGGGTCTAGGGTGGCCACCTTGGCTTTCTGCCAGGTGGGGTCCTCCTCTGGTGGGTCATCCTCCCAAGGTCTCTAGAATCTTCTTTTGTACATGTAGCTTAAATATCTCTTCATAACCTAACATGTGGGTCATCTTTGGTTATTTTCCTGTTTAATCCCTGCAAAATACAGATTCACCAAAACTCAAGGAATTCTATCAGTTAAACCCCTAATCTATGTTGGTGATTCTTTTTATAGCATTTTCTCGGTCGAGTTGACGGTTAAAATTGATAGTTAACTACCGTCAACAAACTCCCCCACACTTAGGCTTTTACTCATCCTCGAGAAAAGGATGGATTACCTTAGGCATAATCTTTGAACATGACATCAACATTAGATTGTTCCTTAGTCATACCTATATTGTGGAATTCCATGTGTCTACCATAAAACTTTGGGTAGTTGGAGAATGAAACGGCTTGAAGTAGAGCCCCTTTCTTCCTTCAGCCCTTGTCACTTGGAGTTTTTATATAGGTTTTTGAAATAAAAACTTGGCTTACCTTCTCCTTCATGTGGTTCACTCAAGGCACTCATTATATGTGATATTTTGTGGATTCTCACTGAGGCATGTATAATTAATGCCTTGCATTGCATCCTATTCTAAAAGCTTATATGGAGTTGAAGGTATTTCAAGAATGTAGCATACTTACCTTGCATGTATTGCCCAGTCAAAACAGGATCTTTTGAGGGGAGTGTCATACCCTTAGATCAAGATGTGCATGTGTGTGGAAAAATTTGGTGGCTAATCCTAATTCTACTTTTGCTCCTTAAATAGGTTTTCCACGATGAAGACTTCAGGCAGGGATCATGAGCTATCTTCTTTTTTTAATGCTAGGATTTTTTATCCTCTTTTTCTTTTGATAATTTATTTTGCATAGTCTCATGTCCCATACCTGGAATACAATAAACTTGGAAGAGGAAAAGAACAAATTGGAGCATTTATTTGAAATCCTAATAATCTTTTTAAATTTTCTCCTAGTGTAGGGATAGACCATTGGCGGAAAGCATGTTTTTGCGTACTCCCAGGGTAGGAGCAACAGATATATGTGGGTGTAAGTGATCTTGATCTTAGGAGCATGACCTTCCTCTCGACAAGGGTCTTACACAGGTTGACCAAATTCAATACAAAGCAAGTAGCTTATGTGCTAGTCTTTCATACTTTATAAGGCTCTACTAGGTATTTATTCTTTCCACAGAGGAGAAGCATAGCTATTAAATTTATTACTTTTAAAAAAAATTCTCCAAATGACAAAGCATCAGAAATCAAGTTCTCATTAATCACTATCTCACATTCCACAACAACTTAAGTGATATGGGGTCCCTATAAATTAAGTTTCCAACAACAACAGGACTCCTAGGAAAAAATCATGGTGTGAGTCTATCTTGAGATCATGACTAAAATAATCTACCTTTCATCATTTATATGCTTTTATTCAATAATTTTCAATATGAATTGGAACAAAAAATAAGGTGTATAAAAATGTAACGTGGGGAGAGCAAACCTGACCGCGGTCGAAGGACAGGACCAGGGGGGCTTCTCGGGCTCTGACTCGACGTGCAGGGTCCTCGTGTTATATCTTTCCAAAATTTTTAATTTTAGCGGTTAAATCTGTTCGTTTAGTCATCGGGTGCCTCCCCCACACTTGTTTCCTATTATCCTTCATACACAGCATGGTGGAGACAAAAAGGCAAATATATATAGAATAATAATAACCAAATCTTTATTGCAATATCATATAGGCACTTTATTACATCGATCGAATAATTGAATTGAACTAAACTTTAACTAATCTTTTAACTAATCACTCTTGAATCTAACTTGGCGGTGCCTCATCGATTGCTAATCTATCTCGATCTAATTTCCTGGATCTTTATTGGGCTCTAAAAATAATTTAAGGCGTTGACCATTTACCTTGAATAACGTACCTTCATCATTTTGAAGAGTTACTGCTCCATGCGATGATACGCTTGTCACTTTGAATGGTCCCTCCCATTTACTCTAAAGTTTTTCATGTCGGAAGAGCTTCACCCTGGAATTAAAAGTAGTATCTTATCTCCCAGGGCGAACTCCTTAATTCTCTTGTCATGCCATCTTTTGACTCTTTCTTTATAAATCTTTGAATTGTGATATGCTTTTTCTCTCCATTCTTCTAGTTCTGAGAGTTGCATTTTTTTCTTCTCTCTAGCAGCTTCTAGGTCCATATTCCATTTCTTGGTAGCCCAGTGAGCCTTGAATTCTAGCTCAACAGGCAGATGACAAGTTTTCCCATACATTAATTGATATGGAGACATTCCAATTGGTGTCTTGTATCCTGTTCGATATGCCCAGAGTGCATCGGGCAACTTGTCCCTCCATACAGTACCCATCTCATTTGCTGTCTTCTGCAGCATATTCTTGATTTGTTTGTTTGATGTCTCTGCCTAGCCACTTATCTGAGGGTGGTAAGGAGTAGCAACATTGTGACGTATCCCATGTTTTGACAAGTATTGTTTAAAGCGCTTGTCGATGAAGTGAGATCTTCCATCACTTATTACTATCCTTAGAACTCCAAATCTTGGAAATATTATCTCTTCAAACATTCTCTTGGAGCTTAGGTTGTCAGCATTCTTGCATGGCAGTGCTTCAACCCACTTAGAGACATAGTCCACTGCCACTAGAATGTATTCGCACTTCTTCGATGGTGGGAAAGGTCCCATGTAATCAATCCCCCAGACATCAAAGAGCTCGATCTAAAATTTGTTGGTGCGTGGCATGGCATCTCTTGAATTGATATTGCCGTGCCTCTGACATGGTCCACATCTTCGGATGAAATCCTTTGCGTCTTCATACATTGTCAGCCAAGAGAATCCACACTGCCAGATCTTTGCATGTGTGCGGAATGCCCCAAAATGTCCTCCATATGGTGTTGAATGGCATCTTTCAACAATTTTGATTCCTTCTTTAGTAGGTACACATCTCCTGAGCAGGCCATCTGAGCAAACTCAGAAAAGGTATGGTTCATCCCATATGTGAACATGACTCTCCTGGACAAGCTTCCTTTTGTTTCCTCCTGGCGGTATATATCCTGAAACCATAAAATTAACAATATCTGCATACCAAGGGTCAGATTGGTTGATCCCGTAGAGCATGTCATCCTGGAGTGAATCATTGATGGGTAGTTCCTGCAGATTCTCAAACTGCATTCTAGACAAGTGATCGACAACAGAATTTTCTACTCCCTTTTTATCTTTTATTTCTAAGTCAAATTCTTGGAGTAACAAAACCCATCTTATTAAACGTGGTTTAACATCTTTCTTAGTGAGAAAATATTTTAAAGCAGCATGATCAGAATAAACAATTACTTTAGCTCCTACTCCCTCCATTCCAAATTATAAGGCATTCCAAGAATCTTGGAGAGTCAAAGCATCTTAACTTTGACCAAAATTATAGAAAAAATTACAAAAATTTATAACATCAAATAGGTATATTATGAAAATATAATTAATGAAGAATCTAATGATACTTAATTGGTGTCACAAATATTATCTTATCATATAAATTTGGTCAAACTTGAAATCCTTTGACTCTCCAAGATTCTTGGAATGCCTTATAATTTGGGATGGAGGGAGTACTAAGTAAGACCTAAACTTATCAATAGCAAAATAATAGCTAGGAGCTCTTTTTCAGTGGTTGCATAATTAAGTTGTGGTCCTTTTAGTGTTTTGCTAGCATAGGCTATTGCATGATGCTTTTTATCTTTTGTCTGTCCTAACACTACCCCCACAACATAATCACTTGTATCACACATAATTTCAAAAGGTAAAGACCAATCAGGGGGTTGAATGATTGGTACTGAGATGAGTGCTTTCTTTAAAATTTCAAAAGATCTTAAACATGCATCATCAAATTCAAAAGGAACATCCTTGGCCAGCAAATGAGTAAGTGGTCTAGTAATATATGAAAAATATTTTATAAATCTGCAATAAAAACCAGCATGGCCAAGAAAACTTCTAATTCCTTTCACATTTATAAGTGGAGGTATCTATTTAGTTACTTCAATTTTAGATCTATCTACCTCGATTCCTCATTCAGACACTAGGTGTCCCAGTACTATACGTTCTCTAACCATTAAGTGGCATTTTTCCCAGTTAAGAACTAAGTGCTTTTATTCACATCTTTGCAAAACTCTAAGTTTTCAAGACATTCATTAAAAGTTTTTCCATAAACAAAAGAGTCATCCATGAAAACTTCCATAATCTCTTCAATCATATCAAAAAATATAGACATGCATCTTTGAAAAGAAGCTGGAGCATTACATAGCCCAAAAGACATTCTACAATAAGCATAAGTTCTGTATGGACATGTAAATGTAGTTTTGCTTTGATCATCGGGGTGGATAGGGATCTGATGATATCCATAATATCTATCAAGAAAACAGAAGAAAGAATGATTGGCTAAACGCTCTAACATCTCATCAATAAAAGGTAACATAAAATGATCTTTCTTTGCTGCTTTATTAAGTTTTCTATAATCTATGCATATCCGCCATCCTGTGACGGTTCGTTGAGGGATTAAGTCATTCTTCTCATTTTTAACAATAATCATGCCTCCCTTTTTAGGCACAACTTGGATAGGGCTTCCCCACTCACTATGTGGCACATGATAAATGATCTCGGTGTGCAATAGCTTTAAAGCTTCCTTTTTAACAACTTCTCTCATCACATTGTTAAGTCTACGTTAGGGTTCTCTAGGAGGTGGAATATTTGGATCTATGGGAATACGATGGGTGTAAAGAACAGGACTGATTCCTTTGAGGTCTTGGAGTGAGTAGCCAAAAACTGAGCGATGTCTCTCTAAGATAGTTATTAAGCGAAGAGTTTGTTCCTAAGAGAGCTTATCACTTATGATCATAGGGGAATCTAGATCATTATCTAGAAAAGCATATCTAAGACCGGTAGGTAAAGGTTTTAGCTCTATAGGAGGTTTATGTGGCTCTGCAAACTCATCTAAAGGTTCAGGCTCAGAAAAGTTAGCTTCTTCTTCTATGAAGAATTGAATATCATCTTCTAGACCTGGTTCAGTCAAGAATTCTAGAGAGGTAGACTTAAATTCCTCCAGCAGATCAAGTTTAAGATAAGATTCGGTCCTAGTGTATAGAGAGTGAGATATGGACATTAAGAATTGGAATTTTTTTCCAAAACAAATGTTTAATTTCCCTATTTGTCCTTGATAAATAAGTCTTCTGAGGGGTTGTCCTATCAATAGGTCAAAGTATCATATATCAAAGATATAAAAGCTTAAACGAACCATGGTTCCTTCCACCTTGATGGGTAGGACATATAAAACTCCCAAACTAGGGACAATGTGTCCTGAAGGGCTTTTCATCAATTTTACTGTTAGGGTCAATGGCATGTGTTTCAATAAATTTTGTGCAAGTGAAGCAGACATGATATTAATACCCACAACCAGATTATAGAGAGCATCAAAGTGGTCTAAATCAATTTGGCAACGTATTGGGATAGAAGGTGAATCCAAACGGATCACATCAGAGGAAAGCTCTGATTCTTCCAACCATTCATTGCTTATGATCGACACTAGCTCTCCTGAGGTGCTTTTATAAGAAGAACCCTTAGAAAGATCTAAAGATTTTCCAAAATGTTTACGACGATTCTTTGGTTTCTTTATAGAATAGTAATTCAAGATGTTTCCAAAATCGGCAAAAAGATCAGTCTCGATATCAAGCATAAAATCAGGAAACGGAATTTCTTCCTCTTTGGGTGGCTCAGAACATGGGGTGGCTAAAGTAGATGGTATGTCTAGCAAAGGATTAAGTTCAGCTACTTGAGGTTCTACTTCTAGTATATTATCAGATTCAGAAGCTAAGATTTGATCTAGGATCAATCTTATTTTCTCAGAGGAAAGATGCAAAAATGATCCTCTAGAAGTTGTATTGAGCAACTATAGAACCATGAAATCAGCGGGAACCTCTTGATCCCTGATCTTGACTGTTACATCCTTGGCTATTCCTTCCAGAAATCGAAACGATTGGTCCGCCAGTTGCAGCTGCAAATATGTTGGGCACAAGGGTCTATTATGATATAAATGTTTATATGTTACCGTATACATGATGTTGACGCTTGAGCTGATGTCACAGAACATCTTGTAGAAGGTACTTCCTTCGATAATACAATCGATGGTAGGTACTCCAGGATCTTCTTTTCAAAGTGTGATAGAGGAAAAGCAGGGTCAATAGGTGGTTCAATAGTGTTGACCATCAAGACTGGTTCTTGAACAGGTTGCTTTGCTTTGCACTTCCCCTTCTTGTTGTTGTTCTTGTTTGGAGTAAGCAAGATGCCTTCATAAGTGTAGACGTTCTTCTTGACTGGAACCTTCTTTTCTAGAGACTTCTTCTCTGGGATCTTCCTTTCTGGAATCTTGTCAAAATCCAAGTAATCGTACGGTTGCTGAGGATGGACTCACGTTGTGAGTGTATAATTCTTGAAGCTGAATCTCTCCTTGGTGTCTCCAATGGTGAAACAGATCTTGGCGGTGTCGGCGTAGATGATGGCTTTGGCTGTGCTAAGGAATGGTCGTCCCAAAATGATGGGTGCTCTATCATCTTCTCCTATTTTTATCACCACGAAGTCTACTCGTAGAGCTGAGTGTCCAACTCCCACGAGAATGTTTTCAAGAATTTCCTTAGGGTAGCACAATGTCTGATCTGTAAGCTGCAAACACATGGTTATGTACAACAAAGGTTGACCATGAATTTTCTCGTAGATTACCTTAGGCATAATGTTGACACTTGCCCCCAAATCGCAGATGGCTTCGTCGAAAGTGTGAGCTCCGATGCAGATGGGGATGATGGGTCTTCCTAGATCTCCTTTCTTTTCTAGCATGTCCTCTTCTCCCCATACAGGTCTCAGTGATCTAGGTGGTGCGACGAAGTATTCTCCTGCATTGAAGATGTCTATAAGATTCGCAGTTTCTAATTCTTCTGGATTCCCCGGAATCATACCTTTTTTAGCCACAGGTACTGAAGCGACTAGCTGAGAGATTTGTGATTCTATCATCTTATTAAAGTTGAGTTGATTCTTTATGGCAGAAGTAAAGCTATCCATTCTATTGTTTATAGTTTCAAGCACTTTATCATTGGAAGCTATCTTTCTAGACATATTATCAATAACTTTATTCTAATTAACAATCATCTCTCTCAAAGGTGGTTGGTTGAAATTGTTACCTTGGTAGTTACCTGAGTAGGTACCTGGGTAGTTAGGTCATTGTTGCTGATTCCACCCTTGATTCTGTTGGTTCCATCCTTGATTCTGTTGAGGATGATAATTGGCATTATTGTTGATATAGTTGACATCCTCTTGGACTTTAGGACAATTGCTTCCTGTGTGGCTAGTGCCTCCACACTCTTCACAAGTCATGCGAGAATCATGGATGTGCATGACTTCTTTTGTTGATTACGTTCGTCAAGCTTCTTCATGAGTAGGTCCATCTTGGCAGACAACATGTCCACCTCCTTGACTTGATGCATTCCTCCTCTCTTGTGTGGTTGAGTGCATTCTTCGTTTCATCCCTAGTTCAAAGCTATCTTCTCAACAAGAGTGGTGGCTTCACGAATAGTGAGTGACAAGAACGATCCTCCAGCAGCTGCATCAATATTCTCACGGGCACTTGTGGTGAGCCCATGATAGAATGTCTGCATTAGTAACCAATCCTCCATCCCATGGTGAGGGCATTCTGATATGTAATCTTGAAAGTGTTCCCTTGTCTCAGGGACAGACTCATCGTACTGCTACTGAAAAGTTGAGATCTTTGCACATAGGGCATTGGTTTTGCCTACGGGAAAGAACTTTGCTAGGAAAGCAGTGGAGCAGATATTCCATGTAGTGTTTTTCTCTCCGTTGGCGTAGAACCATTGCTTCACCCTTCCCAAGAGTGAAAATGGGAAAAGGCGGAGTAGTATGACATCTCTTTCAACTCCTTTGATGGTGAATGTGTTGTAGATCTCCAACAAGTGTTGGAGATGGGTACTTGCATCTTCATGTGCTTTCCCACAAAACTAGTTGGCTTGCACCATGTTGATCAAGGCTAGCTTGAGCTCATATCCTTCTTCTCCCACATTGACTGCTGGCCTAGTCCTGATGTTGGCAGTGGTTGGAGCGGAGAATTCACGGAGAGTCTTATTGGCCATAGCTTCAAACACTAGTGTCAAACTCCTTCTTGGTTGGTCTTCTTCTAACAAAGTGGTTGGGGGTTTCTTCTTCCTGAGCTTTGCCCTGGCTTTTCTGATTATTTGCTCAGGATCCTCAACATAGTTTGTCGGTCGAGCAAAACCAGACATACATCACCCTGTAATAAGATATTCACAAGTAGACAAAACGATAGGGGACAAAACGATGGGGTAAGCCTGTTTGAGTAAAAGATCAATAGTGTGTCTCAATTATCACATGTGTAAGATTATTCCTAGATATGAAAAAATTTCTATCCTGAACCTCCTTTGCCTTCCCTGGCAACAGCGCCAGAAATGCTTGTTGACATCTCTAACACGATTACAAATAAAGTAGGTCAAACCCTTCCTTAGCAAAGGCATTAGAAATGTTTAGGACATCTCTTAGCATTGCTTAACCCAGGTTGTCATCCCTAACACAATACCAAAAGATGTGGTTGTACTTATGATCATAGCACTTATAAAATATGAATAAAGGTTATCCGCAAGCGCACAGATAAAATACACCCATTGTAGCATTTCACCTAGGAAAGATCTAGATATCGTTATTTATAATTCTACCACTAGGAAGGCACTTGGAGGTATAAAGAATAAAAGCTATAACTTACACTTGTGTTAAGAGTTCCACTAGATTAGTCTCAAAACAGGGATCAATTATATCATAATAAAGGATAACTAATAACAGATCATGGTAATTCTAAAAGGGGTTCCACCGAGCATATTACTACTTGGGCGTGACTCTAGAAAGAACTAGAAAATAGAGACTAACTCCTAGGGTTATTCTAACTATAGGTCATTGAGCTACATCAATTAGTGCAATTACATTTAGCAATCATGGTTAGGGTAACCTCATATTCATACTCAAGCGACATTCCTAAGGTGGATCAGGAACAGAGCAAGATATCACCCCGCAACTCAGCCTTACTAGTCCTATATTCGGGGAGTGGACTACAGAGGACTCAACGAAGCTATAATAGTCACCTTCATGATCTACCACATGGCCCGGAACATAGGGAGCACTCACAGATAGATATTGTCTAAGCACCACACTTACACAACTTCTACCACCCACCCCTTGATCATTGTAATGAGCGCTATACGAACAAGGGTATAAATACAAAACTACTGCAACTATACTAAACATATAATCAACATAGGTAATGAACATTATAATTATGAATCTAGAATTATACCAGGTCCTATCAAGTATTCGACTCATACACAAACTAGAACAAGAACTAGAGGATCAACATGAACTAGACAAGAACACGATGAACTAGATGAACTAGAACGATGAACTAGACAAGAATATGATGAACTATAAGATGAACAAGATGAACTAGAAGAACATGTAGACGAACTAGAAGATGAACACAATGAACTAGAAGACAAATAACACAAATAGATTAATAATGTTGAATACAAGAGAAAAGTACAAGGTTGTACCTAGCCTCCTTGTGACTAGATCCGGAATCCAAGCGTTGCTTGCCTCCTCTAATTCCTATTCTTATGTTCTAGCTATGCCCTAGCTGGTGGAGCTCTAGGTTATACTTTCGAGGGGCTATCCTGAATTGGACAATGATGGATGATTATGAGAGGATGGATCCTCAGGGGGGTCTGCCTCTGCTTATATAGCTTGGTGGGATGAACCACATCCCTTGGATCAAACTAACATAAAACAATGGTCAAGATGCGTCGTAGAGATCGGTTGGAGGCCGCCATGTGAATGGGGACCCACCTGGTAGGGGAGCCAAGCCAGCCGGCTGTTGGGCATTCTTAACGTCACTACCAAAAGTAGACTTAGTTTTCTAATTCTGATAACGGCGCCAAAAATGCCAAACCTATCCCTCATGCCACTTAAGCCAAGTTGTCATCCCCAGCATGACACGAGAGACGCGGTATTGAAATATGCAATTGCTCATCAAGATAAATAATAAAAGGGATCTGCAAGCGCACAGATTAATACCGATGTAGCATTTTAACCGGGAAGTATTCCAGGTATCGTTATTTATATTTTTACCACTGGGAAGGGATTTCTAAGTATCATGGTTGATAATGGAATGAGAATATGGAACTGAGTACACATCATTGCATGTATAACCGAGAGTATTTATCAATCTCTTTATACAGGTATAAATGCCACATTAAGTAAAGGTAAAGTGATAATGGTGACAAAGATAATTAATCTGATCAGCTAGCCACATATAATAATGATAAGCACCTCAACAGATATTCTAGCAAGTCATTAGCATGGAATTAGGATGAACTACAAAGATATTCCCTAAGTTATTATTAACTATAAAGTCTAGCATATCATAGTTAGTGCAATTATACTTGGCAATCATGGTGAGAAAAGACTATATCCATGCATAGTGAATATTAGCAAGGAAGATGAAGAACATAGCAATCACTCCCCTGTAATAGTGTTGCTCTGCCTACCCTATACACGAGAGGGGGACTATATAAGAATCAACGAAGCTGTCACTATCGCGAACTACCTCACAATCCGGCATATAGGGTGCAATCGCAGATAAATACGGTATAGACACCACGTCTACACAATAGTTATCATTCACCCACTGTACACATGGATAAACGCTATACGATCCTAGGCATGTATATAATTCCAATCTAACTAAGCCAAGCATATAACTATGATAAACTAAGAACAATATAATTGCAAATATAATCAAGTAGAGCAAAGTCATAACCAATATATTGAAATAGAACAAAGTCATATTCATAATATTGAAGAACAATGATGAACAATTGAAGAACAATAGAGGAATTACCAAGAATCCTCTTGACAGATCCGGGAACCAATCGAAGATTGACTCCTTCTAGTTCTAATCCTATGTAGCTATGCTAACTAGAGATCTAGTTGATGTGGTGGCTCTAGGGCTTGATCAGAGGCTCTCCTCCTGAATTAGGGTTTGAAGTATGAGACGAGGGCCCCTCCTCCAGGGGCAGGGGCCTTGCTTATATAGCCCTTTCGGATGAATCTGGGCCGTCGGATCAAACCGACATTGAACGGACGGTTTTCCTTGATCCTCTAGGTCGGTGGAGCATAATCCTCGAGGTGGAGCCTGATTGGCTCCGGGGCCAGGGCGGGCGCCCTAAGGACCAGGGCGGGCGCCCTGTGTCCGGCTCCATTACGCCTCCCGTTCGTTCTCGTGGCTTCTGGACTCTTCTAGATGTAAGATAATTACCTGTTCGGTTAATATCCCGTCATTAATCCGACATGTGGGCCTTTCTTCCGTATTTCCTGATAACCCCCTGTAGAAATTGATAAACAGCAAAACTCGTGGAATTCTGTCAGATAAAACCCTAAGTCTAGGTGTTGGTTTCATTTGGATCCTTTTCTCTATTTATTTGATAGTTATAATTGATACTTAAGGACCGTCAACAAACTCCCCCAAGCTTACCTCTTGCTCGTCCCTGAGCAAGGAGAGACTCTGTAGTTGCTGAAATGCCTTTGAATTTTGATGGTACACATGCTTTCTAATAGAGTCTCATCTCTGAGTTAAAGTAAACTGTCAAGACTTAAAACTTACTCATTATACCTTTCACCATGGGGCTTGCAACCGTCACCTTTGTCTTGAGCGGTTAAAAGATAGAACAGTCTAGTCAAGCGCCATGTCTCTTATTCTTGATTAGCTATAGCTCTTGGAGTTTTTTGCAGATTTTCAAATAAAACTCAGAGATTCCTTGTATGACTCTCTCAGGTCTCTCTTTTGTGGTATTTCTGGATCCTCACCAAGGCAGTAATGATGTCTGCCTTCTCTCTCATCCTATTCTAATAAGGCTTTTGATATCTGGAGCTCATCGGTGGGAGATAAAGTATACATACTTACAAGACATTTATTGCATAGTCAAACCATGGATCCAGAGAAACAAGCCAATAAGTCAAATCAAGATGTGCATGTGTGGCGAATAAATGGTGTATGGTGGTAGTGATGATAACAATGATGAAAGTCTAATTCTACTTTTGCTCTTTTTGAGGGGATACATACCTTTCTTGCTTTTAAAGCTCTTGAGGAGAATGAGGTGCTCTATATTTTCTTTTTTTTCCTCTCAGGTGGGTATCTTGTACCCCTAATTCTACTGTCGGACACTTGTCCATTTTTACCTCTCTTCTCACACTTTTTCTTTTTTTTTCATCGAGGTTCCGAGCACTTGCTCCTTTTTATTTCCTCGTATCTTTTTCTTTTCGAGGTTCCGGGCACTTGCCCCTTTTTATTTCCTCGTATAGAGCACTCATCTCCTTAGAACAATATAGCAAGTGGTAGTAACCAAAATAGCTTGAGCATTTATTTCACAGGGGATAACAAGAATGGGAAAATATTTTTGGCTATTCTCTCCCGGATTAGGAGTAGAATAATTTTATGTGGATCTGGAGATGAGAATGAGTGGATATATGTGGATGCGTACTTCCGGAGTAGAAGCAGCATGTATGAGTGATCGTGCAAGTGAATCTTGATTTTAACTGCATGACAAGCTCCTAAGGGTCTACACAGCTTGACTATACTCAATGCTCATAAGCAGTAAAAAGTAAATGTATGGCTTAAAGTCTAGCAAGCATGTATGTATGGTTGTGGTAGGAACTTAAACTCTCATCATACAGGAACTCATCATGTAGCATTTTAAGATTTTCAAAGATAAAATTCTCCAGAATTCTAGCATCTCTAGGAATAGATAAACAGCAGCTCAACCTTCCCATATCATATCCGTTAACAACTTAGACTTTAGATCAAGTTCTCTTCCCACAAGTTCAGGTTTAGAGCAAGCTTTAAATGATAACAGTTATGTCTAAACTTAGAGAGAGGACTTCAAATTTGAAAGTTAGGCAAAGTAACTATTCATCATATCCATGCTAGAGTTTTATTATTATTTAGATTCAGTTTAGCATAGCCACTTTATTTATTTATTAAAACACACTAAGCAAAAGATATAGGTATATATATATAAGCACAAAATCTTTATTTGGTTTTTTTTTCATAGTTATGTATATTTTTATTTTTATAGGGTAGAAGTATAAATATAAAGATAAAGATAGAAATACTTAGCAAGATAATGGGGGTGCTCTCCCCCAAGCTGGATCTTGACATAATCTCTTCTGATGTAGCTAGCAGATGGCGGAGGTGTATTTGAAAGTCGGCAGCACCCTGACAGCGATTAGAATGTCCTCTGTCTGCTAGTCTCCTTGAATTCTGTGAAGCTCAAATAGACAACAAAGCTTTGTGGAACTGATTAAGTGTTAGCATAAATATCTAGCCTTTATCATGCTGAGCCTCCTTGATTTTTTTATGTTGTGTTTTTTTTCTTTTATAAAGCAGAAGAAAATATTTATGTATTTATTATATATATATATTTTTTATGCCACCACAGTGAATGTACTTATGGGTTTTATGCCACTCGCATACTCACATGGGGCTTTAGGGTTTTTAACATTTTTATTTTCTTTTTAAGATAGTATGAATATGATTAACTAAGCAAACTATTTAAGATAAAGTAAATAATTAAAAGGAAAGGATAACTACCAAGTTACCTCTTGGCAAGGCGTTCGGTGTTTTTAAGTCCTCTGAACGGGACTCTTATTCGTTCAGTCGTCCTGGGACTTGGTGGATGGCGTAGTCGGTGGTTCCGGCAGCGCCTCTTCTTCATGTGCAACTGTCTTTTCTTTCCATACTTGTCTCGGTGCTTTGGTCTCCTCAGGACAGTGTTGGTTGAGTGGTATGTCTTCAGATCTTACCACTTCTTCATAATCTGCCCATCCATCCTTGATGACCTGTTGCTTCTGATTGTGGTTACGCCGCCTTCTTCTTGTCCTGACCTGCTTGGATTAAGGATGATGGGTGGATCATATTCATCTTCTCCCATGTCAATAACCTGAAAGTCTATATGGACAAAGTGATCGTCTATCTTGACAGGGATGTCAGTTACTGTACCTTCGACCTGTCGGAATGTCTGATCTGCCATCTGGAGCTGAATATATGTTGGGTTTAAGGGCATGGTTCCGAACAGAAATTCATAGGTGACCTTGGCCATTATGTTGACGCCCGACCCAGTGTCACAAAGTGTCTTGTAGAAGTGGGACCCATTAATGGAGCAATAAATGCTTGGCATACCTGGGTCGTCCTTCTTAGGCAAGAACGGTGACTTGAGTTGGCGATCTTGACCTTTGTGCACGGCAGTGACCATCTTAGCTGTCTCCGTCCACACTTGCTTCTTGCTCTTGTTCCTCCTGTTGGTCCTCTTCCTTGGTTCATATTGGGGTTGCTCTGGGATTTGTGCGGTCTTGTTCTTGAAGGAAAACGTTTCCTTCCTCCCCTTGATGTAGAAACTGATCTTGGCAGCACTAGCATAGATGACAGCTCCCGCGGTGTTCAGGAATGGTCTCCCTAGGATGACGGGAGCCCTCTCATCAGAACCGGTCTCTATCACTACGAAGTCTGCTGGAGCGTACGAGGAACCCACTCGGACACAGATGTTCTTCAATATTCCTCTCGGGAAACTCAGTGTCCTATCTGCAAGCTGCAAACACATGGTTATTTCTAATAATGGTTGTGAAAAGAGTTTTTCATAGAGTACCCTGGGCATGATGTTGACGCTGGAGCCAAAGTCACAGAGTGCTTCTGGGAAGTCTCGCATGCCGATGGAGATCGGGATGACGGGGCGTCCTGGATCGCCTCTCTTGACCGACAGACGGTCAGTACTTACTTCCACGATAGGGTTACTCCAGTAATCTCCTGCATCAAACATGTCTACAAGATTTGCAGATTCTAGTCCTTCCGGTTGTGATGGTATACCGGGGTTAGTAGCAGGAACAACAGCAGCTATTTGATTCAACTGAGATTCAATTATTTTATTAAAGCTAATCTGGTTCTTGATGGCAGTAGAGAAATTATCCATTCTATTATTTATATTTTCTAGTATTTTATCATTAGATGCCAATTTCTTAGACAGGTTATCCATTAGCTTTCCTTGGTTGGATACTAACTCTCTCAAAGGTGGATAATTATTATTATTATTGAAAGAATTGTTACCTTGGTAATTACCTGAGTAGTTAGGCCTCTGTTGATTCCAACCTTGATTCTGCTGAGGACGGTTGTAGTAGTTGTTGTTGTTATTGTTGATGTAGTTCACGTCCTCCAGCAACTTAGGACAGTGATTGCCCGAGTGTCCAGTACCTCCACACTCCTCACAAGTCATGTGGGAGTCGTAGACGTGCATGACTTCTTTCTTTTCTCCAGCTCGATCATCGAGCTTCTTCATGAGTAGGTTAGCTTGGCAGACAGCATGTCTACCTCCTTGAGCTGGTGCATACCTCCACCTCTCTTGCGTGTCTGAGTTCTTTCTTCATTCCAACCTTGGTTGGATGCCATCTTCTCCACAAGAGCTGTGGCTTGAGGTATGGTGAGTGATAGGAATGCTCCTCCAGCTGCAGCATCCATGGTTTCACGGGCACTGTTAATGAGCCCATGATAAAATGTCTGCATCAGTAGCCAGCTTTCCATTCTATGATGGGGACATTCTAGGATGTAGTCTTGGAAACGCTTCCATGCTTCTGGAACGGATTCATCATGTTGTTGCTGAAAACTTGTAATCTTCCCACGGAGAGCATTGGTCTTGCCCATGGGAAAGAATTTGGCCAGAAAGTTCGTGGAGCAGAGTGCCCATGTAGTGTTCTTCTCCTTTGTAGCGTAGAACCACTGCTTCGCTCTCCCCAACAGTGAGAATGGGAAAAGGCGAAGTAGTATGGCGTCTCTGGGGACTTCAGCCATGGTGAAAGTGCTGCAGATCTCCAGGAAGTGTTGAAGATGAGCACTAGCGTCTTCATGTGGCTTCCCACAGAACTGGTTATCTTGCACCATGTTGATGAGCCCAGGCTTGAGCTCGAAGTTGCAGCAGGTCCAGTGCGGATGTTGTCCGTAGTGGGAGCTGAGAACTCACGGATCGACTTGTTCGCCATGGCTTCGAATTCAGTCGACAAATTCCGGATGAAACTTCGGCGGTCTTCGGATTTGGATGAAGCTTTGTGCTGAAGTGTTGACGATGTCTTCTTGAGCTTGGCTCTTGTTCTTCTGAATAAGGCTTTGGGATCGTCAACAAAGTTGTCTGGAAGATGTCTTCTATTCATGCATCACCCTGCAATAAATAATCAAAATGGAAAATACAGGGGTAAAACTGTATAAGAGAATTGATAAGCTCGATCAGATTAGTGATGCAAATGATGACTCAAAGTTCCATATTCATTCCTACTTAGTAATCAACCTTCCCCGGCAACGGCGCCAAAAATGCTTGTTGGGCATTCTTAACGTCACTACCAAAAGTAGACTTAGTTTTCTAATTCTGATAACGGCGCCAAAAATGCCAAACCTATCCCTCATGCCACTTAAGCCAAGTTGTCATCCCCAGCATGACACGAGAGATGCGGTATTGAAATATGCATTTGCTCATCAAGATAAATAATAAAAGGGATCTGCAAGCGCACAGATTAATACCGATGTAGCATTTTAACCGGGAAGTATTCCAGGTATCATTATTTATATTTTTACCACTGGGAAGGGATTTCTAAGTATCATGGTTGATAATGGAATGAGAATATGGAACTGAGTACACATCATTGCATGTATAACCGAGAGTATTTATCAATCTCTTTATACAGGTATAAATGTCACATTAAGTAAAGGTAAAGTGATAATGGTGACAAAGATAATTAATCTGATCAGCTAGCCACATATAATAATGATAAGCACCTCAACAGATATTCTAGCAAGTCATTAGCATGGAATTAGGATGAACTACAAAGATATTCCCTAAGTTATTATTAACTATAAAGTCTAGCATATCATAGTTAGTGCAATTATACTTGGCAATCATGGTGAGAAAAGACTATATCCATGCATAGTGAATATTAGCAAGGAAGATGAAGAACATAGCAATCACTCCCCTGTAATAGTGTTGCTCTGCCTGCCCTATACACGAGAGGGGAACTATATAAGAATCAACGAAGCTGTCACTATCGCGAACTACCCCACAATCCGGCATATAGGGTGCAATCGCAGATAAATACGGTATAGACACCACGTCTACACAATAATTATCATTCACCCACTGTACACATGGATAAACGCTATACGATCCTAGGCATGTATATAATTCCAATCTAACTAAGCCAAGCATATAACTATGATAAACTAAGAACAATATAATTGCAAATATAATCAAGTAGAGCAAAGTCATAACCAATATATTGAAATAGAACAAAGTCATATTCATAATATTGAAGAACAATGATGAACAATTGAAGAACAATAGAGGAATTACCAAGAATCCTCTTGACAGATCCGGGAACCAATCGAAGATTGACTCCTTCTAGTTCTAATCCTATGTAGCTATGCTAACTAGAGATATAGTTGATGTGGTGGCTCTAGGGCTTGATCAGAGGCTCTCCTCCTGAATTAGGGTTTGAAGTATGAGACGAGGGCCCCTCCTCCAGGGGCAGCGGCCTTGCTTATATAGCCCTTTCAGATGAATCTGGGCCATCGGATCAAACCGACATTGAACGGACGGTTTTCCTTGATCCTCTAGGTCGGTGGAGCATAATCCTCGAGGCGGAGCCTGATTGGCTCCGGGGCCAGGGCGGGCGCCCTAAGGACCAGGGCGGGCGCCCTGTGTCCGGCTCCGTTATGCCTCCCGTTGATTCTCGTGGCTTCTGGACTCTTCTAGATGTAAGATAATTACGTGTTCGGTTAATATCCCGTCATTAATCCGACATGTGGGCCTTTCTTCCGTATTTCTTGATAACCCCCTGTAGAAATAGATAAACAACAAAACTCGTGGAATTCTGTCAGATAAAACCCTAAGTCTAGGTGTTGGTTTCATTTGGATCCTTTTCTCTATTTATTTGATAGTTATAATTGATACTTAAGGACCGTTAACACCGGCCTGACATGTGGGGCCAGTCGGCCCCACCTGGCAGCCGCAGGGCTTCTACTTCGTTCCCGTACCTTTTGGTGTCTTCTACGTCCTTATAGTGTCACTTTCTGATCCGTTCACGTAATGAGTCATGTCTTGAGTGGATTCCTTCCTTCCCAGCTTCTAGATAAATCCCTGGAAAAGATTATTTTGCAAAGCTGTGGACTCTTGTCAGTTTAGTCCCTGGTCTTGTGATGATGATGGTTCTAGGGTCTTCTAGAGTCTTCCGAGTCGTATTTATCGAGGACTTTCTCTCTGGTGCTCCAAATAGGGCAAATGATATGTCCGTCTCAATCGTCTCAACGAGCTCTCTGCAATGATGTGCTCAGATTCTTCACTTGGGATACTTTTATATGACAAAATATCAAATATCCTGCAAAACAAGTGAGAACAACACAACTCGTGGAACTCATTAGAATAAACCCCTATAACCCTACTTTACACATTATTTCAGACCTTTTCCTGAAGTAGTTGATGGTTAAAAATTGGAGTTAACTAACGTCGACACTGGTGGTGGATTTGGACGGTGGAAAAGAGAAGATAGTGGAGGTGAGTGGAAGTTGATGAAATAATGTGATGTGATATATGTGAGGTGGAGTCTATGACATGTGAGTCCTATAGGAGTGGGCCCTATTATAAATATTTATATATGCAGAATCATTTAGGTAAAATAAAATGCATGAGTAGAAATATTTTTATGCCACCATAGTAAATTCTTGATACGAGTTTTTACACACCGTAAAAATTATTTATGTGGGGCGTGAATTTGATAATGTGATAGAAAAAAATATTTGTGTAAATTAAAAAGTAAACTCAGATAACTACCAACTTACCTTTCGGCGAGGGTTCAAATTTTTTAAAGTCCTCCGAACTAGACTCCCAATATATTTTATTCTTTCTAAGTGTCTAACTCCTATGACGATGACTCTGATATGTCTTCCTTGTATTGGCATACCATCTTCACAGTAAAGTTGAGTTCGGGTTTTGGCTTGAATGTGAATTATTCTTCTTGCCCATTTATAGTAAACTTGATTTCTCCTTTCCTGACATCAATATGTGCATTGGCGGTGCTCAAAAATGGTCTCCCAAGGATGAGTGACACTTTTAAGTCTGGACTCATGTCTACTACCACAAAGTCTACTAGCACAAAGAATTCTCTTATCTTGACTGGGATGTTCTCAGCAATGCCCAATGGGTATCGAACTGATTCATCTACCAGTTGTAAGCACATTGATGTTGGTTCGAGTGTTGCAAAATTGAGCTTGTGATAGACTGCTGCTGGTATCTGTAACATCCCAGTTTTTCCGAAACCCAAAAATCACAACTGAAATTTTTTTCAAAAACATAGCCATGTTTGGTGAGTGACATGTAGGAAAAACCCCTGTTAGTTGCTCAAGTAGAGCCTACTTAGTGGTAGAAGCATTGCATTTTAATTACAACATATGAGTTGGCTCTTATCGCTTTTTGGTTGCTAATAAAATCAACAACCTCGCTTTAATTAAATAATTGTGAATTAATTAATTAACCCCTAAGTGCCTACTGTTGGACTTGGACCCACCAACCCTAGACTCTAGTGGACTACCCCTAAGGTTGTATACATACTTGGCACACATGTATATACATGTAGGTGCCTTTGGATTAGTTAGTGTGGTGGAGAAAGAAATAGAAAAGCTTAGAAAAGGAAGGGGGAAAAGAAAAGGCCAAATCGGCCTATGTAGCCCAGCTAGGCCCAGCTTATGGCCGCTGGCATTAACGCCATGCGTGCGCAGCACAGCAGGCCGGCAGCCTAGCTAGCCCACCGGCCCAATGCCCAAGCCGCCCGGCCGCTTCACCGTCACCCGGCCAAGTGGGAGGCCCAGTAGGCCGGCCAACTCTCGGATCGGCCCCTCTCTCCCCCACATCGCGCCCACCCCTTCTGGCCACCGACGGACCCGTCCGTCATCTCCCACCCTGGCTGCATCCTCTGCTTTTGAAAAGCAAAGCACCAGCACCGCGGGAGGAATCCCATGCGCCAAAGCCGCTCCTGGCCGTCGGCTCGTGCCCCTCCCTGCCGTGTAGTTGGTCGGATGGAGGACACATCCATGATCCACCCAGCTCGACGCTCCCCGCCCATTCAAATGTCTCGTCGGGGTGACGTCTCCACCTTGGCCCGGCTAGTGACGCCACCGGGCAGCCTTTGACCGAAGGAGTTTTGAATCAGAGCCCCACCGGAGCGCCGCAACCTACCAAGCCCCTCAACAAACCACAACCAGGTTCACCTATCCGCCCTACGTGTGTCCCATCCCCGCTGTCCGCCGTTGGCAGAGCTCCAGGGCCATCCATGGCCGCTGCCCCTATAAAAGGAGGCACTTGGATGCCTCATCACCCTTCCCAACTCCATTGCCGATCCACCCAACTGAGGAGAGAAGAAGGGGGATGAGGGGAGAAGAGGAAGGCCGGGACCGCACGGAGCGCCGGAGGCACCGGGGCCACCGCCACCGAGCTTGGAGCGACGCCTTGATCGACGACCTCGACGGTGCGGTCGTCCCCGCTTGGCATCGACTCGCCACGGCCTCAACTCACCTCTGCATGGCTATCCTAGCCCCCACGAGCCCCTGGTGAGTCCTTAACGTCCACCACCCTCTGCGCTGTTCACTGCTCCGCCTTGAGCGCCACCGGTGTCACCTCACCACACCCATACTAGGGATGGCTAGGGATAACCCTTTTTCTCCCATCCCATGCTACACCCACCTCGCACACGTACACGGCCTGAGCTGCAACCTCGCCAAGCAACGAGAGCGCGAAAATGCTGAGCTCGAGCCATGCCGCAGAGACCGCCCGCCTTGGGTGCATTCACCATGGCAAGGCCGCTCCCGCACCACCACGACCGGTACAGGTTAGGGGAGAGGGAGCTGAGGATTCACCAAGCCAAGGAACGCGTGAAGACCTAGAGGAAGATGGGAGAGGAGGCGGGATGACTGTGCATGGTGTACCGCCATGTCGTCGTTGCCATGCTCGGCCAAGTCAAGCTCGGACGGCCGTTCTAGCCCAACGCCGGCACGGAGAGGGAAAGGACGATACAGTTAGCTTCACCACCCCTTGGAACGTGCCATGCTCTCAGAGTTGGGGAGGAAAGGAGCCCCAAAAGCTGTAAAGCGCCGCCACTGGCCGTAGTCGCCATGCCCCGAGACGCCGTGGCGGTGCGGTCGCTCCACCCATTCTGGTCCCCATGGGAGCCCCAAGTTGCTTCTATCACCTCGCCATAGCCCTTCCCAGGCCCCTACAAGCCTTAGAGCCACCGGAATGCCCATGCACACGAGCTCGTCGTCGGTGAGTGCGCCACTGTGCGGGGCAGAGCCACAAGAGAGAGGGGTAGTTGGTGTCAGCAGTAGGTGCTCTCGGTGTGCCATGGACCGAGCCGCAGGGAGGGAGTGACTAACGCGGTCCACCGTGAGCCGAGGAGAGTGGTCCATGGAACGCAGCTGGCTGGACCACCGAGGACCGTGACCACACGACCTTTGGCCTTTTCACAGCCCAGTTTGGGCCCAAGCTGCGACGTGGCCTCTTCACAGTTTGACACGTGTCTGGGCCGGGCAGCCCAACCCAGCCTAGAACCGGCCCATGTCTAGGCCCGCCAAGCCCGGTCTCGGCCCAGTCAATGTTGACTGGTCAACGTCGACCGGTCCCACTTGTAACACCCTAGGTGTTTATCACCAATTAAGTAGTGGGTTAAGCTCAAACATGATAGATTAGTGGAGATGACGATGTCAAAGTCAAACCTATGGAAATAAACCCTAACCTAAACTTGGATATGGCACCCTTGCTTACATATAGGCTCAATTAAAAGATATATGCTTGGGTGTTGTTATCAAAGTATCTTCACATGTCTCACATCAATAACTATCTATATTGATCCCTGGAAAAGTTTCATGAAGTTTGGAATAAAAAAGTCACATGAAATGATAAGTCCATTCCTATTGGAATTTGCCCCATTAAGTTAATGGAACTATAGAACATCAACCAAACCTTGCAAACTTACCTAAATGACTCTAGATGAACTCTACAACAAAAGTCATGAAGGGTTCATGTTGAGCAAATGCCAAGAAAATGCCCCAATTGGCCTAAAACCTTAGTTTAGGCTTTATCGAGTTGCTACTTTGACCAAAGTGAAAGTTTGACTTCTGTACTAGTAATAAGGTTTGACCTTTAACAAAAGTTTTAGTTCATATTGTGTAGAACAAAATTTGTTTAATGATCAAGAGCTAGTTTGGTCCCTAACCTAGTCAAATAGAGCTCACAAGAATCAACTCAGTGCTGTTTTGAAGCTCAAAAAAAATTCTAAGTGTTGGACTGCAGTACAGTTTCAGAGTACGTGAATTGGGAGCCCTGTAGAATGAAAACCACGGCGATCCAGACCAAACTTGTATAATAAAAGTTGGAGATTACATGTAGCTCTACAACTTTTATTAGTGAAGTTGTTCCAAACACCCAGCGGAGTAAGAGTTAGAAGGAGGAGAAGAATACAAGTTCAGTCGGCTTGCAACTAAACTGCAGGATTCAGTTTCGGGTACCCATATTTGGAGCCTCTTATCTTCCTAACCAGGCTGATCTAGACGAAGGTGCTTTAATAAAAGTTGTAGTTTAGTTTTCGTAGAACAAACTTTGTTCAAAGGTTAAGATCTGGTTTAGTCTCTAACCTAATATAACAAAGCCCCCAAGTTGGAACTCGGTGCTGTTTTCAGGATCCCGAATTTTGGCTAAGTCTGAGAACTGGAGTTCGTCAGTTTCAGTTTCATTGTAGCTCTCTTTGGGAATTAATATCTCTTAAACCGTTTTGAATTGGACTAAACTCCTTTAATCAAAGTTGTTGTACTCATATAGCTCTAACACATCATGTATTTATTTGCTCAAATAACTAATCGATCTGAGAGATACGGAGGGGGAAAGATGGCGGGTTCAGTCGTACGTTTGAGGTAGAATTAGATTTTTGATTCAGGCAACACGCCATGGCCGACCGTGTGAAGGGTCCTGACGCCGCGTGGCTCGGTCGCGCTCAGCTTGCCACCTCGCCGACCCTTGCGCCGCGTGGAGACGGGAAAAGCCGAGCGCTCGCCTTCATGCTCTCCATTCTGCTCTCCCTCTCGTTGTTCTTCTTCGCCAGGGACAGCGAGCTGAGCAGCCGTCGCCACTGCTCGCTCCTCCACCGCGCCATTGCTTGCCCCAGCGCCCTGCCTCTCCAAATGTGGAAGCCAAGATCCTCCCTCAGTCGCTCACGCTAGCCTTGCTGCCTCCCATTGCTAGTGCGCTGCTGCACGAGCATACGCTCGCCATGGCCGCCGCCATGGCCGAGCTGGAGCTCCGGCCGCCGCTGCCGTTCCCGTCTCGGCTCCCCACCACAGCCATGGCTGCATACACCATCTCCTTCACCTTGTCACGTTCCAACTCGTACACACGCTCGCCCGGACCAAGCATCGCCGGAGCGCCCCGCCGCCGGAGAGGCCGCGGGCTTGGCCGCCGGCGCACGTGGCCGGACCACCTCGGGCCGTCTCGGGCCAAGCTGAGGGCACCGTTAGGTGCGCCTTAGGATGGAGATGCTCCGCCACCAACCCACTACCGACGACGAGCCTCCTCCGGCCGGCACCGCAAGCTCCGGCGACCTCCCTGTTTGTTTTCGCGTCAGGGACCTCGAGCTTGAATTCGACTAAAGCGAGGGGGTTATGTGAACAGCTATAGACTCATGTGAATAGTACTCCAAGGACTGATTTGTTGTAGTTTTTGCTGATTTTTGAAAATGGGATAGTAAATCATAGAAAATTCATAAAATAGCAAATGAAGACTTTTTGGAATCCTTGTGAAATTGTCTATGCAATGGATCTATAACATGGCATGTTTTAGTTTAAAGTTTTAGCTGTAAAAATAGATTAATGCAACTAGGTTTTGAATGCTAGTTGGATCTGTTATTTTTAATAACTATAAATATGTAACTCCAAATGAAGTGACAATTTTGTGGCATGTTAATCTTGTGATGTATAATGTCTAGTAAAAATTTCAAGATTTTAGTCTTGATAATTTAGGATCTATAAAAATAACAAATGCTATATGCTGCTTTGCTTCTATTCTGGACAGTTCTACATATATGCATTGTTTGGCTTAGTTAAGTTATGAATCATGCCTTGATGACAATAAATGATTTGTAGTAATTTTCTTAAGCTTTTCAAAAATCTAAAGAGCACAATTTTTGGTTAAGTATATGTTTAACTATAGTAGTCTAAAGTGTTGTAGCTATTTCTGTCCAAACCCAGAAAGGGTTGCCTTGTTTATAATGTGTGACCTAGTTAGTAGCACAATTAGCTCTAGATGTTTATAACAAAGTTGTTCAAAACTTGTTAATATTTCTAAAAAGTCCAGAACCATAATTATTGGATTTGTGAAACTCAAGTTATAACGGTTGAAAGTGGCATATCAGATTCTGTCCATATTTTGGACAAAGATGCAATTATTTAATTAATTGACCATGTTAACTGTAGAATCATCTTAAGATGATTACAAGAAAGTTGTAGGTAACTTTATAAGCTTTCCATAAAGTTGAGAATCATGTTTTTTGGAGGTCTAGAACTCCATTTATGCTTCTCTGAAGTTTTTATCAGTTTTCTGTCTATAATTGTACCACTGCTGTTGGGCTGCATGTGTGGTGTTACTCGTGCAACTAGTTTCATGGTGTAAATGATGTTTACTATGGTTTTGGTAAATACAAAAGCTGTAGATAATTATCTTATCTTGCTTGTGTTAAATTTTCATGATCCCAGGTCTGAAAGTTTAAGAGTTGCATGATTAATAAGTCTACTGTCAGATTTTAATTACCTTCTGTGTAGACTTTAAAGATTGGCATGTTTGGTCATGATAACTTGGGAATCATGTTGAGATGATTAAAGATGAAATGTAGATAATTTCATAAGCTTTCCAGAATATCTTCGTTCAAGTCATTTGGATTTAGGGATCTCCAGTTATGATTGATTTGCTGAGCTACTGTATGTATGTCCAGAAAGTGACAGATTTTAGTTGTAGTGCTTTGATTAACTTTGCCATGCTAGTGTGTTGAAGTGTGACTCATACCTTTGAAAGTACTTGGGTTAGTACCCTGTGATCTTGAGCCTTGTGTCTTGCTTGATGTGCTTGCCATCTTCTATGTTATGCCCTAATGTGGATTAAGTTAATTAGCTCTAGGTGTTGATGAGAACTTTGGTATGCTTGTTTGATTACTCTGTTTATTGCACTTCTATGCATTCACACATGTGCATGGTTGTATCTCATATAGGTACGCTAGCAGAAACGTGTGAAGGATGTGGCGTTGGAGCCAAACCCGAAGACGGTGTTTGGTGGATCCAAACCCGAAGATAGAAGGACCGGACAAGTGGTAGATTGGAGGTTGCTCGCCAAGTGACTTCATCTGACATACTCTAACTTGAGTCAGACCCCAGGCAAGCCCCGGAGCATTATAAGCCTCCTACCTTTAAAGCAATTTATTCTATATATGTTATAAGTATTGTTGCATTAAGTGGTAGGAGTTGGTTGGAAACCCTTGCTGCATTATATCATTCCTTGTCCAGATATATGAATCATTGAATCCTACATAGACTAGGATCGAATAGATGATTAGCCCTGCTTTAAGCGGTAGAAGTCAGGTGATTTCCTGTCACCTGCGAGATATAGGGATATTCATATATGGCACGGTTGGCTATATTTGCTATCGTGGAATGGAACCATGTGTTAATAAAATGAAATGAGACCGGGCGGAATGATGATAGTGAAGCAACAAGACATGGAGGCCTTGGGTGTGGATCTATCCCCGTTTGAGTTGTTTAAGGACCGATTCGTTGTACGTCCTTGAGTCATGTTGAACGCAGTCTAACACTTAGTTGGCCGGATAAGTCGTTCCGACCGCGAAGCCGAGTAATATGGTTCAGGCCGGGAATCGAATGGTAGGTTGCTTCTTGGAGGAGAGAAAGGATGTGCTTGGGGACATTGGCGTGAGACCAAGGGGGGTTAGAGTCCCTATCACCTGGCAGAGTGTCGCCCTTGGGGTCGCGACATCATTCGGAACCGCGATTCCTGAATCATATGAAAAGGTGGCCTGTGCGACCCTGGCAGGGGTCTGCATGGTGAGTGTTAGAAATACCCCTCCAGCTGGATAGGAATTCAATTCGAATCGCCGTCGCTCCCGGTTTGTGAGCACTTGACTTGAGCAGCGGCAACGTAGATTCCATTAAATTAAACGGATGGTTAATTGGATAACGATGGAAAGGTTGCCTCAATTTATACCTGCTATGGTTAATATTGTTTGCTTCTAATAAAGTGAGTGCTCTAGGACAGGTTCTAATATAGATGACAGGTTAATGATAATTAACTTGATGCTTAAGCATTAATGATTACTTATCCATAATAAGCTTTTATGCAAAATGTTGTCAAGCTAGCCCACCTTATATCAGCCTTGCATGATCCTTGGTGTCACTTTATTTCTGGTTTATGACGGGTAAGTCTAGCTGAGTACATTCTCGTACTCAGGGTTTTATCCCCACTTGTTACAGGTTGTGATGTATCTTGGCGACTACAAGAGTTGGTTGACTCCTGCCGTAGAGGCGGAGTGTGATCACGGGCATGATCCTTCTGAGTTATCTTCTCTCTAATGCTTTTGTTGGAAGTCGACCTTAGTACTGGCATATATTTGAAATAAAGGTGTTGTTAGTTTCAAATTACTTTGCTTCCGCTACTTTTGAACTTAAGTTGTAATAACTATGTTGAACTCCGATGTATATTCAATTACTTGTGAACTGGTTGTAACATGTGACTTGTTATGTTGAATCACTACGATCTTGGCTGGTATGTTGGTTGGTTTGAAATCCCTCGTGATTTCATTGGACTACCGGAGTTATATGGGCTCAAGTGCGAGAATTTGATCACTTCGGTGATTATTTTTGTACTTGTGCTCTTATAATTTGGACGGTTCCGTTACAGCTGGTATCGGAGCAAGATTCAACATTAAACTTGTCGTATGTGTATTTAAAACAAAGGTTTTGTTTTATAAAATAAGTTTTATCAACTTATAGCTATATATAGGTTTGTGAAATCTGAATTCTAAACCTAAGTATGCCAGTGGTCAATTTCCTTATGCCCATATAAGGATTATTAGGTGGCTTATATAAGTACTAACTTGGGGGTTTTTAATTTTTCATCTACGCCCAGGCCAAGGTATGTATGTGTGATGACTCTCTCACACTATGCTACCCGGTGTGTCAAATTAGAGGTAGCCTTCATATATGAAATAGTCATATATGTCGCTAGTTTACTTTTATACAACATCGCACCTACGCTCAGGTAAGTGTGAGTTGTGAGAGCATGACCGTACAACCTGCGGTCTAGGGGAGAGCTAGTTTTGGTTACTGGATTATTTACATGTTACACACATGTATATATGAAGGTACTTAATTGTGGGTGATCGAATGATTCGGGTAGTTTTGGTGCTACATGTATATATACAGGGGTATATGTATATGGAAGTACTTAGAATTTTACTTTCCTGCTTTCATTGTGTGCTTTATTGGGGAATTGTTGGGCTGCAATGAAACTTTTCTACAGGTACGCTAACCACGAATGCGTAAGTCGAATGTAGCTGTCGACTAGCTATATATCGAGAGAGTGCGTGTTATGCCACCGACATAGAACGTGATCGCCACCTTAGGTTGGCAATCTTGTGAGGACGAATAGGATGAAGCATGCATCATCCTGATTGTTGCTTTATGCATAGCTATGCTCCTCTCACCCTTGTTCTATAGTGTGTAACTTGTGATCAATGTGTTACACTATCTTCCTTGTGTGAAGCTAAACAAGAATGTCTTACTCTATGTTGTTTTTATAAGTGTTTGCCAATGCTTTAGACCTCACCTAAGTAATTGTGATTCTAATTAATGGATTAAATTGGTTGGCCTAAGGTAATAATGTTTAGAGCTACTAGAATGACATGTTTGTGTGCTCTCTTGTTAAGTAGAACAAAGGCAAGCTTTGTTTTGCTTGTTGGACTTTGGCTGCTAGAATGATTCTGTTGTAGTGATGTTTTTGTGGTCATAATGGTGTTTTCTGTGGTTAGGGAGAATACCAAAGTTTTAGCTAACTTACTTTTCTAGCTTGTACTAAAATTTCATGACCCTAGGCCTTATGGTTTGAGAGTTATAACTTTTAGAAGTTTACTATCAGGTTTTGCTTATGCTTTGAGTAGATCTGAATGTTTGATTTGTTTGACCTATGTGAATATGGAATCAAGTCTTGGAGATAATAGAAGAAGTGTAGTACTTTTTCTAAGCTTTCCAAAATGTCCTATAGCACTAATTTTGGTGGTCTAAATCTCTAATTATGAGCATGCAAAGTGGAATGACAGAATCTGTCCAAATCTGGGCAGAGATGTCTTCTTTATCTTGTTTGGCCTTGTTAGCTGTAGAATCACATTAATATGATATTAAGAAAGTTATAGAAAACTTAATAAGCTTTACATAAAGTTAAGGCTCAGCCTTGTTGGGTCCCTAGAACTCTAGTTACGCATTTTCGAAGTTCTTGTCAGTTTTCTATCCATATTGGTACAGATCTGAAACATTAGCATTGTTGGCCATGTTAACCTATGATTTAGCTTTTGGTATGAATAATTAAAGTGTAGTAATATTCCTAATCTTTCTAGAAAGTCTAGGATCACCTTTGTGGGATGTCTACAACCTCAGTTATGGTTGAAACAAGTAACTAATGTGCTGTTGTCCAGATTCTATGCACATGCTAAGTTACCCACCTTAGCTAGCGTTTGTTTTGGGCTAAACATGTAGTTAGTTCTTGTTTTAGACAAAGCTTGTTAGGGGTGAGCCTAGTGATTAGTAATGATTGCTGTGTGCGAGCTTTTTGCTTGGTAATAGTTGCTTGAGTTCATTTGTGTAAGCTTCTTCATGTGTGCTTGAAGTTATGATGCGGGTATGTATGCTTGTTATCTAATTAGTGCCATAGTTGTCACCTCGTTGTCCTTGGTGAGCATACGAGTGTCGCATAGCTTTATCCTAGAACAACGTTCACGTTACGTAATTGTATGGTTGTTGTCTTCAATTAGGTTCTCTCTTAGGAGTCTGAGCCTGTAGACTTGGTGGTTAGCCCTTCAATGTTGTATTCATGCCTTTGCTTGATCAAAAGTCCAAAGTTTAGTTCTCATATATGTTTGCATAAGTCGTGAATGTTTTGCGTTTGTGCATCTGCTTGACCTAAAAAGCCTAAGCTTGTTTCATTATATGTTGCTTATGTCGTAGACGCCCATACCCTTTGGGGAACACCCTTGTCGACTGACCAACCAAGTTAACTTTTATCAACGCTAGCCTTTGACCATGGTTCGTACGCTGCCAGTTGTGGAGACCATACCCAAATCCATGTTGGACCTTCCGGTTACCTCTCCTAAAGGTTAGCTAGTGTAACGCAACGTCTCTCTGCTATGGCCTCTAAATCGTGTGCTGGCAAATTCGTGCATCTACCTTATTAACTCAATCTATGACTACATATCGGTTTTCGCCCTTGAAATTTGCTTAATCCGTCCCCAACCTTCTCAGTCTCGAGATGTTTATCAGTCTTGATCTCATGTTGTTGCCCAACATGAATGAATCTCCTGTTAATCTTTATCTGGTACTCCCCTCGGTGGACGCAAGTCGTACGTAGAATTTAAGCAAGAGTCTCTTGCTCAGTTATCCTTAGCAATTGTGCAATGTTCTCTTGTGCTATATTTTGATCTTTGGATCATTTTCATGTTGATTCTAAACCTTGCGACTACCTTTGCTTGCTATCCCTCCTTGTATGGCGCTTACTCTTACAGCCCAGTGGTGCCACTTGAAATTTCACTTTCGTTGTGCATTTAGTAATGGTGTTATGAGTAGCCGCTAATGGTGCCGCGACGAAACCAAGGGCCTCCTGTGGCTGCAGACACATGGCCGGCTGCTTGGCACGCGCTGGTATCATGGTTTCTAGTCATGATCCATTATCAAACGACAGACGATGTGTTATGTTATCATGTTCCTTTTCTTGGTTATCTCTCTATATTGTATCGTAAGATCCATATCTTCGACCAAAAGTAGTAGACCTTGCTCCTGAAGTTGCTAAAAGGATAACCTTTGAAGAACAGGTCACCGATATAAACATTAATAGACTACCATAGGTGGTAGACAAGTGACTCTGCTTACTTGTCCCAGTATCGACGAACGTCATCTAGTGAGCAAAGTATCTCATCTCTGTTGGATAAAAAGGACACACAACACTTAATGTTGGACAAGTTATCTGTAGGATGAGAATTGATTGTCGCTTTGTGCATATGACCGGAGCTATCCAAGTCTCAATCTTGTGTGCATAATAACCATACCGTCGAAATCAACCATTTCTGGTGTGACTCCTTATCTGCTGACTTCGATGGCAACCATCTGCTTTGTATCGACCACAATTATATTGTGGTCAAGAGAGAAGAGTTGGAACTTTTTAGTGTTGAGAGACAACTGATTAGTTACCAATAGGAAGGTTAATCTCCAGCTAGGTAACGACTCTTTGGTAGCTACGAAGGCTATGTCTTACCAAGCAATAACCAACAAGAAGTTAATCAACTAGCCAACAACTTGAGAGATATTCTATCTTCTAGAGCCATTGTGATCAAGTCAATTCCATCTTGGACAATCACACAGATAGTGCAAAGTGTTCTATCAACTAAAGTGAAGAATTAGAGAAAGTATGCCCTAGTTCCGATCCGCATCCTTGTGCCCATAGGTGCCACAAACGGTTTGTCCATAACTGTGAAAGAAATTTGAGAAGTGTCAAACAATAGATTTCCTATCTTAAAGCTGTTGTTTGATCCCAAAGAGGTTGGTCTGACAAAGTTGTTATGCTGCAAGTCAACTCAACTTACAGTACAACTAAGTCACCAAGAAAAATTTTACTCAATCGCTTGGTGGTAGACTACTCCCCGTGGTTTAGTGAATATTTATAACTTTTGTTGTCCTTAATGCCTCACTACATTTTTATTTGGTAATGATTTTTCCAATGATGACATACTTTGGTACCTTATAAGTGTTCTTACCCAAGAGGTTGCATCTGATTCAACCCAGGTAACTGTTGTCTTTGGATAAGAGAATCTTCTTAGGTAACATTTGGCAGAAATACGAAGCCAACAGAGTCACCTATCACATTCACTGACCCCTCAATAGACTCAAATAATACCGTGTTGTTATCAGAGAAAGAGAACTGCACACATGGAATAGGAAGTAGCTTTCCATTAGTTGATATCTAAAGGATTGAACATTTACGACCAACATAGACCTTGTCTATTGGTTAGTCAATACCATATAACCTCAGAGAATGTTTGTTGCCTATGATCACACCTTTTGGAAGGTTGTGCTCAAGCCATTTTGGTAGAGAACTGCTTTTCAAACTTTGTGAACATAGGATCATTTCAATGAGTATATTTCTGAAGATTTTGGTCTAATGTCAAGTTCATATGGCCTATGTTGTGCTCATTAGAGAGTCAGATACTTGTGAGTGGTTCGCTCATGTACCAAATGTTCTTCGTACACTGAGAAGGAAGGACTGTGTTATTTTGGATTCCTCCTAAAGTAACAATGCTTCATGGAAGTCAATGAAGGAAATTCTTTAGACAAATTTTACCATGAAGAGTACGTATCAGAAAGTGCCTTTGGTCAAATTGTTCACCGATGTTGAAGCTTTTAGCTAAATGCTATAGCAGATGTTGGGAACTAGATAACGTGTCTCTCTTCCTTAAAAGATCTTCCATTTCGAATCTCGGGACGCGATTCTTTTAAGGGGGGAGGGCTGTAACACCCTAGGTGTTTATCACCAATTAAGTAGTGGGTTAAGCTCAAACATGATAGATTAGTGGAGATGACGATGCCAAAGTCAAACCTATGGAAATAAACCCTAACCTAAACTTGGATATGGCACCCTTGCTTACATAAGGCTCAATTAAAAGATATATGCTTGGGTGTTGTTATCAAAGTATCTTCACATGTCTCACATCAATAACTATCTATATTGATCCCTGGAAAAGTTTCATGAAGTTTGGAATCAAAAAGTCACATGAAATGATAAGTCCATTCCTATTGGAATTTGCCCCATTAAGTTAATGGAACTATAGAACATCAACCAAACCTTGTAAACTTGCCTAAATGACTCTAGATGAACTCTACAACAAAAGTCATGAAGGGTTCATGTTGAGCAAATGCCAAGAAAATGCCCCAATTGGCCTAAAACCTTAGTTCAGGCTTTATCGAGTTGCTACTTTGACCAAAGTGAAAGTTTGACTTCTGTACTAGTAATAAGGTTTGACCTTTAACAAAAGTTTTAGTTCATATTGTGTAGAACAAAATTTGTTTAATGGTCAAGAGCTAGTTTGGTCCCTAACCTAGTCAAATAGAGCTCACAAGAATCAACTCAGTGTTGTTTTGAAGCTCCAAAAAAAAATTCTAAGTGTTGGACTGCAGTACAGTTTCAGAGTACATGAATTGGGAGCCCTATAGAATGAAAACCACGGCGATCCAGACCAAACTTGTATAATAAAAGTTGGAGATTACATGTAGCTCTACAACTTTTATTAGTGAAGTTGTTGCAAACACCCAGCGGAGTAAGAGTTAGAAGGAGGAGAAGAATACAAGTTCAGTCGGCTTGCAACTAAACTGCAGGATTCAGTTTCGGGTACCCATATTTGGAGCCTCTTATCTTCCTAACCAGGCTGATCTAGACGAAGGTGCTTTAATAAAAGTTGTAGTTTAGTTTTCGTAGAACAAACTTTGTTCAAAGGTTAAGATCTGGTTTAGTCTCTAACCTAATATAACAAAGCCCCCAAGTTGGAACTCGGTGCTGTTTTCAGGATCCCGAATTTTGGCTAAGTCTGAGAACTGGAGTTCGTTAGTTTCAGTATCATTGTAGCTCTCTTTGGGAATTAATATCTCTTAAACCGTTTTGAATTGGACCAAACTCCTTTAATCAAAGTTGTTGTACTCATATAGCTCTAACACATCATGTATTTATTTGCTCAAATAACTAATCGATCTGAGAGATACGGAGGGGGAAAGATGGCGGGTTCAGTCGTATGTTTGAGGTAGAATTGGATTTTTGATTCAGGCAACATGCCATGGCCGACCGTGTGAAGGGTCCTAACGCCGCGTGGCTCGGTCGTGCTCGCTCAGCTTGCCACCTCACCGACCCTTGCGCCGCGTGGAGACGGGAAAAGCCGAGCGCTCGCCTTCATGCTCTCCATTCTGCTCTCCCTCTCGTTGTTCTTCTTCGCCAGGGACAGCGAGCTGAGCAGCCGTCGCCACTGCTCACTCCTCCACCGCGCCATTGCTTGCCCCAGCGCCCTGCCTCTCCAAATGTGGAAGCCGAGATCCTCCCTCAGTCGCTCACGCTAGCCTTGCTGCCTCCCATTGCTAGTGCGCTGCTGCACGAGCATACGCTCGCCATGGCCGCCGCCATGGCCGAGCTAGAGCTCCGGCCGCCGCTGCCGTTCCCGTCTCGGCTCCCCACCACAGCCACGGCTGCATACACCATCTCCTTCACCTTGTCACGTTCCACACGCTTGCCTGGACCAAGCATCGCCGGAGCGCCCCGCCGCCGGAGATGTCGCGGGCTTGGCCGCCGGCGCACGTGGCCGGACCACCTCGGGCCGTCTCAGGCCAAGCTGAGGGCACCGTTAGGTGCGCCTTAGGATGGAGATGCTCCGCCGCCACCCCACTACCGACGACGAGCCTCCTCCGGCCGGCACCGCAAGCTCCGGCGACCTCCCTGTTTGTTTCGCGTCAGGGACCTCGAGCTTGAATTCGACTAAAGCGAGGGGGTTATGTGAACAGCCATAGACTCATGTGAATAGTACTCCAGGGACTGATTTGTTGTAGTTTTTGCTGATGTTTGAAAATGCATAGTAAATCATAGAAAATTGGTAAAATAGCAAATGAAGACTTTTTGGAATCTTTGTGAAATTGTCTATGCAGTGGATCTATAACATGGCATGTTTTAGTTTAAAGTTTTAGCTGTAAAAATAGATTTATCCAACTAGGTTTTGAATGCTAGTTGGATCTGTTATTTTTAATAACTATAAATATATAACTCTAAATGAAGTAAAATTTTTGTGGCATGTTACTCTTGTGATGTATAATGTCTAGTAAAAATTTCAAGATTTTAGGCTTGATAATTTAGGAGCTATAAAAATAACAAATGCTATATGCTGCTTTGCTTCTATTCTGGACAGTTCTGCATATATGCAGTGTTTGGCTTAGTTAAGTTATGAATCATGCCTTGATGACAATAAATGATTTGTAGTAATTTTCTTAAGCGTTTGAAAAAGCTAAAGAGCATAATTTTTGGTTAAGTATATGTTTAACTATAGTAGTCTAAAGTGCTGTAGCTGTTTCTATCCAAACCCAGACAGGGTTGCCTTGTTTATAATGTGTGACCTAGTTAGTAGCACAATTAGCTGTAGATGTTAATAACAAAATTGTTCACAACTTGTTAATCTTTCTAAAAAGTCCAGAACCATAATTATTGGATTTGTGAAACTCAAGTTATAACGGTTGAAAGTGGCATATCAGATTCTGTCGATATTTTGGACAGAGATGCAATTATTTAATTAATTGACCATGTTAACTGTAGAATCATCTTAAGATGATTACAAGAAAGTTGTAGGTAACTTTATAAGATTTCCATAAAGTTGAGAATCATGTTTGTTGGAGGTCTAGAACTCCAATTATGCTTCTCTGAAGTTTCTATCAGTTTTCTGTCTATAATTGTACCACTGCTGTTGGGCTGCATATGTGGTGTTACTCGTGCAACAAGTTTCATGGTGTAAATGATGTTTATTGTGGTTTTGGTAAATACAAAAGTTGTATATAATTATCTTATCTTACTTGTGTTAAATTTTGATGATCCTAGGTCTGATAGTTTAAGAGTTGCATGCTTAATAAGTCTAGTGTCCGATTTTAATTACCTTATGTGCAGACTTTAAAGATTGGCATTTTTGGTCATGATAACTTGGGAATCATGTTGAGATGATTAAAGATGAAATGTAGATAATTTCATAAGCTTTCCAGAATATCTTCTTGCAAGTCATTTGGATTTAGAGATCTCCAGTTATGATTGATTTACTGAGCTACTGTATGTATGTCCAGAAAGTGACAGATTTTAGTTGTAGTGCTTTGATTAACTTTGCCATGCTAGTGTGTTGAAGTGTGACTCATACCTTTGAAAGTACTTGGGTTAGTACCCTGTGATCTTGAGGCTTGTGTCTTGCTTGATGTGCTTGCCATCTTCTATGTTATGCCCTAATGTGGATTAAGTTAATTAGCTCTAGGTGTTGATGAGAACTTTGGTATGCTTGTTTGATTACTCTGTTTATTGCACTTCTATGCATTCACACATGTGCATGGTTGCATCTCATATAGGTACGCTAGCAGAAACGTGTGAAGGATGTGGCATTGGAGCCAAACCCGAAGACGGTGTTTGGTGGATCCAAACCCGAAGATAGAAGGACCGGACAAGTGGTAGATTGGAGGTTGCTCGCCAAGTGACTTCATCTGACATACTCTAACTTGAGTCAGACCCCAGGCAAGCCCCGGAGCATTATAAGCCTCCTACCTTCAAAGCAATTAATTCTATATATGTTATAAGTATTGTTGCATTAAGTGGTAGGAGTTGGTTGGAAACCCTTGCTGCATTATATCATTCCTTGTCCAGATATATGAATCCTTGAATCCTACATAGACTAGGATCGAATAGATGCTTAGCCCTGCTTTAAGCGGTAGAAGTCAGGTGATTTCCTGTCACCTGCGAGATATAGGGATATTCATATATGGCATGGTTGGCTATATTTGCTATCGTGGAATGGAACCATGTGTTAATAAAATGAAATGAGACCGGGCGGGATGACGATAGTGAAGCAACAAGGCATGGAGGCCTTGGGTGTGGATCTATTCCCGTCTGAGTCGTTTAAGGACCGATTCGCTGTACGTCCTTGAGTCATGTTGAACGCAATCTAACACTTAGTTGGCCGGATAAGTTGTTCCGACCGTGAAGCCGAGTAATATGGTTCAGGCTGGGAATCGAATGGTAGGTTGCTTCTTGGAGGAGAGAAAGGATGTGCTTGGGGACATTGGCGTGAGACCAAGGGGGGTTAGAGTCCCTATCACCTGGCAGAGTGTCGCCCTTGGGGTCGCGACATCATTCGGACCCGTGATTCTTGAATCATATGAAAAGGTGGCCTGTGCGACCCTAGCAGGGGTCTGCACGGTGAGTGTTAGAAATACCCCTCCAGCTGGATAGGAATTCGATTTGAATCGCCATTGCTCCCGGTTTGTGAGCACTTGACTTGAGCAGCGGCAACGTAGATTCCATTAAATTAAACAGATGGTTAATTGGATAACGATGGAAAGGTTGCCTCAATTTATACCTGCTATGGTTTATATTGTTTGCTTCTAATAAAGTGAGTGCTCTAGGACATGTTCTAATATAGATGATAGGTTAATGATAATTAACTTGATGCTTAAGCATTAATGATTACTTATCCATAATAAGCTTTTATGCAAAATGTTGTCAAGCTAGCCCACCTTATATCAGCCTTGCATGATCCTTGGTGTCACTTTATTTCTGGTTTATGACGGGTAAGTCTAGCTGAGTACATTCTCGTACTCAGGGTTTTATCCCCACTTGTTGCAGGTTGTGATGTATCTTGGCGACTGCAAGAGTTGGTTGACTCCTGCCGTAGAGATGGAGTGTGATCACGGGCATGATCCTTCTGAGTTATCTTCTCTCTAATGCTTTTGTTGGAAGTCGACCTTAGTACTGGCATATATTTGAAATAAAGGTGTTGTTAGTTTCAAATTACTTTGCTTCCGCTACTTTTGAACTTAAGTTGTAATAACTATATTGAACTCCGATGTATATTCAATTACTTGTGAACTGGTTGTAACATGTGACTTATTATGTTGAATCACTGCAATCTTGGCTGGTATGTTGGTTGGTTTGAAATCCCTCGTGATTTCATTGGACTACCGGAGTTATATGGGCTCAAGTGCGAGAATTTGATCACTTCGGTGATTATTTTTGTACTTGTGCTCTTATAATTTGGACGGTTCCGTTACACCACTGGTCTGCTTCACTGTTCACTGACCCCACTTGTCATCCGTACTATTCATCTCAACCAATCGCAGGCTGCCTCGTGTCAAGCCCGGGTTTTTCAACCTGTTTTTCTTTTTCAGAAATTATTTAAATCTTCGGAAATTCATAATTAATTAACTGTAGCTGAGAAAAATGCCAAACCAGAATCCAAATTTTTCTAAAAATGAGCTCTACGTCATAGGCCTATGCTTGAGTGTATTTGGATCTTTTGATTTTCAGTTGTTTCTTTGTGCACCTCTATAGGAGCAGCTGACACGGCCGTATGTCATGTTTTACAGACCTGAAGGAGCCACCGATTGAGGAGTTCAACCCCGACTACACCGATGACTTGGGTGATGACCTGCCAGGTGCCATGCCCCACCCATTCATAGATCCTATTACGCAATGCAAATACTTAGAATTGCTAGTGGTTTACTTTATGCCATAATATTACTGATAGGTTGCATGGTAGTTTACTGCTTTTTGAGCCACTTACCTTGTTGCAACCTTACACCTGCTCACCCTACTGTTAGACTAGATGCTGCCTTATCACTCGTTACTTACTGCTTTACTCTTACTCACATTATATCTGTGATGTGATGCTGGTGAGTGAGAGGCGTATGAGTTAAGGCACGAGGTGCCGTAAACATGATAATAACCTGATAATGAACCTGGGGAGATCTTGGTGTGAGTCTTGGGTGTGTGGTGAGGGTCGAGTCAACCGAGCAGGATCTACGATGAGTCAAGAGGACAAGTCTTGCCGGAGGATGCTACCTGGGTGTTCGCCATGTGAGGTGCCTCTAGCGGGTACATGTGACAGGGAGAGGTCACGGGGTGGAGTATCTTCATGGGATGAAGCCCTGGGATGGGAGGTGTTGTGATGGCATGGGGTGCCGGGTGTTCCGTTGAGCGGAAAACAGTTTCCCCTTGTGAAGATGTCCTGCTTAGTCACCCTAAGGACTGACATGCCTATGGACCGGGTCTTAGGAATCCTTGCACACACACTCGCTTCTATGGGCAGGAGACGTACGTTTGACTTGCTGGTGCGGTGCCACTACTATTGAGAAGTTAGCGAATAGTGTAGGGAGGTACGGGCACAATGACCCACACCCTCCCAAGACAGCGTAGTACCCAGGGGCCAGGTACTACTTCTCACAGTCTCAGCATGTTGGTGGTACTCCGACACGGCCCCCAGTTCTGAGTGATAGGGTGGCACCGTTCCTAGTCGGTAGGTGGCTCCGAATCAGCTTAGACGAGGCATCATCGAAGATAGCTATCTTGTGGGATGTGTAAACCTCTGTAGAGTTTCTGGTTGATCGATCGATACATATGCCGAATCTTTCGGTTATGGACCTTTCCTAAGTACAGCTTCACTTGACTAGTTGAGAGGAGTCCTTCTACCTTCCCTGGGATTTCAATGTGTGTTCCGACCTTAGCCATTGAGACATGGGCAAGAGGGAGTCGCTCGTGCCAATGAGAGTGAGATGAGATGTGATGAGGTGATGAGTTATGTGTTGGGATGGGATAACATGTGTGAATGAGATGGGTTAAAATTTGACAAACTTATATTATTAAAATAATGATTACTCGCATAGGGAGCCATAGCCAAAGTTAGGTATTTTCTTACCCCTTTGCATCCAGTTCCACAAAGCTTTGCATCATAGGGTGGGAGATGCGTGGCCAGTACCAAGTGTACTGATAGATTTTTGACAGGCTCAGAGCCTGAGTACGACGAGGAGGACGACTGGGAGGAGTAGGGGTTCGCCCTACGCTCAAGCTTGGTGCGAGGAGTCCTAGTTTTTGCTGCTGTCTACGTGATGCTGTTCCAGATGCTGTGTGTGAGCATGTTCTGCCCTGCGTGGCATTGATAATAAATAATGTAAACCTTCTATTTGTACTCTGATGTTCGTGTATGACTCTGTTATTTGACTGAGATCTGGGTAATGGCATGAACTCGTTCATCAATTACACGTCGAATCTGTGGCATTCCCTTCGCGGAATGCAGGATCGTTTCAGTATCACACTGACACTTGCTCCAAGATCACAAAGTGCATTATTGAAATGTTGGTGTCCAATTGAACAATTAATAGTGGGGCATCCTGGATCTTTCTTCTTCTATGGTGATTTTATTGAGGATGGCCGCACTACATTCTTTTGTCAGTTTGATCACCTCAGTGGTTGGTAGTGGTCTCTTCTTGTTGAGAATGTCTCTGATGTACCTTGCATATGTAGGGACCTATATAGCGTCTAGTAGAGGTATGTTGACATATGACTTTTGAATAACCTCCACGAACTTACCAAACTGTTCATCTGATTGCAGCCTTCTATTTCTTCAGGGAAATGGTAAATAATTTGTATCATGAAAATCTTGTCTCATTTCTCTTTCTTGAGGTTCTTATAATAATTCTTCAACTTCATTGTGATTTTCCTCTTCTGCCACTGCTGGTACTGCTGGTGCCCCTCTGGTCCCTTTAGGATAAGGCGATGGTAGATTTTCCTTCTCTTGTAGTTATAGCACTTACCTGCTTAGGGTTAGTGGCAACAGGCAATGCACCAGCTAGCTGTGCTAATTTGTCTTCAATCTTTTTATTGAACTTATGTTGCTTTTCAACCATAGATGAGAAAATTTCTAGCTTACCATGAATGTCTTTGAAAATATTATCATTTACAACAAGCCTTTTATTAATGTCTTCATTGATTCTAGTTTGCTGCATGACTAACTCTCTTAAAGTAGGTTGCTTGGTAGAATTACCTAGATTCATACCTTGGGTAATGTTTTGCTATTTCCAACTTGGTTGATGTGGAATCTTTTTGATGGCAGTATTTGAATTCTAGTAAGCTATTTCAATGGCTCTCTGATCTTCTTTGTATTTGGCCCTCTGATCGAGCCAGTTGAGCAAATTATCCATCTTGGTAGACAGCACATTTACTTCTTCAATGGTTTCTTCACTTTGATGACAATGTTGAATGTTGTCTTGGGGCCAGCTCTGATTATTTGATATCTTGTCCATAAGTATCTTAGCTTTTCCAAGAGTGAGCGATAAGAATGATCCTTCACAGTTGCATCCAGGTGCTCATGGGTCTTTGGGATTAATCCATAATAAAAGCCTTGCATGAGTAACCATTCTTCCATTCCATGATGAGGACAATCTGATATATATACTTGAAAATGCTCCCATGCTTCTGAAATGGTTTATGTCTTCTGCTGTTAGAAATTGGTAATCTTTCCTCTTAAGGCATTGGTTTTGCCTACAGGGAAGAACTTTGCTAGAAAGGCCTTTGAACATTTCGCCCATGTGTTGATGTCTTCTTTATTAGCATAGAACCACTGCTTTGCTCTTTCCACAAGTGAGAATGGAAAAGAGGCGAAGTAGTATAATGTCTTGAGCGACTCCATTAATGCTGATGGTGCTTCCAGTCTCCAAAAAATTCTGTAGATGAGCACTTGCATCTTCATGTACCTTTCCACTGAATTGGGTAGCTTGCACCATATTTATGAGGCTTGGCTTAAGCTTAAACTCAAGATTCTCAGTTTGAAGTGATGGACCGGTGAGAATGTTCTCAATGTGTGGAGCAGAGAATTCTTGCAAGGTCTTTTCTGCCATAGCTTCAGCAATTGGTGACGAGCTCCTTTGGTTGATCTGATTCTGATGATGAAGAGTTGAGTGAATCAGAATCAATTCTGCTATACCCTGTATAAAATATAAACATAGAAAAACAACAGGGGTGATCCTGTCAAAGTAGAGGTGCCTTGTTATGATTTCTCATTTTTATAAGTATCTATTTACGCAATTTTTTCTCAATAGTTTATTCCTTCCTCAGCAACGGCGCTAGAAATGCTTGTTGACACTTCTAACACCACTTTAAGTACTAGGTTGTCATCCCTAGCATGGCGCCAGAAGTGTTGGTATTATAAATGCTCTTCTAGAAAATAAATAAAGGATCCGCAAGCGCACAGATTAAATACCATTGTAGCACTTCACCAGAAAATATTCCAGGTATCATTAATTTATATTTAGCTCAAGGGAAAGAACTAAGGACATAAAATAGAGATGAACTTGCAAAACATGTCTACTTATCATAATCAATCACACAATCAATTGTTTTGACAGGGGGTAAGCCATGATAAATAAATATAATGAATTGATAAGCTCAGAGGATAACAGATGTAGAGATTAGAGATAGACTACTCATCATAAAGGTAGGTAGACATCTGACTAGGCAAAAGATTGAATTCTAGGTAGGTTCTAATCAACTAAATCTTTCATCTACTCTAGCACATACACTATCATATATAGCACAAAAGACTCTTCATCTATGTATAAGGAACATCACTGAAGAAAGCCAGAACATAGCATGACTTCCCACGTAATACCAATTCTGCCTGTCCTACTAACGGGGGTGGATTATATAAGACTCACGAAACTGTCACTTCCACGAACTACCACACGACCCAGCCAATAGGGTGCATTTGCAAGTAAACAGCATCTAGGCACCACGCCTACATGTAATCTACCACTTAACTCCCTCGAGAAAAGAGCTAAGTGCTTTGCAAACTTATACATAAACTCATCATCAATCATAACTATATCAAATATAGTACTAGAGCAAACTAGGAGCATAATAAATAGAAACATAATGATATCTAGAATAAAGTCATAGAGAAAGATACAAGATAGTACCAAACTTGTAGACAATGATCTAAATCCTAGGCACATGCGCCCAACTCTTGAATCTATCTTTTTTTTGAGCAGAAACTCTTGAATCTATCTAGTCTAAACCTATGTAGAATTTGAAGTATTGGAGTAGCTATTCTAATTCTCTAGTGGAGAGAGATCTCTAAACCCTAGCTCTGATGATGGCTTCCTCTTGATAATAATAATAATGAATTAGGGTTTCAACCCAGGGGTATGGCCTTGCTTATATAGCCTCCTCAAATGCACTAGAGCCCTTGAATCAAACCGACCTTCATGCACGGTGTAGATTGATCCTCAAAGGCGGTTAGGGGCATGATCCACGAGTTCGGCCCTGATTGGCTGATGGGTAGGGCGGGCGCCCTGTCCACCTGATAGGTGGGCCCCATCCTCCAGGGGGTGCCTTCTAGAGTCTTCTTGCAGATGCGTGGGTCTTTATCTCTATGTAAACATGACATGTGGGCCTTCTTTGGTTATTTCCTGATAACCCCCTGCAAAAACAGACATTCACCAAAACTTGTGGAAATCATCAGTTAAAACCCCTAAGTCTATGGTGATGTTCATTTTAAGTCCTTTATCTTCTTTTTTTGATATTTAAAATTGATAGTTAATTACTGTCAACAGTTTCTCGGTCCGCTTGCTTTTGGGTTGATTATACATTTTATACCCATTGAATGGACATGTTAATGTTTTATCTTTAATATGAAAATGAGTGAACCCCGTTCCTATATGCAATTAAGCATGAGTGGTATATAGGAATGGTCTCCCAAGAAGGAGAGGAACTTCCCCATTTGGGCCCATGTCAATGATGACGAAGTTAGTGGGGATGTATTGGTCCTGCAGCCATACCAGTATGTCATGTACTATCCCCACTGGCTCTCGTGACGTTTGATCTGCCATCTGCATTCTAAAGTCTGCGGGGTCTAAAGGACCTCCTAGAACTTTGTCAAATGTTACCTTGGACATCACATTGATGCTAGCACCAAGGTTACAGTAGGTGTTCTTAATGACATGTGGACCAATGCCGATGGTGATTGTCAGACGGCCTGGGTCTCCTTGCTTGGTGATGAAAGACGGGTCTACGAAGTAGCCATGCCTTTTTTGGGATATGCATTTAGCTTTAACTGTGGAAACAAGGTTAACTGATTCAAATTGGACTTTGGGTTTCCCTGGAGTCTTCTCTAAATCAGGCACAGGAATAGCAGCCGCCAATTGAGCTATTTGTTTCTCTAAGTGTTTGTTAAAGCTCAACTACATTTGGATAGTTGCCAACAATCCCTCAAGTTTAGTATTTATATTTTATAAGATTTTATCATTATTACTAATCTTTTTGGTGAGATTTTTATTTATTTTAGCTTGGCCTAGCACTAGATCCCGAAGTGAAGGTTGGTTCGAATTATAATTGGAATTGAAATTTGAATTACCTTGGAATGGTGGTCAGGGTTGGTTACTCCAGCCATTATTGTTGCCTCCTCCTTGTTGGTGAAACCCATTGTTGATGTAGGCGGCGTCTTTGTGGGTCTCTAGACAATCATTGCCCGAATGGCCAACATTCCCACATACCAGGCAATCATTGCCAGTTTTGGCATTGGTGGCAGTCTCATCAAACTTCTTGAGGAGCAAGTTTATTTTTGCGGCAAGCATATCCGCCTCCTTCATGGTATGCATGCCTTTTTGTGTTTTATCTGGGGTTCTATCCTTGCCCCAGCCCTAATTTGTCACCATCTTTTCAATTAAGGTCGTGGCCTCGTTGATAGTGAGTGACAGAAATGCGCCTCTAGCAGGTACATCTAGGTGCCCCTTGACATGGGTGTTAACCCATTGTAGAAACTTTGGAGCACCAACCAGCTTTCCATCCCGTGGTGGGGACAGGCTGGATGTACTCCTGCAACCTCTCCCACGCCTCCGGTATGGGTTCCATTTGTGTTTGTTGGAAATTGGCGATCCTTCCTCGCAGAGCATTGGTTTTGCCCACGGGGAAGAATTTGGCAAGGAATGCAGCGGAGCATTTGTTCCATGTGTCAATAGCAGCCTTGTCCTTGTAGAACCACTATTTCACTTTCCCCACTAGGGATAAAGGAAACAGATGGAGCTTGATAGCCTCAAGTGCGACGTCCTTGATGACGATGGTGTCGCACAGTTCAAGGAACTATTGTAGATGAGCATTGGTGTCCTCGCTAGGAAGTACACAGAATGGACTTGCCTGTACCATTGTGATCAGGCTAGTACGGGTCTCAAAATTCTTGTCCTCGAGGTTGACAGCGGGCTCGGTAGGCACGTTGGCAACAGCCGGAACAGAGAACTCACGGAGAGACTTCTAGGCCATGGTAGTAGTAGTAGCCAATACAGACGTTAGTGGAGCGGTTATCGGTGGTATGGTAGAGGAAGTAGGGGCACAAGTCCTCTTCTTCCTTAGGAGTGCCTCTAGATTGTCAACGAAGTTTTCTGGCAAGTCGCGACCACTCATACACTATCCTATTTTCATCCACAACAAGGAAGAAAACATAGAAGATTATCCTGTATGAGCAAATGGTTACCATACACCCATGCATGCTATGAACATATCCATGTCAGACATTTGTTATCATTTGCCTTCCCCGGCAATGGTGCCAGAAATGCTTGTTGGCATTTTATAGCGTCACTACTAATGACAGGCTTAGAACCCATCCCCAGCAACGGTGCCAGAAATGCAGTGCTAGCAATCTCCTAGCAAGGATACTAAGGAACGCCAGTCAATAGGTCTATACCATTATAGATAATGTCTGCAAGCGCATAAATCTATTGTTGTAGCATTTCACCCGAAAGTATTCAGGGTATCATTATTTATATTCTGCTAAAGAAGGCGATGATAACAAATGGTCTGACATGTGTATGAGCAAAGCACTTATGTATGCATAATATCTAGATGATCATAACAGGGATAAGCATACAATTCTTAAGATAGTGGACACACACACAAATACACCTACACCTAATCTAGTCAAGTGCTCCCAACTCTCAAGAATAAGAATAAAAGAATGTCCTAATGAGTAGTAGAGGGTTCTAATATAGTTAGTATGCTATGACCTAAGTTAACATATATGCTCACAAGGTAGTGCTAAGTATGTGTGTATTGGATCAGGAGACTACTGAGTACTGGTCTACCAGCAACCACGAATAGAATATTTACGAACTCCTACACCCTAGCCAAACATGAGGGAATACAAGGGATGGACAAGGCTATCACCACCTTCCCATCTACGCCTCAACCGTGGACTAGGCATGCAAACACCTACCAATATGTACCCAAGCACCACGCACGCATATATATTGACCACCCTAGTCCCCCAGGTCCCCGACCCTTCGGATCGACAGGTAAGAGACTAGGATGTACCTGAAAGCATGATGAACCACCTCCCCACACACAAGTAGCTCTACTCATGACACATATGTGAGTGTAGCACCTAGGTTAGCTTAGCATATGAATGATATGAAAACTATAGACTAATCTACACATCACAAATATACTAAACAAACCATACATAACCATATATGAAATACTCATAACACATGGACTATAGACAAGTACACATGTCATGAACATATCAATATGACTATACTCTAGTTCATAGCAACAACTATATGAATATAAGAACAAGACGGTATGGTAGAACATGATGATCATAAGGTAGAAAGAATCCAACTTTATTCTCACCAATATTCCACCAAGGAGTCAAGCTCTCCTTGTAGCTTCTCTACTTCTCTTTCTACTTTCCTAATCTATCCTAGCTAAGTGAGAGTGAGGTAGAGGGAGAGAGGGAGCTCCTTGAGCTAGAGGGTGCGAGGAGTGAGAGAATGTAGTGTGGTGTTGAGTGTGTTGTGTGAGGGGGTGTGCCTTCTCTTATATAGGAGTGGTGGCTGGCTCCTGCGTGTCTAGGTACAGTGAACACACCCCCGCACCGCCATCCTCCTCTTGAATGCTGTCGGCACTGAAGGCTGGGCCTGAGAGGCGGTGGGAGTGGCGCGGCCGCGCCAGGGCCAGCCCCTCTCCGACCCATCTTTGTCCAGCAGCTCCTCCCTCGACCCAATAGCGATGTGAAGTGGTGGGCTTGGCCTGGTTTGACTCTTAGGTGGCCTGCTCCTCTTCTCTCCCCAGTGCGCTTTCTTGAAAGCACACTTTTCTCCTCTGCTCTGCCTGTTGCCGTCCCTGTTTCTGTATTCCTGATAATTCAAGGGCATAACTAGAAATAAGGCATTATTATATGTATATGAGTATTAATGTTTATTCCTTCCTTTTAGTAGAATGTTGGTGGTAAATATTTGTCGATAAAAACCACCAACAGAGGTGTTGCATGAACCTCGTCCACACAATTGGACACCACAAGAGCCTACCCACAAGTGAGGTAGCTTAATGACACGACCAATGTACTAGAGTTGCCTTTGGCGCTCCTCTAGGGAAGGCACAAGACCCCTCACAAGCAACCAATTGAGGCCGGAGATAGTCTCCAACTCCGCTCAATGATCCTCCAATCACTAGCCATCTAGGTGTCATCAACACCAAGAGTAACAAGCCCACAACCAGCCCAAATCACCCAACTAGTGCCAAGATGATGCAACTCAATGCAATGCACTAGAGGCTCTCCAATCTCACTCAAAATGATGAAATCAAGTAAACAAGTGAGTGGAGTATGTTGCTCAGCTCCCAAAGGGTGTGCACAAGTGTAAGAGGTGCCAAGAGAGTGGCCAAGGCCGGCCACACCCTCTATTTATAGCCACATAAGCAAATAGAGCCGTTACCTCTTTGGAGCTATTTCTATGAGGGCATCGGATAGGGCGGTATGGTCAACGGATAGGGGGTGATGGTGCCCCCAACGGTCGAATTCCAATGGTCGACCAACGGCTAGTTGGTCACTGGATAAGTGACGGTGGCACCCGACAGGGTTTGGCGGTGACACCCTGGCCGAGCCTCTGTTTTCCCTCCTCTCTAGATAAATAGGGTAGTGCACCATCGCACCCAGGCGGTGACCAGGGCGATGCCCCCTCAGTTCCCTCTGCTCTCTACTGAAACAAGACGGTGGCACCGGACACCCAGTGGTGGTGCACCGCCGTGCTAGTGGCGGTGTACACCAGGAGCGGCGGTGACCACACCAAAGTTACTGCTCTTGACCATGGTTAGCTGGTCATCAGACAGGCCTAAGCGATGCACTACCGCACCTAGGGCAGTGACCACCCTGAACTGGCTGCTCACGGTCATGTCCAGGTGGGCACTGCCACAGGGGTGACGTGCACCGGATAGGGGGTGGCGGTGCACCCAGGCACCTCCACTAGCTCTCTGAGTTGCAAACTTTTGAGCAAATCAATCCACATCAACTCTAGCTACTCCCCGCAAGTGATGCTAACTCTCAAAGTGTTTTCTCAAAATATGTGTCGGTGTTTGGTCCCGAGGGGTCCTAAACCGACGAGTGAGTGCTGCGTGTCCCTTTCCTGGATGGTGATGCAAGGAGAACACTCAGGGGTTTATCCTGGTTCAGGCAAAAGAAGGCCCTACGTCCAGCGGGGGGGAGAGAGGTTTGTATTTCCTTGCACTGAGGTGCTTGTGTAGGGGTTACAAGCTTGCGAGAGAGGGTGTCGAGCCCAAGTCTCAAAGAGGAAAAAAAGGAATACAAGGATGATTGCTTGAGATGTTGATCTCTATCTTGTGTCCGGTTTGTCATTCGTTGTCCCTTGGAGTCCCCCGGCCTGTCCTTTTATAGGGCGAGAGGAGGGTAGGACGACGGGGAGCCTTGAGACAATGTTTTGTCGATCCCTGTTAAGGTGACTGTTGCGACGTGCCCTACGAATGGAAGGCCATCCCTGGACACCACGGTGACGTAGAGGACGAGACGCTGAAATGACCCAGAGCGACATGTCATGCCGTACTTCTTTCCCTATTGAACTGTGTGGGGCGTCGAGGTTGGGTCGAGGCCGGGTCGAGACTGGATGGATAAGGCCGAATCCCAGGGATTGCGGTATACGGGCTTTGTCGTATCCTCCCTCAAGGGTAACTAGTGATGTACAGTGTGCGGTAAGGCGTGTACAGTGATGGTTTTCACCTCACATCATGGGATGGGCGGTAAAATAGTGAGGACTGACACTGGCATTGTTCCCACGTCGATCCTGATTGCAGCCATGCCGGTAGGTGGTAGTAGGTAATCGCATTAAATGCCATAACTTTTATCCTGGGGTAGGTAAAGAGAAGGGATCGAGCATCTCGACCCGGGCTCACACGAGTCGGAGTTTTCCCAGTGGGCGGACGAGCCTCGCACGGGTCGGAGCACGGTCGAGGTACCTCGCTGTGCGGGACGGGGCGCGGTCGAGGCGCCCCCGTCGAGGGTGCCTCGTACGAGTCGGAGCCGGAACGCGATCAAGGCGCTCTGTCGAGCTGCCCTCGTACGAGGCGGACCTGGTGTGCGGCCGAGTTTGGGCGCGGCTTAATCGTTTTGATTTTTATTATCATTAAATGTGGGTACCCCTATACCATTGGTACCGACAGTAGCCCTCGAGCCTTTTGGTGAGTGTGCGATCACTCTCCTAGAGGCTTTTTTGCTGATGAACTGGAGTCGTAGCGCCGTTGACTTCTCTAGTGGGGGCGCGCGAGTGCACCCACCGGGTGTAGCCCCCGAGGCCTCGGTGGAGTGTTGAAGACTCCTCTGAGGTCTTTTACGTGTTTCATCGAGGAGCAGTTTGATGTGGTCGAGCCCCCGAGCCTCGTGCGCACGTGGTCGATCAGAGTCCCTGGTCGTCTTCTGTTGTAGTACCCTGTTTGGGCGAGTCCCGACGATCACCGGCGAGCTGCTAGCGGGGGAATTCGAGTGCAAGCCCGTGCTCCAGTCATTAGGAGTCGGCTAGTGGCCTGGAGGCGCTCTCAAAAAATGCCAAGGAGTGGTCGTGCGGATGTCGGTTCCCTACGACGGGATCCGAGGGCTCGATGCCTCCCTCGTGGGGATTCCTACATCGACCTCCTCCTTTGGCCTCGAATACGTCTTGGGGTGCCTCGAGAGCGTGGCTCGAGCCCTGGCCATGCACGGGCGCATCCCTAGTCATCCCTAACTCTGTTGCTCGAGGGCAGCTGTCGAACCCGGGTCGAGGGCCAGCTCCTGTTCCCTCGAGACTTATGGCGGGCTCGGGGCCCGTTTACCAGGTATCTAGGAATATCTGTCCGCGGATCTCGCCCCGCCCGTTAGCCAGGCGTGCCTTGTTAGGGTGAAATCGGCGCGGTAGTGGGCGATGTGGCGTTCGGTTACGGCGTGGGGGACGGCCACGTGCCCGGCTCCTGCGAGACGTGGGGGAAACGATTAGGTGAGCGCATTTAATGCGGGAAACTGTTCCTACCTTTTCACGCGACCGTTGGGCTTCCGCCAGGGCATATAAAATCAAAACCTAGGGGTCTGTGTTCCCCACCAGTCCCTTGCGCTCTTGCAATCTTCTGCCCCAGACAGCCCTTGCCCTCTTCTGTTCTCCGCCCACATCGCCGCCGCCACCGCATCCTCTTCACCCAGCCCCCTCCCGACAGCACCGATGGCAGGAAAGAGCCAGATCCTCCCCGCCGATGACTGGGCCGTCTCCTCGGTGACGGAGAGGAGGTTGGAGGAGTTGGTTGAGGATGGGCTGCTGCGGCCAAGGATGAGTCGGTCGCAGCCGGAGTGGATCGCGCCGCCTCCTGCCCACTGGGAGCCGGCGCCCCCTAAGGGGTACGTGGTGAGCTTCGTCTCCTTCCACGAGCGGGGGTTTGGCGTACCGGCATCCGCCTTCATGCGCGCGCTCCTCCACTACTACCGGGTGGAGCTGCATCACCTCGCCCCCAACGCCGTCGCGTAGGCCGCCATCTTTGCGGCGGTCTGCGAGGGCTACCTTGGGGTGGAGCCGTAGTGGAACCTGTGGCTTCACCTCTTCAAGGCTGAGCTCTTCGCCAAGAGGGCGGGGGAGAAGGGGCTCCTGTGCGCAGCTCGAGTAGGGAGCTGCGTCCTGCAGGTGAGGTCAACCGGGCGGATCTGTATATCCCGGCTCGCCTCATCTCCTCGAACAGCGGTTGGCACGAGGGTTGGTTCTACCTCCGCAACGATGAAAGTCAGTTGCCGAGGTACACCGGCCGAGTGTTGACCGCTCGAGAGGACAACTGGGTCTACGGAGTCCCAGATGCTGAGAAGCCGTGCTTGGAACTGCTGCTGGCGGCGCTGCAGCAGCTTCGCCTTCGGGGCTTGACGGCTACGACGGTGGCTACGGCCTTCCACCGGCGCAGAGTGATGCCGCTGTGTCGGCGTCGTCTCCGCCTTGACCAGATGACTCCGGAGGCGTCCCTGGAGGGGACCCGGATGTCCCATGGGTCCCTTGCCCTCGAGGAGGTCCTCCGGCGAGCGCGTCGGATGGTCGGGAACTTCAAGGTGGAGGAGGTCAACCGGGTCCCCATGAGACCTACCGAGGGGTTCGAGCCCGTGGTAAGTGTTTTTGGGTCAGTACGTTCACTTATCTTGTTTATTTTTGGATTCCGCTAATTTGGTCGAGGCCGGCGCGTAGGATTTGTCGGCACTGCGGGAGACGCGGTCGCCAGTCCCAGAGGACCGGCCCGCCCGGGAGGCTCGACGCCAGCACGCGTCCAAGAAGAAACAAACCAAGGAGACAGCCAAGAAGCGGGCGATCCGCAAGGCCAAGGAGGCGGAGGCGTTGAAGAAACTTCGGCGCCAGCAGACCATTGACGGGGTCCCCCTGGCAGAGTCTCCCTCCGAGATGGTCTCGGGGGAGGACGGCGACAGCGACGGCGAAGATGATGACGCCCTGTCGCGGTACGAGGCCGCGACCGGACTGGGGGACCTCCCCCGACATTCGCCCCCTGTTGGAGCCCATCGGGGGGTCGTCCTCCTCGATCTTCGTGGTCGAGGAGACCGAGGAGGAGGAGGAGGAGAAGAAGGAGAAGAAGAAGGAGGAGGCGGGCCCCTCGATGGGAGGGGCCGCCTTACCCCGGACCCAGCAGGAGGGGTCGACGGGGATGCCTGCACCAGCCCAGGCCCCGCAAGCTCGGGCGGAGGCTGGAACGGTGGTACCGGCGTCGTCATCGGCGGCGCCGCCGGTAGGCGTGAGGACCTGAGGCCAGCTAGCCTCGGAGGCGCAGAAGATGCAGGGCGGCACGCCGGCCAGGGCCCCAAGGAGTGCCCGGCCTGCTGGTAGGGCCGCCGCGAGGCCACCGCCGGCCGCCCCGGGAGGCTCGGACCGTACGGGGTCGAGGCCCTTGGTGCCAATTTCCGGGTGAGTGTTTATGCTCGATTCTTTCGCCTTTCTCTGGATCCGTTCGCTAACGTTCCTTCTCATTTTGTAGTTTAAAGCGGAAGGCGGAGCTGATGGGGCCTACCCCCATAAAGTCGCTGCGGACCAGCGCCATTGTCCTTAACCGGACGGCGGAGCAGGATGCGGCCTGGGTCCAGCGGGTCAAGGCCGCAAAGGGGCGCCTGCGATAGCAGCAGGGGGCGGCTCAGGTGGCAGCAGATGCCACGGCGGTCGCTGGCTCCGATCCCGCCGCGGAGGGGTCAGGTCCGGTGGAGGCGGTGGTGCCTAGTACAGGCGAGGCGGAGCCCAGGCCGTCACCGACGGGCGAGGCGGAGCCCAGGCCATCACCGATGGCCGAGGCTGCCGTCGAGGCCGTGACAGCCGAAGCATCCGTCCGTGGCGCGGAGCGGGCGGGTGCTGATGTGACCATGGAGGAGGTCCCGTCGGCACCGGGACAGGAAGCGGCACAGGCGAGGGAGCCGCGGCCGCAGCAAGACCCGCCGGCGGAGCCGACGGGTACGGTGGAGGGTGGGGCCGTCGAGCCCTCGCCCGAAGCTCCAGAAGAAGAGGCACCGGCGGTCGAGGGGCTGGCTCCGGAGGCGCTGGCGGTCGAGGGGCTGGCTCCCTCAGAAGGGCGGGCACCCGTGACCGTGGACCTCACCCTCGACGATTCCCCCTTGGACAAAGGGAAACAAGTGATGGGGGTCGAGGGGGTGAGGCCGCGGACCAGGCCGGTGCCTCGACGGCCGTCGGAGAGGCGGGAACTATGGGCGAGGCCGGTCCTTCCGCGGGGCCGGGAGACGCCCCAGCCGGGTCATCGTCGTCGTGGCCCGACATCGCCGCGTTGGACATAGCGCGGGCGGAGGCAGAGATACCGAGGTGGGGGCGCCATCCCTCCAATTTAGGGACGCTACGAATCCCGACGCCGAGCCCATCATCACCCTGAATGACAGGGACGAGGTGCACCGCTGGGAGTACCTCGAGGGTGTCCGCCAGCACCTCGATCGGGTGCTCCATGTGGCAACCGAGGCCGTGTCGTGAAGTATGCGGGATGCCACCGAGGTATGATCGACCCATCGGCTTTCTTCGTGGTTCTCTTGGTGTCTTTTCCCTCGGCTTTTTAACCTTTTTGGTTTTTTCGAATTGTGATCAGGAGCTGAAGGAGTACTCCCGCCGCAAGTCACTCTTCATCCGGGATGAGAGTGGCGTGTGGGCCGCGCTGTCTCAGCAACGGGTCCTGGTCGAGGAGGCCCAGAAACAGCTTTCCGATCGGAATGCCGCAATGGCTGAGCTGCGCGTCACATATGCGGTGGTGAAGGAGGAGGCGATGCAGGCTTGGGCGGCTGAGGCCATGATGCGCACCGACATGGACAAGGCTCAGGAGGAGGCTGCCCAGGCCCGCAGGGATCTCGAGCCCCTGTCGGTGTTGACGGTCCTTAAGTACCAAATATAGTTATCAAATAAATAAAGAAAAGGATCCAAATGCAACCAACACCTAGACTTAGGGTTTTATCTAACAGAATTCCATGAGTTTTGGTGTTTGTCTATTTCTGCAGGGGGTTATCAGAAAATACGGAGGAAAGGCCCACACGTCAGGTTTACATAGAGATAATAACGTGTTCACCGATTTTCTATCATCTAGAAGACTCCAGAAGCCACGAGATCGAACGGGAGGCCGAACGGGCCCGGAGGCAGGGCGCCCGCCCTGCTCCCTAGGGCACCCGCCCTGGCCTGAGAGCTAATCAGGCTCCGTCTCGCGGATTATGCTCCACCGACCTAAGGGATCAAGGAAAACCGTGTGATTAATGTCGGTTTGATCCGACGGCCCACGTTCACTTGAGGGGGCTATATAAGCAGGACCCCTGGCCCCTGGAGGAGGCACTCCCTCATTCTCAATTCCTCAAACCCTAATCTCAGGAGGAGAGTCTCTGATCAAGCCCTAGAGCCACCACATCAACTAGATCTCTAGTATAGCATAGCTACATAGGATTAGAACTAGAAGGAGTCAATCTTCGATTGGTTTCTAGATCTGTCAAGAGGATTCTTGATAATTCCTTTACTATTCTTCATTGTTCATCTTTGTTCTTCAATATTATGAATACAACTTTGTTCTATTTCAATATATTGATTATGACTATGCTCTACTTGTTATTATTTGCGATTATATTGTTCTTAGTTTATCGTAGTTATACGCTTGGCTTAGTTAGATTGGAATTATATACATGTTTAGGATCGTATAGAGTTTATCCATCGGATCCATGGGTAAATGATAAATATTGTGTAGGCGTGGTGCTTAGACCATATTTATCTGTGATTGCACCTTATATGCCGGATCGTGGGGTGGTCCGCGATGGTGACAGCTTCGTTGGTTCTTATATAGTCCCCCTCCCGTGTGTAAGGCAGCCAGAGCAACATTATTACGGGGGAGTGATTGCTATGTTTCTCATCTTCCTTGATAATATCACTATGCATGGGCGTAGTCCTTTCTCGCAATGATTGCCAAGTGTACTTGCACTAACTATGATATGCTAGACTTTATAGTTAAGAATAACTTAGGAAATATCCTTGTAGTTCGTCCTAATACCATGCTAGTGACTTGCTAGAATATCTGTTGAGGTGCTTATCATTATTATATGTGGCTAGCTGATCAGATTAATTATCTTTGTCACCATTCATACTTTATCTATATTTTATGTGACACTTACCCCTATATGCAAGAGATAGATGAATGCTCTCACTTATACATGCAATGATTGATACTCATTCCTATATTCCATTCCATAATCAACATTGATGTTAGTAATCCCTTCCCAGTGGTAAAAATATAAATAACGATACCTGGAATACTTCCCGGTTAAAATGCTACATCGGTATTAATCTGTGCGCTTGCAGATCTTATTTATTATTTATTTAGAAGAGCAGTTGTATATTTCAATACCGCATCTCTCATGTCATGCTGGGGATGACAACTTGGCTTAAGTGGCATGAGGGATAGGTTCGGCATTTTTGGCGCCGTTATCAGAATTAGAAAACTAAGTCTACTTTTGGTAATGACGTTAAGAATGCCCAACAAGCATTTTTGGCGCCGTTGCCGGGGAAGGTTGATTTACTAACAAGGAATGAATACGGAATTTGAGTCATCATTCGCATCATTAAGTGATTGAGATCATCAATTCTCCCATACAGATTTACCCCTGTATTTTTCCATTCTTATTGTTTTGCAGGGTGATGTATGAATAGAGGACATCTTCCAGAAAATTTTGTTGACAACCCCGAAGCATTAATCAGAGAGGCAAGAGCCAAGCTCAAGAAGTCAACACTTCGACGCAACACTTCATCCAATTCAGAAGACTGCCGAAGTTTCATCCGGAATTTGTCAACAGAGTTCGCAGCCATGGCGAACAAGACGATCCACGAGTTCTCAGCTCCCACTACGGACAATATCCGCACTGGACCTGCCGCGGCCATCGACAAGAACTTTGAGCTCAAGCCAGGGCTCATCAACATGGTACAAGCCAACCAGTTTTGTGGGAAGCCGCATGAAGATGCAAGTGCTCATCTCCAACACTTCCTAGAGATTTGCAGCACATTCACTATATTAGATGTTCCCAGAGACGCCATACTACTTCGCCTTTTCCCATTCTCACTATTGGGGAGAGCGAAGCAGTGGTTCTACGTGACGAAGGATAAGAACACTACGTGGGCACTCTGCTCTACGAACTTTCTAGCTAAGTTCTTTCCCATGGGCAAGACCAATGCTCTCCGTGGGAAGATTACAAGTTTTTAGCAACAACATGATGAATCCGTTCCAGAAGCATGGGAGCGCTTTCAAGATTACATCCTAGAATGTCCCCATCATGGAATGGAAAGCTGGCTACTTATGCAGACTTTCTATCATGGGCTCATCACTAGTGCTCGTGAGACCATGGATGCTGCAGCTGGAGGCGCATTTCTATCACTCACCGTACCACAAGCTACAGCCCTTGTGGAGAAGATGGCGTCCAACCAAGGTTGGAACGAAGAGAGGACTCAAACACGCAAGAAGGGTGGAGGTATGCACCAGCTCAAGGAGGTAGACATGCTGTCTGCAAAGTTAGACCTACTCATGAAAAAGCTCGATGACAAAGCTGGAGACAAAAGAGAAGTCATGAACGTCTACGACTCTCACATGACTTGTGAGGAATGTGGAGACACTGGACACTCAGGCAATCACTGCCCTGAGATGCTTGAGGATGCAAGGTACATCATCAACAACAACAACTACAACCGTCCTCAACAAAATCAAGGTTGGAATCAACAGAGGCCTAACTACTCAGGTAACTACTCAGGTAATTATCAAGGTAATAACTCTTACAACAACAATAATAATTTTCCACCCCTGAGAGAGTTAGTGTCTAATCAAGGAAAGCTAATGGATAACTTGTCTAAGAAATTGGCATCCAATGATAAAATACTAGAAAACATAAATAATAGAATGGATAATTTCTCTACTGCCATCAAAAACCAAATTAGCTTTAATAAAATGATTGAATCTCAGTTAAATCAAATAGCTGCTGCTGTTCCTGCTACTAACCCCGGTATACCATCACAACCGGAAGGATTAGAATCTGCAAATCTTGTAGACATGTTTGATGTAGGTAACTATTGGAGTAATCCCGCTGTCGGAGTACACAATGACCTTCTGCCAGTCAAGAGAGGCGATCCAGGATGCCCCGTCATCCCGATCTCCATCGGCATGGTGGACTTCCCAGAAGCACTCTGTGACTTTGGCTCTAGCGTCAACATTATGCCCAGGGTACTCTATGAAAAATTCTTTACATATCCTTTATCAGAAACAACTATGTGTTTGCAGCTTGCAGATCGGACACTAAGCTTTCCTAAAGGAATATTAAAGAACATGTGTGTCCGAGTTGGTACCTCTTATGCTCTAGCTGACTTCGTGGTGATAGAGACCGGGTCCGATGAGAGGTCACCAGTTATTCTGGGAAGGCCATTCCTGAACACCTCGGGAGCTGTCATCTACGCCAGCGCTGCGAAGATCAACTTCAACATCAAGGGGAGGAAGGAGACGTTTTCCTTCAAGAACAAGATTACACAAATCCCAGAGCAACCCCAACATGAACCAAGGAAGAGGACCAACAGGAGGAACAAGCAGAACAAGAACAACCAAGGATGGACCGAATCAGCTAAGATGGTCACTGCAGTTCAAGGAGGTCAAGACCGACGACCCAAGTCGCCGTTCCTGAACAAGAAGGACGACCCAGGTATGCCAAGCATTGAGTGCTCAATCAATGGATACTCCTTTCAGAAGGCGCTCTGCGACACTGGATCAGGCGTCAACATAATGGCCACAGTCACCTATCAGCTCTTGTACGGGACCATGCCCTTAAAACCAACATACACTTAGCTCCAGATGGCAGATCAGACATCCCGATAGGTCGAAGGTATAGTAACCGATGTCCCTATTAAAATTAACGATCATTTTGTCCATACAGACTTTTAGGTCATTGACATGGGAGACGACGAGTACGAGCCACCCATCATCCTAGGAAGACCGTTCCTAGGCACCGTCAAAGCAATCATCTACATTGGGACCGGAGAAGTCCATATGCATTTCCCCTCTGAGAAGATACGCCGCTACTTTAATGACCCTAACTATATAGTTAAAGATTCTAAGTAGGTCAGGACAAGAAGAAGGTGACGTAACCGTAACCAAAGGAGGCAAACCATCAAGGACGTATGGGCAGACTATGAAGGAGAGGTCATAAGGCCCGAGGATACACAACAGGAGACCGAAGCACCAAGTCGGGTATGGAAAGTGAAGACAGTTACACAAGAAGAGGAGGCGCTGCCGGAACCACCGTCTACGCCACCCAAATCCCAGGACAACTAAGAAGAAAAGAAGTCATATTCGGAGGACTTAAAAACACCGAACGCCGTGCCAAGAGGTAAACTTGGTAGTTATCATTTTCCCTTTAATTATTGCTTAGTTAATCATGTTCATTCTGTCTTAAAAAAATGTTAAAAACAGTAAGCCCCATGTGAGTATGCGAGTGGCATAAAACCCATAAGTACATTCACTGTGGTGGCATAAAAAAATATAATAATAATAATATATATATATTTTCTGTTCTATAAAAATGAAAATAAAAATAGAGAGTGACATTTATCAAGGAAGCTCAAACATGATAAAGGCTAGATATTTATGCTAACGCTTAATCAAGTTCCACGAAGCTTTGTTGTCTATTTGAGCTCCACAGAATTCAGGAAGACTAGTAGATGGAGGACATCCTAATCGTTGTCAGGGTACTGCCGACATTCAAATACACCTCTGCACCTGCTAGCTACATCAGAAGAAATTACGTCAAGATCCGGCTTGGGGGAGAGCACCCCCATTTATCCCGATAAGTATTTTTATCTACATTTATACCTATGCTTTATTAAAATAAAAAGATTTATAATCATGAAAACCCAAATAAATATTTTGTGTTTATATATATTTGCTTAGTTTAATAAATAAATAAAGTAGCTATGCTAAACTGAATCTTGAAAATAAAACTCTAGCATGGATATGATGAATAGTTGCTCTGCCAGATTTTCAAATTTGTTCTCTCTCTAGTTTAGACATAACTGTTATAATTTAAAACTGGCTCTAAACCTGAACTAGTGGGAACAGAACTTGATCTGAAGTCTAAGTTGTTAGCGGATATGATATGGGAAGGTTGAGCTGCTGTTTATCTGTTCCTAGAGATGCTAGAATTCTGGAGAATTTTATCTTTGAAAATCTTTAAAATGTTGCATGATGAGTTCCTGTATGATGAGAGTTTAAATTCCTACCACAGCCATATATACATGCTTGTTAGAATAAGAGCCGCACTTTTACTACTTACTGCTTATGGGCATTGAGTGTGGTCAAGCTGTGTAGACCCTTAGGAACTTGTCATGTGGTTAAAATCAAGATTCACTTGCACGTTCACTCATACATGCTGCTTCTACTCCGGAAGTACGCATCCACATATATCCACTCATTTCCATCTCCAGATTCAACCAAAATTATTCTACTCCTGACCCGGGAGAGAATAGCCAAAACATTATCCCATTCCTGTTATTCCCTATGAAGTTAATGCTCAAGTCATTTCTACTACCACTTGCTATATTTTCAAAAGAGGGAGATTGCTCTAAAAAAATAATAATAAAAAAACGAGGAAATAAAAAGGAGCAAGTGCTCGGAACCTCGAAGAAAGAAAAAGTGAGACGAGAGGTAAAAATGGACAAGTGTCCGACAGTAGAATTAGGGGTACAAGATACCCACCTGAGAGAAAAAAAAAGAAAAAAAAATAGAGCATCTCATTCCCCTCAAATGTTTTAAAAAGCAAGAAAGGTATGTATTCCCTCAAAAAGAGCATTAGACTTTTGTTATCACCATCATCACCATACACCACTCATTCACCACACATGCACATCTTGATTTGACTTATTGACTTGTTTCTCTGGATCCATGGTTTGACTATGCAATAAATGTTCTATGAGTATGTATACTGTATCTCCCACCTATGAGCTCCAGATATCAAAGCCTTATTAGAGTAGGGTGAGAGAGAAGGCAATGTCACTACGCCTTATACCATAAATACCACATACTTTGAGAGAAAAGGCATATACCATTACTGCCTTGGTAAGGATCCAGAAATACCACAAAAGAGAGACCCGAGAAAGTCATACAAGGAATCTCTGAGTTTTATTTGAAAAATTTGCAAAAAAACTCCAGAGCTATAGCTGATCAAGAATAAGAGACATGGCGTTTGACTAGACCGTTCTATCTTTTAACCACTCAAGATGCAGGTGACGGTTGCAAGCCCCATGGTGAAAGGTAAAATGAGTAAGTTTTAAGTCTTGACAGTTTACTCTAACTCAGGGATGAGACCTTATTTGAAAGCATATGTGCCGTCAACGTTCAAAGGCGTTGCAGCAACTTCTGATCCATAATGAGTCTATCCTTGCTCAGGGACGAGCAAGAGGTAAGCTTGGGGGAGTTTGTTGACGGTCCTTAAGTACCAAATATAGTTATCAAATAAATAAAGAAAAGGATCCAAATGCAACCAACACCTAGACTTAGGGTTTTATCTGACAGAATTCCACGAGTTTTGGTGTTTGTCTGTTTCTGCAGGGGGTTATCAGAAAATACGGAGGAAAGGCCCACACGTCGGGTTTACATAGAGATAATAACGTGTTCACCGATTTTCTATCATCTAGAAGACTCCAGAAGCCACGAGATCGAACGGGAGGCCGAACGGGCCCGGAGGCAGGGCGCCCGCCCTGCTCCCTAGGGTGCCCGCCCTGGCCTGAGAGCCAATCAGGCCCCGTCTCGCGGATTATGCTCCACCGACCTAAGGGATCAAGGAAAACCGTGCGATTAATGTCGGTTTGATCCGATGGCCCACGTTCACTTGAGGGGGCTATATAAGCAGGACCCCTGGCCCCTGGAGGAGGCACTCCCTCATTCTCAATTCCTCAAACCCTAATCTCAGGAGGAGAGTCTCTGATCAAGCCCTAGAGCCACCACATCAACTAGATCTCTAGTATAGCATAGCTACATAGGATTAGAACAAGAAGGAGTCAATCTTCGATTGGTTTTCGGATCTGTCAAGAGGATTCTTGGTAATTCCTTTACTATTCTTCATTGTTCATCTTTGTTCTTCAATTTATGAATACAACTTTGTTCTATTTCAATATATTGATTATGACTATGCTCTACTTGTTATTATTTGCGATTATATTGTTCTTAGTTTATCGTAGTTATACGCTTGGCTTAGTTAGATTGGAATTATATACATGTTTAGGATCGTATAGCGTTTATCCATCGGATCCATGGGTAAATGATAAATATTGTGTAGGCGTGGTGCTTAGACCATATTTATCTGCGATTGTACCTTATATGCCAGATCGTGGGGTGGTCCGCGATGGTGACAGCTTCGTTGGTTCTTATATAGTCCCCCTCTCATGTGTAAGGCAGGCAGAGCAACATTATTATGGGGGAGTGATTGCTATGTTTCTCATCTTCCTTGATAATATCACTATGCATGGGCGTAGTCCTTTCTCGCAATGATTGCCAAGTGTACTTGCACAAACTATGATATCCTAGACTTTATAGTTAAGAATACTTAGGAAATATCCTTGTAGTTCGTCCTAATACCATGCTAATGACTTGCTAGAATATCTGTTGAGGTGTTTATCATTATTATATGTGGCTAGCTGATCAGATTAATTATCTTTGTCACCATTCATACTTTATCTATAATTTATGTGACACTTACCCCTGTATGCAAGAGATAGATGAATGCTCTCACTTATACATGCAATGATTGATACTCATTCCTATATTCCATTCCATAATCAACATTGATGTTAGTAATCCCTTCCAAGTGGTAAAAATATAAATAACGATACCTGGAATACTTCCCGGTTAAAATGCTACATCGGTATTAATCTGTGCGCTTGCAGATCTTATTTATTAATTATTTAGAAGAGCAGTTGCATATTTCAATACCGCGTCTCTCATGTCATGCTGGGGATGACAACTTGGCTTAAGTGGCATGAGGGATAGGTTCGGCATTTTTGGCCCCGTTATCAGAATTAGAAAACTAAGTCTACTTTTGGTAATGACGTTAAGAATGCCCAACAGTCGGCACAGGTGAAGGAGCTCGAGGAGGACGTCTCCCAGGTCAGCCGTCAGCGCGACGCCCTCAACGTCTAGATCGGGCAGGTCTCAGCTCGCTTCAGCGCGCTGAAGGACGAGATCACGGCGCTGAACGGAGCTATCCAGGAGAAGGACGCAGCACTCCAGACTGCCCGCCAGGAGATCGAGGCGCTGAAGGCGACCATCAGTGACAAGGACGGCGCCCTCCAAGAGCTCGAGCGGACGTGCGGGGGGCTTCGCAACGAGGTCGTGGGCTTGTAGACCCATACCGAGGGTAAGTATGATTGTTATGGCGACGGCGTCGAGGCCTCGTGTTAGGTATTAATTTGTTTTATCGTGTTTCAGAGCTGGAGAGGGAGAATCGAGTGGCCCAATCGTCTGCCAATTCCTTCCAGAGCCTCCCCGAAGCCGAGACCCGAAGGACCCAACTGCTCCAGGGCGCGATCACCACCGTGTGTGATGGCCTGGGGGTCGAGCCCGGCGCCGACACCGGGGAAGATGTTCCGGGGAACTCCTTCATCCGTTGGATGGCGACGCTGGGCCGCCTTGCCCGGGAGAGGATATGGGACAACCTCCATCACGGCGTAAAGAGGGCGCTGGCCGTCGTCCGTTCTGGGTTTGTGTTCGACATGGAGCTCGTTGCTGACGGCTTCATCACAGACCCGGATCGGACGGACGAGGAGAACGAGAATGCCTGCCTGGAGCTGATTGAAGCCGCAGAAGAGCCTGGGAGCCGTCTGGCCTCGCTTTTTGAAGCCGAGGTGGTTCCGCCCGCTGACGACGAGGGCCTGTGAGCCAAGTCTCTAGAAGGCGTGAGGGGTGAGCGGAGGTACCGTAGCCTCGGAGGCGTAGGTGATACTCCTGGCTCGAGAGCCCTTAGGGCGCTTTTGCGGCGCCGTCGATCTAAGAAGCGGTTCTTAAATTTAGAAAAGAGTGCAAGTTTTTCCGGGGACTGGAGGGTTCCCCCCTTGTAGCCCCCGAGGGAGGGTCGATTCTGGGAGTGCAGAGTCGATCCTTCCTCATTGTGAAACGAAAGTTTGAACATTGCTGTATTCTTTATCGATGAAAAAGAAATTACAGAGCCTCGAGGCTTTCTAAGGAAAAAAGCGACGTAGCTGTTCAATGTTCCAAGCGTTGGTGAGGATTTCGCCCTTCTCGTTGGATAGCTTGTAGGTGCCCGGCTTTAGTACTTCTGCGATGATGTACGGTCCTTCCCATGGGGGCGTGAGCTTATGCCGTCCCTTGGTGTTTTGGTTCCGCCGAAGCACCAAGTCGCCGACGTTGAGGTCACGCTTGTGGATGTGTCTGTCATGGTAGCGTCGGAGACCTTGCTGGTATCTGGCAGAATGTAATAGGGCCACATCTCGGGCTTCCTCGAGCTGGTCGAGGGCGTCCTCTCTTGCGGCGTCGTTATTTCTTTCGCTGTAGGCCTTCAACCTTGGGGATCCGTATTCTATATCAGTTGGGAGCATTGCCTCAGACCCGTAGACTAAGAAGAACAGAGTGAACCCCGTGGCTCGACTCGGCGTTGTTCTTAAGCTCCACAGGACCGAGGGCAGCTCGGCAGCCCATCTTTTGCCATGTTTGTTTAGCTTGTCAAAGATTCTGGGTTTCAGGCCTTGTAGGACCATGCCATTGGCACGTTCCACCTGGCCGTTTGTTTTTGGATGGGCCACGGCTGACCAGAGCACACGGATGTGGTGGTTGTTGCAGAAATCCAAAAACTTTTTACCAGTGAACTGGGTGCCGTTATCCGTGATGATACAGTTGGGAACCCCAAAGCGATGGATGATGTCGGTGAAGAAGAGCACAGCTTGTTCGGACCTAATACTGGTGATGGGGCGGGCCTCGATCCACTTGGAGAATTTATCGATGGCAACGAGCAGGTGGGTGAAGCCGCCAGTTGTCCTTTTCAAAGGTCCGACAAGGTCGAGCCCCCAAATGGCAAATGGCCATGTGATGGGGATAGTTTGCAGGGCATGTGCTGGAAGATGGGTTTGTCTCGCATAGTACTGACAACCCTTGCAGGAGCGTACTAGCCTGACAGCGTCGGAGACCACGGTCGGCCAATAGAATCCTTGTCGAAAGGCATTTCTGACGAGGGTTCGAGGCGCTGCGTGGTGACCGCAAGCCCCCGAATGCAGATCGCTGAGCAGGTCCCTGCCTTGCTCATTTGTGATACATCGTTGGAGGATGGCAGTAGGGCTGCGGCGGTACAGCTCCCTACTGTCGCCAATGATCACAAAGGTTTTGGCCCGGCGAGCGATCCATTGAGCCTCGGTCTTATCCGAGGGGAGGTCCCCTCGGATAAGGTAGTCGAGGTACGGAACGCGCTAGTCAGGCTCGAGGTCAGACGGTGGGGTCAAGCCTTCCACCTGCATGGCTTCAGCCCCGGTCGAGGGGGCTTCTGCCTCAGGTGGGGGTCGAGTGTCGTCCCGTTGACCCCTCCGTCTGGCCCAAGGTCGACAGATGGCCGCTGGAGATCTTTTGCGAAAACGTCTGGTGGAACCGTAGTTCGACTGGACGCGATTTTCACGAGTTCGTCGGCGGCCTCATTATACCTGCGTGCGATGTGGTTGAGCTCGAGGCCGTGAAACTTGTCCTCGAGGCACCGCACTTCTTGGCAGTAGGCTTCCATCTTGGGGTCGCGGCAATTCGAGCTCTTCATGACCTGATCGATCATGAGCTGGGAGTCGCCTCGAACGTCAAGGTGTCAGACCCCGAGCTCGATGGCAATTCTCAACCCCGTGACGAGCGCCTCGTATTTGGTGACGTTGTTTGACGCAGGAAAATGAAGCCGGATGACGTAACGCATGTGAACCCCGAGGGGTGAAACGAAGAGCAAACCCGCGCCTGCTCCTGTTTTCATTAATGACCCATCGAAGTACATGGTCCACAGCTCCGCCTGGAGCTGTGCAGGAGGGAGTTGGGTGTCGGTCCACTCAGCCAGGAAGTCTGCTAATACCTGTGACTTGATAGCTTTGTGCGGCGCATAGGACAAGGTCTCGCCCATGAGTTCGACTGCCCATTTGGCAATCCTACCCGAGGCTTCCCGGTTCTGGGCTATCTCTCCCAAGGGGAAAGAAGAAACCACAGTAACCGGGTGACCCTCGAAGTAGTGTCGGAGCTTGCGCCGTGTCAGGATGATGGCATATAGCAGTTTCTGGATTTGTGGGTATCGGATCTTGGTTTCTGAGAGCACCTCGCTAATGAAATAGACCAGCCTCTGGACGAGCAAGGTATGTGCCTCCTCGGCCTGTTCGACAACCAGGACCACACTGACTACTTGTGACGTCGTGGCGACATAAAGTAGGAGCGGTTCCCCTGGGGTCAGAGGGACGAGGATTGGTGAGTTAGAGAGTGTGGCCTTGAGTTTTGTGAGAGCTTCCTCAGCCTCGAGGGTCCAGGAAAAATGCTCCGATTTCTTCAAGAGGCGGTACAGAGGGAGCGCTTTTTCGCCGAGGTGTGAAATGAAACGGCTAAGTGCCGCCAAGCAGCTTGTGACCCTCTGTACGCCCTTTAGGTCTCGGATGGGGCCCATCTTGGTTATCGCAGAGATTTTCTCGGGGTTGGCCTCGATGCCGCGTTTAGACACGATGAACCCTAGAAGCATACCTCGAGGAACGCCAAAGACGCATTTCTCAGGATTAAGCTTGATGTTTTTTGCCTGGAGGCACTTGAATGCAACATCGAGGTCGTTTACCAGATTGTCGGCTTGTCTGGTCTTGACAACGATGTCGTCAACGTAAGCCTCGACGGTTGGTCCGATATGTTCCCCGAAAACGTGCTGCATGCATCACTGGTATGTAGCCCCTGCGTTCCGGAGACCGAAGGGCATCGTGACATAGCAATACATGCCGAATGGGGGTGATGAATGAAGTCGCTAGCTGATCGGACTCTTTCATTTTGATCTGGTGGTAGCCAGAGTATGCATCTAAGAATGAGAGAGTCTCACATCCCGCAGTGGAATCAACGATTTGATCAATGCGTGGCAAAGGAAAGGGAACTTTTGGACATGCTTTATTCAAACTAGTATAGTCTACACACATCCTCCACTTCCCACTCTTTTTCTTAACTAATACAGTATTAGCTAGCCACTCAGGATGATGAACTTCCTTGATGAATCCAGCCTCCAGCAGCTTGTGTATCTCCTCGTCGATGACCCTGCGCTTCTCCTCGTCGAAGCGGCGCAGGCGTTGCTTCACCGGCTTGGATGAGGCCCGGATCTCCAAGGTGTGCTCGGCGACTTCCCTAGGTATGCCCGGCATATCCGAGGGACTCCACGCAAAGATGTCAACGTTTGCGCGGAGAAAGTCGATGAGCACTGCTTCCTATTTAGGATCGAGGGTGGCGCTGACATTCAGCGCCTTTCCCTTGGGATCAGCCGGGTCGAGGGGCACGACCTTGACGTCTTCCGCGGGCTTGAAGCTGCCGGCATGGTGCTTTGGGTCGGGAATCTCGTTGGCGAGACCGTCGAGGTCCACAGCCAAGGCCACCGACTCCAAAACAGCCTCGCCGTGCTTGACACACTCGACGTCGCATTCGTAGGCATGTTCGTATGAGGGCCCCACAGTGATGACACCATTTGGGCCTGGCATCTTAAGCTTGAGGTAGGTGTAGTTTGGGACTGCCATGAACTTGGCGTAGCATGGGCGCCCAAGGATAGCGTGGTACGTTCCACGGAATCCGACTACTTCAAAAGTGAGCGTTTCCTTTCTGAAGTTGGCCGGTGTGCCAAAACAAACAGGCAGATCGACCCGTCCGAGGGGTTCTGCCCGTTTCCCTGGCACGACTCCATGGAAGCCCCCGACGCTAGGTTGAAGGCGCGCTCTCTCGACCCTCAGAAGGTCGAGGGTCTGGGAGTAGATGATGTTGAGGCTACTTCCGCCGTCCATGAGCACCTTGGTGAGGCGTGTGTTGGCGATGACAGGGTCGACAACGAGCGGGTAGACTCCTGGATTGGGGACGTAGTCTAGGTGATCATCACGGTCGAAAGTGATGGCCACCATAGACCAGTCAAGGAAGCGGGGGACTGCCGTTTGTACGGAGAAAACCTCACGCCGTTCTCGCTTGCGCTGGCGCGCTGAGAGGCGGGTCGAAGGTCCTTCGTAGATCATGAAGCAGTCATGGATCTCAGGGAAACCCCCATCCTTGTCGTCACTCTTAGGGTCCTCCTTCTTGTCGTCCTTCTTGATGCCGACGCCCTCAAAGTACCTGCGGAGCTTGTGACAATCTTCGAGGTTATGGTTAGTGGGTCCCTTGTGGTAGGGACACGGCTCTTTGAGCATTTTGTCGAAGATGCCCCCGCCAGGGGGCCTCGAGGCTTCTTGCGCTCAGTAGCAGCGACATGCTCATCGACCGGGGCCTCGAGCTTGCCTTGCTGTCCTTTCTTCTTCTTCCGGTTGTTTCTCTTGGAGCCCCGGGTGGCAAAGTCACCACCAAAGATAGCACCAACCGCCTCCTCGCCGGTGGCAAAGTTGGTGACGATGTCCATCAACCCGTTGGCAGTGAGTGGGGTGTTACGGCCCAACTCTCGGACCAACTCCTTGCAGGTGGTTCCGGAGAGGAAGGCCATAATTACGTCGGAGTCGGTGACGTTGGGGAGCTCGGTACGCTGCCGGGAGAAGCGTCGGATGTAATCTCGGAGGGATTCACCCGGTTTCTGCTTGCAACTCCGGAGGTCCCACGAGTTGCCGAGGCGCATGTAGGTCCCCTTGAAATTTCCCTCGAACACCCTCACGAGGTCGTCCCAGTCGTGGATCTGCCGAGGTGGTAGATCCTTGAGCCAGGCTCGGGCGGTGTCAGAGAGGAACAGGGGGAGTTGTCGAATGATGACCCGGTCATCGGTGGCCCCGCCCAGCGGACACGCCAAGCAGAAATTGGCTAACCAAAGTCCGGGTTTGGTTTCGCCATTGTACTTGGTGAGAGTCGTGGGGGGGCGAAACCAAGCCGGGAGCACCGTTTCACGGATAGCTTTACTGAAGACCCGAGGGCTCGGCGGCTCGGGTGAAGGACTACGATCTTCCGAGCTGTTGTAGCATCCGCCCCTGTGCACGTGGTAGCCTCGACCCGCGCCGTCACCGTGCTTGCGTGTGCGGCGCTTGACGATGTTGCCACGGGTGTCCCGAGGTTCGCGGTCGTGGGTGGTGGGCTTAGGGGCTGGAGCTACCCGGTTTCGCCGGGCAGGCTCGGGATGAACCGAGGCTTCTCTCTCCTATCGGGAGGGCTCGACGATCCGCTCCGTGGCAGGCTCGCGTCGCCTCGAGGCAGAGCTCTCGGCTTGCTGCATGGCAGCGGTCTCGAGAAGTTCTCGGATTTCATCTCGAGCCCGACAGACGTCGGGGTTTGATGGCTCGGGCATGTTGCGGAGAAGCATGGCGGCGGCAACGACATTCTGGCTGGCTCAAGCGAAAACCAGGGGGTCGACCACCCGGTCCTCGTCGATGCAACGGTTGACGTCGCGAGCTCTCTCACGAGCTCTTCCGCCAAGTGCGCATTCCGCACGCTCACGCTCGAGGGTTTGTTGGAGTAGATGGAGGTTTTCTCGTTCCTCGTCAAGCCTGTCCTGCAACTCACGAATTTGCTCGAGCTGCATTCCTTGATCCGCAAGGAACTGAGGGTCGTCTTGCTCAGCAGGAAGCTCGACATGAGGTGGCGTGTGCCTTCCTTCGACTGGCTCTTCATCCTCCGATTCCGACGTACTTTCAACATCGATGTTGAAGCATTCGCGGGTCAGATCATAGGTGTCATCAGCCGAGTCAGAGTCAGGAGTGCCAAAGTTGTAGTATGACGGGGGAATGTGAGGCCGTTGCAAATCGCCCCCGTGATCGCGACGTCGGGACGCGGTCTCACGGGGCCCTATTTCCGGAGTCTCCGTAGAGTCCAGATAATCAGAGGCTAGCGTGGATGCAACGAGGTCCAGAGTGGAGCATAGATGGTGCCCGGGGAGTTCCTCGTAAGCACTCATGCTAGTGCTTATGGAGGAAGCATAGGTCTGGGCAGCCGAGTCTAGCCCAAACGGGAATGGCGATGGAGATGTCACTGTCCACGCCGGAACGGATGCTTCGGGCGGTGGTGTCTCACCGGGTGGGGGAGTAGCGGGATTCTCTGTCGGCATGTTACCCTCAGCCAAGCTCATCCTACCCAGACCTTCAACGAGGAAATCTGGGCAGGCGTCCGGCTGGGGGGTGCCGGACCGGGGAATCCCATCGCCCCTCGCGAGGTGAAGACGGTGGTTGAGCCGGGCTCGTCGTCGTCGGGCGGCTCGCGCCTGCCTGGAGCGACGGTACCGGCGGATTGCTCCCCCAGGCTGGGAGAGCTCATAATCCTCGTCGGTTGGGTGCCTGGGCGGGAGTAGGACCATATCGTAGCCATAGCCGAGCGACATGAACTCCAAACTCCCGAACCAGATCACCGTGGCCAACGGGATAGGGCGTTCGGGGTCAGCCATCCAGGAAAAAAGGCGGGAAAGCGACGTTGGCACGCAGCGGTCCCCTACCTGGCGCGCCAACTTTTGGTGTTTGGTCCCGAGGGGGTCCTAAACCGACGAGTGAGTGTTGCGTGTCCCTTTCCTGGATGGTGATGCAAGGAGAACACTCAGGGGTTTATCCTGGTTCAAGCAAAAGAAGGCCCTACGTCCAGCGGGGGGAGAGAGGTTTGTATTTCCTTGCACCGAGGTGCTTGTGTAGGGGTTACAAGCTTGTGAGAGAGGGCGTCGAGCCCAAGTCTCAAAGAGGAAAAAAAAGGAATACAAGGATGATTGCTTGAGATGTTGATCTCTATCTTGTGTCTAGTTTGTCGTTCGTTGTCCCTTGGAGTCCCCCGGCCTATCCTTTTATAGGGCGATAGGAGGGCAGGACGACGAGGAGCCTTGAGACGATGTTTTGTCGATCCTTGTTAACGTGACTGTTGCGACGTGCCCTAGGAATGGAAGGCCATTGTAACACCCCAGGTGTTTATCACCAATTAAGTGGTGGGTTTAAGATCAAACATGATAGATTAGTGGAGATGACGATGTCAAAGTCAAACCTATGGAGATAAGCCCTAACCTAAACTTGGATATTGCACCCTTGCTTACATATAGGCTCAATTAAAAGATATACGCTTGGGTGTTGTTATCAAAGTATCTTCACATGTTTCACATCAATAACTATCTATATTGATCCCTGGAAAAGTTTCATGAAGTTTGGAATCAAAAAGTCACATGAAATGATAAGTTCCATTCCTATTGGAATTTGCCCCATTAAGTTAATGGAACTATAGATCATCAACCAAGCTTTGCAAATTTACCCAAATGACTCTAGATGAACTCTACAACAAAAGTCATGAAGGGTTCATGTTGAGCAAATGTCAAGAAATTGCCCCGATTGGCCTAAAACCCTAGTTTCGGCTTTACCGAGTTGATACTTTGACCAAAGTGGAAGTTTGACTTCTGTACCAGTTATGAGGTTTGACCTTAAACAAAAGTTGTAGTTCATCTTGTGTAGAACAAACTTTATTTAATGGTCAAGAGCTAGTTTGGCTTCTAACCTAGTCAAATAGAGATCACAAGGTGGAATAAGCTGCTGTTTTGTTTGAAGCTAGAAAATATTCTAAGTCCTAGAATGGGCAGCAATGAGTTGACTTGTTTGGTGATCTTTATCTCCCTAACCATGCTGAACCAGTCCATGGCCCTTTAATAAAAGTTGTTGTTTAGTTTGTATGCTACAAACTTTATTAAAGGACCCAAGCCTGATTTCATCCCTAAGTTTGTCAAACAGAGGCTTGAAGTTTGAATATCCTACAGTTTTCAGACTTAAACATATTCTAAGTCTAGAATCCATAGTCATCGACGTTGGCATACCGCGTTCCCATGTTTTTGCTAAACAACTTAAGTTGAGGCAAATACAAAAGTTGGAGCTTACTTGATGGGGAATAACATACGAGAGGTTGGCACCATTTGCATTTCATTTTGACCCTCAATTTGGATACTTGCTCATTGCTAATTAAAGTGTTGACAGTGCAAACTTTGGAGTTAATTATCTCCTAAACTAGAGACCTAATGGCCGAGCGCCCTTAACCAAAATTGGAGAGCTTTAGGTGTAGATCAAACTTCATTTTTGGCCTATCTCAAAATTCGGTCCGTAGACGGCCCAAATTGGTGCTCCACTTCACCCACACCGCCACGTGCCAGGTGTCCGTTGAAATGCCGCAAAGGGTGACGCGTGTCCGAGCGCGTGGCGACCATGCCCGACGCCGCGCCCCAACATTGCTGCTCCTCCCAGCCTTGTATGCCGCGCCCTGGGTCACTGGGAGAGGCCGAGGCCGAGACCGAGCTCTCCATCTCCCACTCTCCCTCGCACGCTCTCGCTCTCTTCTCCTCGTTCTGAGCCGAGCGCAGACGTCGAGCCGCCATGGCCGGTTCGAGCTCCAGCTCGAGCTTCCTAACCGCATCGTCCCTCCTCCCTTCCCTAAGAAAAGCATGACATCACCTTCACTGCCACACGTCGACCCCGATGCGCCATTCCCGAGCTCCTCTCACCGCCGGCGGAGCATGGCCACCGGTGCCATGGCCACCGCAAGCCCCAGTGCACGTGGCCAGGAGGCCACGAGCCATCGCCGGTCGAGCTGGGGCCACCATGGAGTTCGCGCGGACCCCCTGGTGCTCCACCGCCACTTCCCCGACGCCGGCATGGCCCCCAACAGCCGGAGCCACGAGCTCCGACGAGCTCCCCTGTTCTAAATCCCGACCAAGGACTTTGGGCAGCAATTTGACAAAATACAGGGACTTATCTGCACACCACTGACTCATATGAATAGTGACTTTGTACTGCGGGTTGATTTGGAAGGACTGCAGGGACTCCATTGCAAAGATGTTTTTCCTTTTCGTTTTTCTGGTTTTCTTTTCTAGAAAATTATGCCAAACTTTGAAAGTGTGTAGTAATTAGTAGAAAAATCCAAAAATAGCAAATGAGGACTTTTTGGAATCCTTGTGAAATTTTCTATGCAGTGGATCTATAATATGGCATGTTTTAGTTTAAAGTTTTAGCTGTAAAAATATATTTATGCAACTAGGTTTTGAATGCTAGTTGGATCTGTTATTTTTAATAAATGTAAATATATAATTCCAAATGAAGTGAAATTTTTGTGGCATGTTACTCTTGTGATGTATCATGTCTAGTAAAAATTTCAAGATTTTAGGCTTGATAGTTTAGGAGCTATAAAAATAAAAAAATGTTATATGCTGCTTTGCTTCTATTCTGGACAGTGCTGCATGTATGCATTGTTTGGCTCAGTTAAGTTATGAATCATGCCTTGTTGATAATAAATGAGTTGTAGTACTTTTCATAATATTTTCAAAAAGCTAAAGATCACAATTTTTGGTTAAGCATATGTTTAGTTATAGTTGTTTAAAGTACTGTGGCAGTTTCTGCCCAAACCCAGACAGCATTGCTTTGTGTGCCATGTGTGACCTTGTTAATGGCAGAATTAGTTCTAGATGTTTATAGAAAAGTTGTTCACAATTTGTTAAGCTTTCTAAAAAGTCTAAAACCATAATTATTGGATTTATAAAACTCAAGTTATAGCGGTTTAAAGTGGCATATCCGATTCTGTCCATATTTTGGACAGAGATGCAATTATTTAATTAATTGACCATGTTAACTGTAGAATCATCTTAAGATGATTACAAGAAAGTTGTAGGTAACTTTATAAGTTTTCCATAAAGTTGAGAATCATGTTTGTTGGAGGTCTAGAACTCCATTTATGCTTCTCTGAAATTTCTATCTGTTTTCTATCTATAATTGTACCACTACTGTTGGGCTGCATGTGTGGTGTTACTCGTGCAACTAGTTTCATGGTGTAAATGATGTTTACTATGATTTTGGTAAATACAAAAGTTGTAGATAATTATCTTATCTTGCTTGTGTTAAATTTTCATGATCCCAGGTCTGATAGTTTAAGAGTTGCATGCTTAATAAGTCTACTGTCAAATTTTAATTACCTTCTGTGCAGACTTTAAAGATTGGCATGTTTGGTCATAATAACTTGGGAATCATGTTGATATGATTAAAGATGAAATGTAGATATCTTCCTAAGCTTTTCAGAATGTCTTATTGCAAGTCATTTGGGCTTATGGAACTTCAGATATGATTGATTTATGAAGCTACTATTTGTAAGTCCAGAAATTGACATATTCCAATTATCATTGTTTGCTTGTATATTGTTAAGTGGGACTTATGCCTTTGTGGGTGGTTAAGTTAATACACCTGAGATCTTGTGAAATCTTGTGTTCCATGCCTAATATGCTTGCCATCTTTTATATTAAGTTGTGTGATGTTTATTTAAGCAATGTGAAGTGCTTATGTGTATTTAGCGTAACCTTGTACTTGCCTTGATTAATGTGTGATGCATCATCTATTGCATTCCCATGTATTCATACACTTGCATCTTGCATCTCATTTAGGTACGCTAGATGCACCACGTGAAGGACCTGATGGGGAGCCAAACCCGAAGATGGAGTTGGTGGATCCATCCCGAAGATAGAAGGACTAGACAAGTGAGAGATTGGAGGATGCTCGCCAAGTGAATTCATCAGACATACCCTAACTTGAGTCGGATCCCAGGCAAGCCCCGGAGCATTATAAGCCTCCTACCTTCAAAGCAATTAAATATATATATATATGTTATAAATATTGTTGCATTAAGTGGTAGGAGTTGGTTGAAAACCTTGCTGTATTATATCATTCCTTGTTCAGATATATGAATCCCTAAATCCTACATAGACTAGGATCGAGTAGATGCTTAGCCTTGCTTTAAGTGGTAGAAGTTAGGTGATTTCCTGTCACCTGCGAGATGTAGGGATATTCATATATGGCACGGTTGGCTATATTTGCTATCGTGAAATGGAACTATGTGTTAATAAAATGAAATGAGACCGGGCGGGATGACGATAGTAAAGCAACAAGGCATGGAGGTCTTGGGTGTGGATCTATCCCCGTCTGAGTTGTTTAAGGACCGATTCACTATACGTCCTTGAGTCATGTTGAACGCAGTCTAACACTTAGTTGGCCGGATAAGTCGTTCTGACCGCGAAGCCGAGTAATATGGTTCAGGCTAGGAATCGAATGGTAGGTTGCTTCTTGGAGGAGAGAAAGGATGTGCTTGGGGACATTGGCGTGAGACCAAGGGGGGGTTAGAGTCCCTATCACCTGGCAGAGTGTCGCCCTTGGGGTTGCGACATCATTCGGACCCGCGATTCCTGAATTTTATGAAAGGTGGCTTATGCGACCCTGGCAGGGGCCTGCGTGGTGAGTGTTAGAAATACCCCTCCAGCTGGATAGGAATTCGATTCGAATCGCCGTCGCTCCCGGTTAGTGAGCACTTGACTTGAGCAGCGGCAACGTAGATTCCATTAAATTGAACGGATGGTTAATTGGATAACGATAGAAAGGTTGCCTCAATTTATACCTGCTATGGTTAATATTGTTTGCTCCTAATAAAGTGAGTGCTCTAGTATAGGTTCTAATATAGATGATAGGTTAATGATAATTAACTTGATGCTTAAGCATTAATGATTACTTATTCATAATAAGCTTTTATGCAAAATGTTGTCAAGCTAGCCCACTTTATATCAGCCTTGTATGATCCTTGGTGTCACTTTATTTCTGGTTTCTGACGGGTAAGTCTAGCTGAGTACCTTCTCGTACTCAGGGTTTTATCCCCACTTGTTGCAGGTTGTGGTATATCGTGGCGACTACAAGAGTTGGTTGGCTCCTGCCGTAGAGGCGGAGTGTGATCACGGGCATGATCCTTCTGAGTTATCTTCTCTCTAATGCTTTTGTTGGAAGTCGACCTTGGTACTGGCATGTATTTGAAATAAGATAAATGTTAGTTTCAAATTACTTTGCTTCCGCTACTTTTTTACTTAAGTTGTAATAACTATGTTGAACTCCGATGTATATTCAATTACTTGCGAAATGGTTGTAACATATGACTTGTTATGTTGAATCACTACGATGTTGGCTTGTATGTTGGTTGGTTTGAAATGCCTCGTGATTTCATTGGACTACCGGAGTTATATGGGCTCAAGTGCAAGAATTTGATCACTTCGGTGATTGTTTTTGTACTTGTGCTCTTATAATTTGGATGGTTCTGTTACAGCCATCCCTGGACACCACGGTGACGTAGAGGACGAGACGCTGAAATGACCCAGAGCGCTGCGCCATGCCGTACTTCTTTCCCTGTTGAACTGTGCGGGGCGTCGAGGTTGGGTCGAGGCCGGGTCGAGACTAGATGGATAAGGCCGAATCCCAGGGATTGCGGTATACGGGCTTTGTCGTATCCTCCCTCGAGGGTAACTAGTGACGTACAGTGCGCGGTAAGGCGTGTACAGTGACGGTTTTCACCTCCCATCACGGGATGGGCGGTAAAATAGTGAGGACTGACACTGGCATTGTTCCCACGTCAATCCTGATTGCAGCCATGCCGGTAGGTGGTAGTAGGTAATTGCATTAAATGCCATAGCTTTTATCCTGGGGTAGGTAAAGAGAAGAGATCGAGCATCTCGACCCGGGCTCACGCGAGTCAGAGTTTTCCCAGTGGGCAGACGAGCCTCGCGCGGGTCGGAGCGTGGTCGAGGTACCTCGCTGTGCGGGACGGGGCGCGGTCGAGGCGCCCCCGTCGAGGGTGCCTCGTACGAGTCGGAGCCGGAACGCGGTCGAGGCGCTCCGTCGAGCTGCCCTCGTATGAGGTGGACCTGGTGTGCGGCCGAGTTTGGGCGCGGCTGAGTCGTTTTGATTTTTATTATCGTTAAATGTGGGTACCCCTATACCATTGGTACTGACAATATGCAAGTTAGCATTTCTCAAATTATTTCGATAAATATTTTCACTTGCTCTCCGAAGTGCACTAGGCCTAAATGCAATGCATGAAGTCCAACACCTAGTGGCACTAGATGACCGAATTGTCTAATTGAGAACCCCTCTTAATAGTATAGCCATCTATCCTAAATGTGATCACACCCTCTATAGTGTCTTGATCATAGAAACAAAACCCCTATTTATACCTTTGCCTTGATCTCCATAGGGTTTTGTTTTCTCTTTGTTCTTTTCCAAGTTGAGCACATGATCATCATCGCATGTGGCCATCTCCATCATTTCATGTGATCAACAACACCATATGAGTGCCACCATGCTCCTCACTTGGATTGCACCAATCTAGCTCATATCACATCTCATGACAAAGGTTAGTGTTTAGGTTCCATCAATTAACCAAAACCAAACTAGGGCTTTCAATCTCTCCCTTTTTGGTAATTGATGACAACCTTTTCAGAAAGATATTCAATTAAATCTTTTTGGATTCATGTTGCTTTCCCAAGCATATTACCATGTGTAAAGATTATGGACAAGTTTAATCAACCCAATTTGGTAGTATTAGCTCCCCCTACATATGTGCTAAGAGTTTGGATTGCAAAGCTTGCACATATGCATGGATTGGAAGTTTGGGAGAGTAATAGCTACCAAATGATGCTAAGGTATAAATAATGGACCTTTGAAGTGTGATACCAATTGGAGTTGCCATTTGAACACCATCCTTAGCACCATGGTTAGTTAGATAGCACTTGGAACACAAATACTAGATACCTCGTGAGATCAACATTATGAGCATGCTAGTTTTCATTTCATCAATCATATTTTATAATCTAGCATACACCACACAAGCATGGATAAGGAATATAAGAATTTGTGTCATGCTAGCAAACATATGTAATGCATATACAAATGCAACATAAAGTTTATGAGCTTGCTCCCCCTTCTTGTGTGCTTCAAATTTTAATTGATCCCCTTACAATGAAATTTTATTTGTTTGCTCCCCCTATCTCTTACTATCTTTGTGAATTCTCTCCCCCTTTGTCAACAATTAGCACAAAAGGTGAGCTCAAATTTTAGATAGGTTGGGGTGAAACCAAGTGAAGTGAGGATCATTTTCCAAATTTGGTTCAATCTAGATCACTTGCAAAAGATATTTAACTCGGTTTGATCCAAGGGTAAGCTTCTTCACACCTCCAAATAAGGGTTATCATGCACCATGTTGAGTTAAACACTTATAGCTTATTTTTCTAGATCAAACACTAGGTTCACAAGCCTACAAACATGTCATACGCTACCACTAGATCATTTCAAGCATAGAAGCAATAGTGGTACCATACAAGAATCAAATTCATTTAATTTTCATGAATGATCCTAAGACATGTTTGGAATGGCTAGATGCACTAAACAAGTCCTTAGCAATGGATGAATGACATGTCAATCAACTTTACCTTACTTTGTTCGAAGGAGAGGCATATCATATAATGGGTGTGCATCAACACATATTTAAGAAGTCAAGTATGTTCAATTCATTCCTCTTGCAAAACCTCTTCTCATCGAGTGGCTTGGTGAAGATATCGGCAAGTTGATCATCAATGCCCACACTCTCAATACAAATGTCCCCTTTTTGTTGGTGATCTCTTATGAAATAATGGCAAACATCTTTGTGCTTTGTTCTTACATGTTGAACTAGATTGTTGATGAGTTTGATAGCACTCTCATTGTCACATAGCAATAGCACTTGTTTGAACTTGATTCCAAAATCATTCAAGGTGCCCTTCATCCAAAGTAATTGAGCACAACAACTACCGGCCGAAATGTACTCCGCTTCGGCAGTTGAAAGTGCTACACTATTTTGCTTCTTTGGTGACCAAGATACAAGTGATCTTCCCAATAGTTGATATGTGCCCGATGTGCTCTTTTCTCTACTTTGCATCCCGTATAATCGGAGTCTGAATATCCAATCAATCAAATCTAGCTCCTTTGGGATACCACAATCCAACATTTTGTGTATGCTTCAAGTACCCCAATATTCTCTTGGTTGCCTTCAAATGACTCTCTCTTGGTGAGGCTTGAAATCTAGCTCACATGCATACACTAAACATCACATCTGGCCTTGATGCGGTCACATAGAGTAGGCTTCCAATCATTGATCGATATATCTTTTGATCCACCATGTTGCCATTAGCATCACTATCCAAGTTTCCATTTGTCCCTATTGGCGTACTAATAGCTTTAGCATCATCCATTCCAAACTTCTTGAGCAGGTCTTTGATGTACTTGCCTTGACTCACAAATGTGCCATTCTTCATTTGCTTGATTTGAAGACCAAGGAAGTAACTGAGCTCTCCAATCATGGACATCTCAAACTCACTTGCCATCATCTTTCCAAACTCCTCATAAAAATCTTGATTGTTTGATCCAAAGATAATGTTATCAACATAGATTTGCAACACAAACAAGTCATTGCCTAGCTTCTTGGTGAAGAGAGTGGCGTCAACCTTGCCCATCTTGAATCCCTTAGAGAGTAGGAAATCCCTCAATCTCTCATAGCATGCTCTAGGTGCTTGTTTCAATCCATACAAAGCCTTTTTCAACTTGTAAACATGGTTGGGCTTCTTCTCATCTTCAAAACCGAGAGGTTGCTCAATATACACAAACTCATTGATGTACCCATTTAAAAATGCACTCTTCACATCCATTTGGTACAACTTGATGTTGTGGGCACAAGCATAGGCTAACAAGATCTCAATTGATTCCAATCTCGCAACCGGGGCAAATGTTTATCCAAAGTCAAGACCTTCAATTTGAGTGTAACCTTGAGCCACTAATCTTGCTTTGTTCCTTGTAACTATCCCATCTTGATCTTGCTTGTTCCAAAAGACCCATTTAGTTTCAATCACATTATGATCCTTAGGCCTCTCAACTAACTCCCATACTTGATTTCTTGTGAAGTTGTTTAGCTCTTCATGCATAGCATTCACCTAATCAACATCCTTTAAAGCTTCATCTATCTTCTTTGGTTCAATGGATGACACAAATGACAAATATTCATAAAATAATGCCAATCTTGACCTTGTTTGCACACCTCTTGAGATATCTTTAATTATAGAATCCAATGGATGATCTCTTGCAACATTAGTTGGTTGGAGCACTTAAACTTGATTGCTTGCACTTGGTTGATCATTTGGTGGAGATGATGAACTAGCCACTTGTTGTTGATCTTGCACTTTATCATCACTTGCACTAGCTTGACTTTGATCATGAGAACCACTAGCTTGCGCATGACATGGTACTTTTACGGTGTAGCTTGACTTTGATCATGGAATAGAGTTCTATAAAGACATGGTATTTTTTGGAAATATGACAAAACTACACCGTAAAATTTGTCAAAATGACAAGTGTTACTTTCCCCTAGATTGCTACACTCTAACACTTAAGAACTAGAGGAGGTGTTTAAGTTCTTAAGTGAGAATCTTGAATTGTTAATCCATGAATAGAAAATTTATCTCATTGATAGATTAGAAGAAAACAGAACTAAACTGATTGACATGTGATAATGATGTAGTTGACCGCCTATTAGAATCATGGGTATCAAGAAACATATGTAAAGATTACTGTCCCCAAAAGAGCTATGTCATTTCTCTAATGCAATTTCTTATTGGCGATGGATGGTGAAACACTTGGTGCCCTACATATTTATTGGCAGAGAATATAACAAATCTGAAATTAGCTTCATCCATTGTTTTGATATCGTGCCATACTTCTTGGTTCACATTGTTCCTACTAGGATAGCTAAATCAATCCTAGTTTGGCTATCCTATGAACAATCTGAACCAAAGAATCCGTATTCCAAAGGGATATGAATGGAATTATTCTCATAAAGAGGATTCATTGTTTGAGGGCTACAATACCGAGGAAGTTGTTGATTGTTTGCATCAAGTACTACATAAAATATACAAACCTAATTGGTGTACGAGGAGGTCCACTAAGCTAGGGAGCAAAGAAAAGAAAACATTCATCTCTGAGGATTACAAATAAAGCAATGGACCAAGTACTTTTCAGCATCTTGGAATAGGTCATGGTAATAATGGAGTCGTACATTGAGCAACTCCTGAATGAACACAACTCAAAAACTCAAGGCCACATATATAGTTGCTTGAATCATGAAAGATCACATCTCTTGACCAACTCTGCTAATCAGAATAAGCACATAGTCTTCTAAATGACAAAGAATTGCTGGAGCTGAGAGTGTGGAGCTAGGATGTGGAGGAATACAATTAGATCGATGACATGCGACCTTTCGGCTATAGAAAAAAGATCAAACAAGTAAACATATCCATCAATAGGTACCTGATGTGCCCTACGTGCACCTTAATGGTATAAGAACTGCTATTCAAGGCAAATAGTGCTATATTATGTAATTTGATGTCCAATGCGTCATTAATGTTACGCAACAATGTGACACCCATGCCAGTTATATTAATTTTTGTCGTCAATAGATTCATGCCCAATGATGTTTAATTTATGTGTCAAGAACTTATTGAAAATGAATTTTCTTTAATAGATGTGTCGAAAACATATTTTCTTTCCACGGGCTGATGCGGGCTTATGTCATCCACACATGAAGATTCTTAGGTCATCCACCTTCAAAGCTACAAGTTATTGTCAACAATGATACTTTATAGTGAAAGATACTGTAGGCCATTCTAGGCCGTGTTTTTCGCTATTAATCCATACTGCCAGTTATGCCATTGTATAAGTCAACCACAATTCGGTGCGTACAAGCTAGAAATTGCAACACTTGAGACATTCATAACCTTGAAGAGTCGGTTGGCAAATTCATTTTGTGGACAAGGTGAGATGTGATCTGAGCCATTTTAGTTCACATTTGGTATCGTCATAGCTACGCCCACTCCTATCTCCATGCGAAGCATAGGAGCCTTGGCGCATTTGACCTTACGCTGACCCACTATGCCTCAGGACCTGTGATTTACCCAAAGTCCATAGCCTCATTGCCTTTTGTCACCTTCATCATCTCCATCACATGAGTCCATAGTAGCTTTTCTTGTCATGTCATCATTGCCGATTTGCATCAAAGAATTCATCATAAATTCTTGAGTATGTATTTTAAAATTAGTGTATTAGATACCATATGTGAAAGCACAACACCGCCACCACACTAACCATAGCCACCGAGAGACACAGTCACCGCCGCCGCCATTGTCACATCTGTCGCCGCCACTCCTAGGGCCCTCTCCTTCCTCTCAGACTTGTCTGCCGGGGACAAGAAGGGGAGGGACCCATCCTTTTTCCCACAGTTTTTCTATCTAGTTGCTTAGGGTTTAGTCCAATAAAGCTTTCGGCGAAATTAGATGATTTTCGATCAAGATCATGTTTCCTACTATGACTTTGGTGATTGCCACGACGAGATTGCCACTGCAGGCGTCAATTTCATTGGCAGGCGGCCAATTGTGGCCTTTATCTATAAGGGGAGAGTGCTTCTAGGAGCCCCTTACGAGGACAATGACTCCGGGTCATCGATCTCATCGTCGATGGTCTTGGAGAGGAATTTAAGTTCTCGAGGTGATGAATCTGCAGCCTATGTCGTACCTGACGGTGCAACTACCAATGATGCATTTTGGACTAGTTTCGAAGCGTTGGATCTTGCGGCATGTCCAATGTTTTAGGGTTGGTCATTGGATTCGGCATAAGGACTATACTTTGGCTCCGGCATTCGAGGGAAGCCATTGGGGAAGAAGACAATGGAAGAATCTGGATAGAATATTATGTATTTTTTATTTCAAAATTTTTCATTTGTAATTTTGGGATGTACTGTGCTAAGATTTAATAAAAGTCCCCCTTCCGTTTGCAAAAAAAATTAGTGTATTAGGTCTTGAGAAATTATAGTTTATAGTCTGTTAGAAATACCATAGAAGCTAAAGAAAGATGGCTATGATGATATTTTTTCTAGTACTTGAGTTAGGTTTTGCTAGTTGCTTTGGTAAGTCCATCAAATTGTTGAGTAGATATGAAACCAAAAATATTTGATCACATCAGAAGTGAAAAATGAAATCAAAAATCAAGGTAAAAGGGAACTTATTATGCTAGCACATTGTTAATTAGCACAAATATGCCAAAGTTGCACAATGGTTCTCCAATATAAGAACAAAGAAAATAATAGTAAATATATATTTTCATTTTTGTAGTTATAAATTCAGTGGCTTCAAATACCAGTTATAATTAAGCACTCAAGGTAAAATGGGAGTATGGCATGAAAGCCATTAAACATTACTCCAAAAAAAATCATATTTCACTATGATACGAATAAATGTTGCAAACTAGTGCTACTTGTGACACTTATAAATGGAGCATGCCGTGCTGGATTGATGAAGAGATAAGTGCACACAATATATCAAATCCAGGAAATAAATGTACAAATCTCTCTCTAGATAGCATTATTTAGCAGTGTAAATCTATTAATGTGTACGAAATATATTGTCACATTTTACAGCTGTGTATTTATTCCTTCATGCATGCTTTGACCAGTCAAGTCTTCTGGTTTAGTCTCACCTCTATCTCACTGTTGTTTGTTTGTGCCCTCAGAGACCCTTAAATTCCTCAGTAGCTTCTATCCAGGCCACTCACACAGGCAGAGCCATCGATAAACCCCAAGGCTCAAGTTGTTCGGTCACCAAGTTCGAACTGCAGCCCGTGGTGGAGATCCCACCGCACGGCACCTATTCTAAATCATTCTTGTGTGCTGAGGACAACTCCTGGAATAAAAGGTATACTTAACTGGAGTAAATTCTAAGTATTTCTTTGCATTTTTTAGAAGTCCATGATTTCATCTAATCGTAGATCTCTAATTTTGTGAGAAGAGAGGTTGCAATACAACTAGTTGCTCTATTTTCTTGCGTGTGTAGAGAGGTCTTCAATAACTATTGATCAACCGAGTTGTTAGTAGACTCATGTGAAGAAAAAGTCTGTGAGTACATCAAGGTCCATATATGAACTTTCTCATCTAGAAAAATAGGTCCACATGCACAATGCACAAACCTATTTTTCTAGTTGAGAAAGTTCAATTCATGGGACATCCTGTTGCCTTGTCTCTTCTTTTTTCTCGAATACGCAGGAGATCTGCGTATCATTGCATTATGGAGAGAAAATGATCGGCCCCTTACAAACACCACCACCTCACTCCTGTAGTCCTGTTGCCCTCTTTCTGAACAAGGCAACACACAATCTCCTCTGGAAGATCCCTATTGCGCAATTGTTACCAACGATTTGGCATCACAAAAGCACTGGACTCCACCTCAGATCCACTCGTCCTCAGTTGAATGCATTAACATAGTACCTAGGACCAGTCAGTTTCCAAAATTGTTAATCACGCACTTGGAAACTATCCTGTAGATCTTTCCAGAGGCTTTTTTTTTATGGTAACAGCAGGGGTTGCCCCCTACTGAAAAATTTTATTAAAAACGGACATAACATTCATCAGCACTTGTAGAATTCACGACACTCTCCAGCGCCTGCCGTTAAAGAGAATGTGGGACAGTTAAGTTGATATGCTGCACTGCTGCAACATGCATGTCCCTGTTGCAGGATGTCGACAGTATAAGTATAAGAGCAATACATGTTTCATTAACACTGACATTCTTCAATCAGCAAAGATTTTCCTAACAGTCTTTGTGTTGTCAACCTTAAGCATTAGCCAGTCACTACGGAAGAACTATGCTAGAAAATCCATATATACTGCCTCGGATCTTGAATTGGCCCTATCTGGAAAAGAGTAGTATGTAAAATTTATTATTGGTCAACTGTTTGCAAAGCTTGCTGTTTATTTCTAATGTTATTTTTTGTTGAACCACAAGCAGAGGTTCGCCTCCACATCAGAAAAGGAAAACTTATTGCTAGATCCTTCGTCTCCTCCTGTACCTGACATGCTAGTGACTGACATCTTCCTTCTTTAGGCTCTTTATCTTATTTTTCTTTGCTTTTCCAGGTGCCTTCTCATGAAAATTTTGCATTACAGTCTCCTGTTCTAGCGTCCATTATAATCATAGGCACACCATGTCGTCTGTCCAAAGAGTTTTGGTCCATGTCAAGTGTCTGTCAGTCCATTTATCAATTCATTGACTCCTTGGTTGTCTTGTGCTTTCAAATTATTGACAACCTCTCATTCTATCGATATATGTTACTACTGATCTGAAGTTCTCTTACACCATACTCTATAGGTTGCATACATAGTTCAACACAAGTATATACCTTGAATGTGTATATTTTGTTTCCTACTTTTGATGTATTTCGTATGAATACATGCACCTCTTAAATACTTTCGAGCTAATAACCAATACCATGCTATGAAAAATATTTTGAGGTATGCCAAAATTCAGCACCATAAATATACATGAAAGAAAGATAATTCTCTCATGTATAGAGCTAACCACTATTTATTCATTTTTTACTTTGTGGGAACTAACCACTATTTATTCATTTTTTACTTTGTGGGTCTATCTCTTAAAGCAATCACATCAAATGTTGAAATTTGCCATGGTGGTTAGCCTCTGAATTTTCAAATATTATGAATAGGATCTATACTATTTATTCTACAATGTTTCGTTTTCCCAATTTTACTTATGTTTTTCATGTTATCAGGGTACTATGGAGAACGAGGGGCAGTTGAACAACAATCAACAGGATATCGGTGTCAACATGGGAGATGATGAGTTCATCTACCTGCCATTGGGCATGGAAGAATATGATATGGATGCTTTCGTGGGAGATGAGGCCCACTTGAACACTGATCAGGCTATGGGTGGTGAGGAACACAACATCAACAAGGGGTCATCATCCAAGCCTGTCAAACGCTTCACTGTGGAGCAGCTGCAACAACTTGAATCGTAAAACAAATAAACACATGCCCTAAACATTAAACCACTGAATATTTTTGAACCAATGATATATTATGTGAGCTTATCTCTTCTTTCGTGATGTAGTTCGTTCCAAGAGTGTACCCACCCAGATCATGAAATGCGTCAGGAACTGGCTGCCAAGGTTGGCATAGAAGCAATGCAGGTCAAATTTTGGTTTCAAAACCGACGCACTCAGATTAAGGTATATCTCTAAAGGCATGTATAATGTGCGCTGACATGGCATTATGGTCAGTAACTTGTGTCACTCCATGTAATTGTCTTTATTTTCAATAAAAGCTTCATTTATATAAAAAAATCCATGCCGCATTGGTGCACAGAACACTCAAACCAGGGTTCTTGTGGAGGGAATGGAGATCTCTCAGGCGGAAAATAATCCCATGAGCTTCATGCGCGTTTTGGAGTCTTGTGCTTCAGATTTGAGGAAAAAAAAACTAGAGAACGGATTGTGGCCAAGTGGTGCTCAAACAGCCATCTGTTTATTTTTCTAACTATCTATCCATTTGTTTAATGGTTGGTACCATTCTGTCAGTTAGTCCGGGCTCTTCTATATATGCTTCATCTATTCTATGACATTAAGCATCTAATTAAGTGTCCTTGCATTGTACAAGCCTTACAGTAACTTCATAACTATAATTCGCTGTACAATGTTTTGTTCCCTTAATTTTCATTCATAATTTAAGGTTAAACATGTTCATATGTATGAAAAGTAATTACAAATATTAATTCCTTAAGTTGAAACATGCAGGTGAAGTCATATGGAACTGACAACCACAAATTGCGTCAACAAAATGCTCAGCTGCTCGCCAAGAACATGAAACTCCAGGAGCAATTGAAAGAAATGACATGCGGCAGATGTCGTGACCCAACAGCAGAGAAATGGCAGCTGCTGGATGAAAATGCCAAGCTCAGGGAGATGTACGGGCGCTCCAATGCTGATCTGACAAAGCTCATGCAGGAGGCAAACCTTCCTCCCTCTGTGACACTGGAGCATCTGGCATTAGTTACTTCCATGAACCCATTGTCCAGCAATGCTGATAGCAGTAGCACCAACAACCAGGTTACACCTTTCTCATATGTTGAATGTGCTATCAAAGAGTTTGAGACGCTAGCTAGGAATGGTCCGCCATTGTGGCTGCCGACCATCGGTGGCGACGTGCTCAACAGCCAGGAGTACGCCTGCCAGAGATTCCCAAGACTACTTGGGATCCGCCCACAGGGGTTTGTTGTGGAGGCCACCAGGGACACTGCCATAGTCAGGGGAACAGCCTCAGACGTCATTGCCATCCTCACTGATGTGGTAAGCTTGATGCAGCTATCTACATGTACCAGCATTCCATCAATAATGCATTCTCAGCTAGCGTTGTAATAATGATGCACTTTCCAGCCACGCTGGTTCAAGACCTTCCCTGGTATTGTAGCAGCTCTAAGGGCCCACGTCATCTTTAGTGGTACTTTCGCTTCGGGAAAAAATGGGCTAATTCAGGAGGTGATCTCATGCAACATCTATGTAGACATGTATATGTTGATCGTGAGGTTGATGATCTTAAATTATTTTATGGAGCTCCTGCAGATAAATGTAGATCTGTCGGTGGAGTCACCACGCTCGCCACTTCGCAGCATGAAATTTCTGAGGATTAGCAAGCAGATTGCAAATGGGGAGTTTGCTGTAGTGGACGTGTCCATCAATGGTGTCCATGGAGTTCATGAACAAGAATGCAGCCAAAATAAGCATACGAGCTGCAGGTTGCTGCCCTCTGGTTGCCTCCTTCAAGACATGGGCGATGGCTATTGTCAGGTACTCTAGTATAATTGAGAATACAAAACATTGCAATGCCCACATGATGTGTGGCTTAGTTAGTAGTTGTAGCTATATATTGTCTGAATTTGTTGCGAAGATAATTGTGATTTCATAACATTCGATTGTATGTAGGTTCATTTTGTAGCCTTCAACTGTGGACGAACACAAAAAGTTTACTCCAAAATCAATTGCTTGACATGAAATTGAAGAATATAAAGCTTAATTATCTATCACTAGAAATCTGAGCGTGCATCAAACAAATTTCACAAAATTAAACAACTTCGAGCATATGGTATAGATTCAAGAACAAGTATTGTTAGTCTTAAAATTTCTAATCGATTACCAATGCTCAAATATTTGTACTTCATTTCAACGCGTCAAATGAAAGTATATGTTATACAAATTCATTCGAAATCTGTGATTTCTGATGTTTTGATAATATAAATAAATGTTTGCTTTCCTTTGGAGAAGGGCATTATAAATGTTGTATATCATAGGATATATATTCATACTATTTTGTAAGCATACCTTTTGTTTGTACGTGACTTTCGTTAATCAGTGAAAACATCTATATTTATATTCTATACTATCATAGTATATGGTTTCTATATATCCTCTAAGAAGTTGTGACATTACAAAGTATATGAGTATATGTTAAGGATTCAATATTTTCCGTGCATTACTGTTTCAGGTGACATGGATTGTCCATGCAGAGTACGAGGAGGCCACTGTCCCACCCCTCTTCCGACAATTCTTCCGGTCTGGGCTGGCCTTTGGCGCAAGCCGTTGGCTTGCATCACTCCAAATGCACTGTGGGTACATGCCTCTTATGCACTCCATCCAAGTTCCAAGCGGTGGTTGCTCAGGTAAGTAAAAGAAAAACTTTTGCATCCACATATGCATTGAAATTATTTGAATAGCCTAATCATTTGTTTTGTAAACCTCACAGGGGCAGTTACCATATCAGCTCTGGGTAGATCAAACCTCCTACAGCTGGCACAGCGGATGATGGCGATCTTTTACAAGACTACATCTGGGATGGCCACTGTGGAACCTGGCAATATTGTCACCGGGTTGGGTGGCTGCAGCGGCACTACCGCCGAGATGCTTGAGCCAGCTGTGCGCATGGTATTAGGGAAATATTTTGGTGCCATGGATGGAAAACCATCTCCGCCCCTCCAAGTGCTGAGTGCCACCACAACTGTGTGGTTGCCAGGAACGCCTCCAGAGCGTGTTTTCAGCTACCTCTGCAATGGGCAACGCCGTGGCGAGTGGGATACCTTTGTCTGTGCTGGCGTAGTGCAAGAGTTGAGCTCCGTTGCCACGAGCCCCCACATCCGTGGCAATGTTGTTTCTGTTCTCTGCCCCAATGTAAGCATGCCAGCAGCTTGCTTTCCCCATCGCTTTGCCTCTACCATGGTTTGAAAAGAAATTTGTTTGTTTTCAAGAAAAACTAGCTTGCCCTTACTTGAAGCACTTAAGTTTGAGTAAAATATTTAAAATAATATACAGCTATTCATCAGCCATGATGATATTATAGGTTGGTCTGCATGAAGTAATAATCATCAGTTGCCATCACTATATATATGTCCCTTTCATCAGACACTTGCTAATTGTTTTTTTTTTTGGTGGCATACTCTACACTGCAGGTGACTAATGCAGCTAACAACACCATGCTGCTCTTGCAACAGACAAGCATCGATGTCTCACGCGCGTTAGTTGTGTATAGCCATGTTGAAAAGACCATGATTCGTTCTGTCATGGGTGGCGGCGACAATACTTCAAGCATCGTCCTCCTGCCATCTGGATTTGCCATCCTCCCAGATGGCCATGGCAAGGCTCATGACCATGCTGCTGCCAACTCCTCCAGCGCTCTTGCCGGATACAACGGAACTGCAGGATGTCTTCTTACCGCAGCCTTCCAGGTACTGGTGCCATTCAATAATCTTCATCACCCAGATGTACAGGAGACCTATGAGAATGCTGGAAAGCGGATCTGCCATGCGATAAAGAAGATCATGGCTGCTATTGGGGCACATATTGTTGTGCCAACCTAATGCAGGGTTTATTTGTCAGATAATCACCACATGGTACCATTTGGGTCAAGGTGGAGCACCCCATGACTTTTGTTATCCATTAAATGAGTTTACCGAAATTTAAGAACCATTTAGTTTTTTAGTCTATACATTTTGTATTGAACACATAATGTCCATCATGAACGAATTATGTTGGTTTTAATTATGTCGGCTATGTATGATGTGTTGTGATGTTGTGCCTAACATTGTTGTATGATTTGTCATCCGATTAGCGGTCAGTGTTTCTCGAGTAGGGATTCAGAGGGGTAGCAATGTGACAAAAGGATTTATATTGGTTCAAGTACAGGGTATTCTACATGCATCCAGTGTAGAATAACTTCCTTATGTGTTGTGTGCTAGTAGTGGGGGTGCTCATGATGCGTGCATGAATGGCTATGAATCAACCTACCAATCTGGGTAGAGTTGGTATTGGATGGACAATCAAATCCAATCAAAACAATCCAAGTAGCTCCAATCAAAATTAAACTCTCATCCAATCCCATTCAAATAATTTGCCCCATCATCCAATCCAACTCCTCTTAAATCCAAAGTCATCCAATATCTATTTGAGCCTAGTGACGAGACACTAATACAGATTGAGCGATCACTATCACCAGTTTCACTGCCATAGAAGACAGAAGTGGTTGGATCGATAGAGATGCCTCAAAAGGAATGAAACCGGCAAATGAAACTTCTAGCACGATGTTTGAACCATCAATGCAGCGGTGCTAGTGGGGTTGAATTCCTTCGTGTATTGAACACCGAGCTAACTGAGACACGCATTATGACCGCCGGCCCTATGCGACCGTTTGGTCTACTAGCGGTAAATTCAATGTGATTGTTGAATGTCCCAACTTCCAACACCGTCTCACCACTTCCGCTGGAAACCATTTACCTTGTCTTCCTGTAACACCCTAAAATTTGCTCATTCTAAAATAGGGTTAAAATGATTTAATTATGAATTTTTGTGCTCATGAAAATATTAGGAAATAAAATTTTTTCATTAAATTAAAATTAATCATAGGGTGTAGCAATAGGGTTGTGCATTCATGCTAGTGCACATGATTACTTAGTTCTAGCTCTAATCATGGAATTTGTATGATCATCAACTATTCTTTGCACGGCTATATTAGAACACGCCTACTCTATTTAGGAATATTCTTTTATTTTTTATTTCCCTTTTATCCTTAAGGTTGGCCCAAGTGTATGTCCATTATCCTTGAAATACCATTTTTACCTCTGTCATGAATTATTGGTTTACTATGCAAGTATGTAATTTTGTTCATATTTATGCTAGACTCTATACACCTTGCTCTCCTTTGGAAAAATATAAATAATGATACCCAAAATACTTTTGGGTAAAATGCTACAACGATAGATCTGTGTGCGCTTGTAGATATTAACTTTGTAATCGTTAAGAACTATCGTGGTTGATGTTTCACAGTGGCGTCGCTAAGGTTTACCAAATCTTAGTGATGGTGCTAAGAAATGCCGACCAGCATTTCTGGTGCCACTGCCATGGATGGATTTTATCTCCAATCATGGCAGTGACGCTAAAAAATGCCAACAAGTATTTTTAGTGCTGTTGCCGTGGAGAGCATAGGTGAAAGGAATCTCGTAGGACATGATCATGATCACACGCATGTAATGGTAGCCATAGCTTATGCAGGCTAACTATGCTTGTTTTCTTCCTGTGTGGATAAAAACAGAATAGTGTATGACTGGTTACAACCTGCCGAAAAACTACACTGATAATTCGGAGGCACTCCTAAGGAAGAGCTGGGCTCGTACCTGTCACACCCTAAAATTTGTGATTTTGGGTTGTGAATAGAAAACACTAAATAAAATAAATAGTTTAAATATTTGTTTAAGACTTGACAAGACTAATTTAAGTTTTAGCAAATTTAGTATAGAAAATTTTGGTATTTCAAACTTTTCCAAATTAATTTAGTGGTCTCTTGCCTGATGTAATGTTTGCTTGTTGCATGACTATGTGTTGTAATTGTGAAAAGTTTTAAAACGTGTTTAGTATGTCTTTTATTAGTTATCCCTGTCTTTTTCTACAATCAAATTTGCGCTTTCTCGGTCCTAATCTTTTCATTCTGAGTTTCCCCAAAATCCTTTTCTTCCACTCGAAATCACTCGTTTCATTTCATCATCCATCAGGGTATCTCTAAAATATTCCCGGAAATTATTCGGGCTTTGTCGAGAACCTTTTTCTATTTTTTAGGAGAATGATCTATTTTTTAATGCTCCAAATTATATTATCATGAGCTCCAAATACTTTATTTGGGTTCCTCATGTTCCATAATGTCTCTGGAAAATTCCCTCGAATTTTCGGAGCTTTCGGAGTATTTTTCGCGGCTTAAATAATAATTCTAGACTTTTCTAGAATTATTTTATCCACGAAATTAATTAATTCCGAAAATAATAAATATCTCATTTTCCACCAAAGCCTGTGTGCAATAATCCTAAATGCCCATTCATTTATTTACTAATGGGCTTTAATAATTAATTAGGCCTATTAATAAAGATGGAGGGTGCAACGTCAATTAGCACCATATCGCTAGTTGACATAGAGGTGAGGAGTTTTCCTCCCTATATATACATACCTACCCCATGGGCAAAGCACACCAAAACTACCGTAAAGGGAGCCCCTAGTTTGGGTATTCCTCATATAGTAAATTAGATTTTTCCCTCCTACCTCTACTATACATCGTCTCCAAGGTCTCAACTGGCCTGATCTCCTCATCTGCTGCCACTCGGCCATCCAAACTCCTGAGCAACATCGCTGGGTTTGCATGAAGGTTGGACCACGCCCTGGTGTATCTTGATCTCTCTCAATTCCTTCATGTTCTCCTTTGCATGCTTCTCCTGATTGTTTCTGTCACAGTTCACGTCGAGCGCTGGCCTTTTCCCGCCGCAGTACTACTAGCCGAGAGCCTTGCTGCCATTCAGACCCACCTACGCCTACTTTCCGTGTCTCTATGCTGTCTTGCCGTCGGCCAGCTCGTCATCTTGCTTGGCCTCAATCGCGAGCAACAATCGTCACTCTACCTGGATGAACTCGCCATCACGTAAGTCGCCCAACTGTTGCAGTTGTTCACCTTGGTTTGAAGGCTTAGCGTCCTGGGCCTTCGCTAGTCCATTATCGACCAAGCAAGCCTAGCCTACGCCCTCGTCACAGAGCAAGCACAATGCATATGCATGGTCGATGCATGCCTAAGTACAGATGAACATGCAAATCTGCACATGTACATAGCACATCTGCCCCACCCGTTTGCACGTATAGGTTTTTCTTGGTTTCTGTAATCCACTTGTTAGTGGCGTATGAGCTTATTAATTTAAATATTAATATGACTAATATTCATGCATAACATATTTTTCTAATTAAAACAAGTTTAACCTCAGCGTTTTCACAAGACCAATGCCAATTCGATTAATATCAACCTTAACATGCCTTTATTAGTTATAATTATTTTAGTAAACGTAAAATATATAGTTGATTAGATTAATGCTTATTTAATGTTTTTTTGAATTAAAAAAGACTTAGGTTTATATTATGACCTTTTGTAAATAAAAAGCTAACTTGATAAATAACAACTTAAATGTTTCGTTGCTAATTATAACTTGCTTAATTTAATCACAAAACATGATAATCGATTAGTTGTTGTCTCATGATCGGTGCTTTCTAAATTATAAATGTTTAAGTGACTTAAATACTATAAAATATATATTAATAACATATAATTAAGATTTAACTTTGGTTTTATAATTTGATTAATTCAACTTTAGAATAATTCTCTGAAATGTCGATCACCTTAATTCATTAACCAAAATAAATCAAACGTATAGTTTGTCTTCTCCGATTTGTTGCAATTCCTCGATAGTGGCGTGTTCTCTTTGATGGTAGCTCCATTATCTGATGTTATTGCGTTTTCGCGATCATAGCAACGTACCGTATTATTTAGTGTGTTCTCTTTTAAAGTGTTTCTTTTGTTTGATGCATGTTCTTAGATGTGTGTATTGTTTGTCTATTTGTGTTGCTTGGTTGCTACGAGTAGAGGAAGCGTTGTTCGTTAGCGTTGAAGACTAGGAGCTGAGGACCGACAGTCAAAGCAAAAGTTGGAGACCGAAAGATAGCAGTTGAAGATTCTGAGCAGCTTAACCTTGGGAAAGAGGCAAGTATAACATGGAACTATCCTTGTTACCTATTCACTATAATCAATATCATATGCATGTGTCTACCTTGACAACCTTAGATATTATAACTTAGTGATTGTTATCTTGATTCCTTGTCAACCTTGGGGATGCATTTGGGTAGCTATTGCTAGTGCTTAATCATGAACAATGATCTTGTAATTTTGATTAATGGATTAAGCAATCAACCATTAATGATGATTTTATTTGCTATTGAAAAGGGGGCTAGAGCATGTGGGTTATTTTGATGCTCTAGTTACTCTCCGTAAGGACTTACCTGTAAGTGATAACCGGGACATACAGTACAGTTGTGAGGACTATATGGCTCTGGCTCTAGTTGTTCAAGAGGCCTTTTCTAGCTTGTTAGTGGTTACCTTAAATGGCGTAAGAATGGCTTGCCACGTTAGGTGTAGGGCGAGCCCCTGTCCTTAGTGTGTATAGGTTGCGGTTGTTGTGCCACTAGGAAGGGGGGTTCTACATCTGCCTGCCGAGTGAATCTAATGGCCCTAACTTGTTAGATGAACTTTTGAATGGCTTTATATGGTTTTCTGTGTTTTGGGAGTAATTAACCCATGCATTTGGAAATCATGACTCACAGTGAAAGTGTACACCTCTACGTAGAGTTTAATAAACTGATATACTAGCCGTGCTCACGGATACGAGCGACCTTGGGGATTCTTACAGAATAGTTGATCACCATTATTATATCATGCTTAATTATTGTTGATTATTATTTATGCTCATGTTAATGCTATTCATTATCCTTATTACAATTGATCATTGATTCATTAATGGGATTGGAATTACCTTGATGCTACTCAATTGCTAATTATATAATGATTAAAAGCTAAACGCAGTCAAACAGTGTCTAGCCTTTTTGAGCCTCATGAACCCTGTGTTATACTTGTTGAGTTCGACATGGACTCACTCTTGCTATTTTCTCGACACTCCAGTGTGTAGTAAGATACTACTCGGAAGGAGGACAAAGGTGTAGTGGAGTTTCTAGAAGACTAGTAGAAGTGCTAGGCATATGTTACCCCCAGTCAGCCGTCCCTGAGAAGAGTGGAGCCTGAAGTTTAGTCACCGTTCTGTGATACTCTGATGTAAGTGTTAATATAGCTATGTATATGTTATATAATAACATTGTTTCTAATACTTTTTTCATTCTGGCATATGTGTGGACTTCCTGGGCACACATATGATTAGCCTGGTTTTGTTCTTTAGAAAACCGGGTGTGACAGAGTGGTATCAGAGCGGTGTTGACCATAGGACGTATGCCAAGTAGCACTAGACGTATTCTAAAACTCATTTCACTATAAAACTATTTTGTCATCCCTTGACTCATTGATTTTGATTATTTCCTCTTCCTTGTTCTATTGTATCCCCTCCTTGATAGCTTCCTTTGAGCTATTATTTCTTACTCCCTTGGTTTTTGTTTTATATTGTTTTTACTAAAAGTTTTCTAATCTCACCCTTTTCAAAAGTTCGATGGCCTTTCATCATCTCCAATGTGCCATTAGGATGACCACCATTATTGAAGAAGCACGTGTAGTATCGATGATGTGTTGTGTGCTTGTTTTGCTTGATGTGTTGCTTGTGTGTTGTCCTTGTTCTCGTGTTTCAAAGATGGCTCGGAAGGTATAAGTCTTGAGGAGTAGCTTGATCCATGTTAAGTGGGGTAGTGTCATCTTCTATCCTACTTAATTTTTCAATCGATCCTAATTCTTGCCATTTTCTCTTACACCATCCTTGTCTACCCTTGGTTGTCATGCTACCTTATTTATCTCATCTTAATGGAGGATCAACACATGAAGGACTCATCAGTAGCAGAAAGCCTTAGAGAAAGTGTTGCCTTCAATGACATCGCCAGGTGGACCAAAATCTTTGTAAGTGGGGTAGTGTCCGCTACCATCATCAATCTCAAGCGACGAGGTACGAAGAACTGAAGATCAAACTTTATCTTTCTTGTCATCTTTTGGCTATACTCAATCCATGTCTTATATCTCATCAGCACAAATCAAAGAAGCATGAAGACTTGAAGATTAGTGTTATCTATCCCTCTAATCTCTCTGAATATCATTTTTATCTTATCCTATCTTTTCAGAGCAGTCTGTCTTTCGTAGCTTACATCTCTATTTTTGGATGCCCAAAAATCATGGATAAATTCTAGATAATAGTAGACTTCAATATCTTTCTCTGACGGTAAGAACCACCCTGATAGATATTATGGTTTGAGAGTTGTGAAAATCATAAGGCGACGCATCTGTGCTGTCAGCAACCTGGAATAGTTTCTGTTGTGCATAGTTTTTGACTACCTTAACTGCAGAATCTGGAGAAGTGTTCTATAAGGAAGTTGTAGTAAATTTGATAAGCTTTCAAACGGTATAAGCTACAACATCGTCGGATTCACAGAACCCAAGTTATAACTGTATTTCTGCACTGCCATTTTTCTGCTCGCGAGGAAGTGCAAGTTACTTGATCTTGGATATGCTCATGAGTCTCTTTGAGATGATAGAAGGACATGATGGTAGTTATCACTCAGAAACATGCAATCTAGCAATTGGTGTTCTCCAATTGATCTCTTCTTAAGGGGGTTTGCCAAACTAAAAACGATACAAGATGGAGGATTTATATGTTCTATTTTGTCACCTGGAAGCATCAGCTAGCTACGTGGTTGTAAAGTCACTATCGAGCGCAGGTATTTTTTTTTAGGGTTGGTAACCTGTTGGAACCATTGACAACGATCGTAAGGGTCTAAAGGACACCTTTATAAAGTTGGTTTTGAGCTTGTGGCATCATCATTGGATAAGAATTGATCAGAGAAGAGTGAAGACTTGCAGATTAACTTTATTTTTCTCCCTAGTCTCTTTGAATCTCGGGACGAGATTCCAGTAAAGTGGGGTAGAATTGTCACACCCCAAAATTTGTGATTTTGGGTTGTGAATAGAAAACACTAAATAAAACAAATGGTTTAAATATTTGTTTAAGACTTGACAAGACTAATTTAAGTTTTAGCAAATTTAGTATAGAAAATTTTGGTATTTCAAACTTTTCCAAATTAATTTAGTGGTCTCTTACCTGATGTAATGTTTGCTTGTTGCATGACTATGTGTTGTGATTGTGAAAAGTTTTAAAGCGTGTTTAGTATGTCTGTTATTAGTTATCCGTCTTGTCTCTATCTTTTTCTACAATCAAATTTGCGCTTTCTCGGTCCTAATCTTTTCATTCTGAGTTTCCCCAAAATCCTTTTCTTCCACTCAAAATCACTCATTTCATTTCATCATCCATCAGGGTATCTCTGAAATATTCCCGGGAATTGTTCGGGCTTTGTCGGGAATCTTTTTCTATTTTTTAGGAGAATGATCTATTTTTTAGATGCTCCAAATTATATTATCATGAGCTCCAAATACTTTATTTGGGTTCCTCATGTTCCATAATGTCTCTGGAAAATTCCCTCGAATTTTCGGAGCTTTCGGAGTATTTTTCGCGGCTTAAATAATAATTCTAGACTTTTCTAGAATTATTTTATCCACGAAATTAATTAATTCTGAAAATAATAAATATCTCATTTTCCACCAAAGCCTGTGTGCAATAATCCTAAATGCCCATTCATTTATTTACTAATGGGCTTTAATAATTAATTAGGCCTATTAATAAAGATGGAGGGTGCAACGTCAATTAGCACCATATCGCTAGTTGACATAGAGGTGGGGAGTTTTCCTCCCTATATATACATACCTATCCCATGGGCAAAGCACACCAAAACTACCGTAAAGGGAGCCCCTAGTTTGGGTATTCCTCATGTAGTAAATTAGATTTTTCCCTCCTACCTCTACTATACATCGTCTCCAACGTCTCAACTGGCCCTTGCATCAGCATCGTCGATCCGTCGTCACCCTGATTCATCATCTGCTGCCACTCGGCCATCCAAACTCCTGAGCAACATCGCTGGGTTTGCATGAAGGTTGGACCACGCCCTGGTGTATCTTGATCTCTCTCAATTCCTTTATGTTCTCCTTTGTTTGCTTCTCCTGATTGTTTCTGTCATAGTTCACGTCGAGCGCTGGCCTTTTCCCGCCGCAGTACTACTAGCCGAGAGCCTTGCTGCCATTCAGACTCACCTACGCCTACTTTCCGTGTCTCTATGCTGTCTTGCCGTCGGCCAGCTCATCATCTTGCTTGGCCTCAATCGCGAGCAACAATCGTCACTCTACCTAGATGAACTCGCCATCACGTAAGTCGCCCAGCTGTTGCAGTTGTTCACCTTGGTTTGAAGGCTTAGTGTCCCGTGCCTTCGCTAGTCCAGTATCGACCAAGCAAGCCTAGCCTACGCCCTCGTCACAGTGCAAGCACAATGCATATGCATGGTCGATGCATGCCTAAGTACAGATGAACATGCAAATCTGCACATGTACATAGCACATCTGCCCCACACGTTTGCACGTATAGGTTTTTCTTGGTTTCTGTAATCCACCTGTTAGTGGCGTATGAGCTTATTAATTTGAATATTAATATGACTAATATTCATGCATAACATATTTTTCTAATTAAAACAAGTTTAACCTCAGCGTTTTCACAAGACCAATGCCAATTCGATTAATATCAACCTTAACATGCCTTTATTAGTTATAATTATTTTAGTAAATGTAAAATATATAGTTGATTAGATTAATGCTTATTTAATGTTTTTTTTAATTAAAAGAGACTTAGGTTTATATTATGAACTTTTATAAATAAAAAGCTAACTTGATAGATAAGAACTTAAATGTTTCGTTGCTAATTATAACTTGCTTAATTTAATCACAAAACATGATAATCGATTAGTTGTTGTCTCATGATCTGTGCTTTCTAAATTATAAATGTTTAAGTGACTTAAATACTATAAAATATATATTAATAACATATAATTAAGATTTAACTTTGGTTTTATAATTTGATTAATTCAACTTTAGAATAATTCTCTGAAATGTCGATCACCTTAATTCATTAACCAAAATAAATCAAACGTATAGTTTGTCTTCTCCGATTTGTTGCAATTCCTCGATAGTGGCGTGTTCTCTTTGATGGTAGCTCCATTATCTGTCGTTATTGCGTTTTTGCGATCATAGCAACGTAACATATTATTTAGTGTGTTCTCTTTTAAAGTGTTTCTTTTGTTTGGTGCATGTTCTTAGATGTGTGTATTGTTTGTCTATTTGTGTTGCTTGGTTGCTACGAGTAGAGGAAGCGTTGTTCGTTAGCGCTGAAGACTAGGAGCTGAGGATCAACAGTCGAAGCAAAAGTTGGAGACCGGAAGATAGCAGCTGAAGATTCTGAGCAGCTTAACCTTGGGAAAGAGGCAAGTATAACATGGGACTATCCTTGTTACCTATTCACTATAATCAATATCATATGCATGTGTCTACCTTGACAACCTTAGAGATTATAACTTAGTGATTGTTATCTTGATTCCTTGTCAACCTTGGGTATGCATTTGGGTAGCTATTGCTAGTGCTTAATCATGAACAATGATCTTGTAATTTTGATTAATGGATTAAGCAATCAACCATTAATGATGATTTTATTTGCTATTGAAAAGGGGGCTAGAGCATGTGGGTTATTTTGATGCTCTAGTTACTCTCCGTAAGGACTTACCTGTAAGTGATAACCGGGACATACAGTACAGCTGTGAGGGCTATATGGCTCTGGCTCTAGTTGTTCAAGAGACCTTTTCTAGCTTGTTAGTGGTTACCTTAAATGGCGTAAGAATGGCTTGCCACGTTGGGTGTAGGGCGAGCCCCTGTCCTTAGTGTGTATAGGCTGCGGTTATTGTGCCACTAGGAAGGGGGGTTCTACATCTGCCTGCCGAGTGAATCTGATGGCCCTAACTTGTTAGAAGAACTTTTGAATGGCTTTATATGGTTTTCAGTGTTTTGGGAGTAATTAACCCATGCATTTGGAAATCATGACTCACAGTGAAAGTGTACACCTCTGCGCAGAGTTTAATAAACTGGTATACTAGCCGTGCTCACGGATACGAGCGGCCTTGGGGATTCTTACAGAATAGTTGATCACCATTATTATATCATGCTTAATTATTGTTGATTATTATTTATGCTCATGTTAATGCTATTCATTATCCTTATTACAATTGATCATTGATTCATTAATGGGATTGGAATTACCTTGATGCTACTCAATTGCTAATTATATAATGATTAAAAGCTAAACGCAGTCAAACAGTGTCTAGCCTTTTTGAGCCTCATGAACCCTGTGTTATACTTGTTGAGTTCGACATGGACTCACTCTTGCTATTTCCTCGACACTCCAGTGTGTAGTAAGATACTACTCGGAAGGAGGACAAAGGTGTAGTGGAGTTTCTAGAAGACTAGTAGAAGTGCTAGGCATATGTTACCCCCCAGTCAGCCGTCCCTGAGAAGAATGGAGCCTGAAGTTTAGTCACCGTTCCGTGATACTCTGATGTAAGTGTTAATATAGCTATGTATATGTTATATAATAACATTGTTTCTGATACTTTTTTCATTCTGGCATATGTGTGGACTTCCTGGGCACACATATGATTAGCCTGGTTTTGTTCTTTAGAAAACCTGGTGTGACAGTACCGCTTCTTCTGCTACTCCACCGGCAAGTGAACCAGTCACTCCCGCACCATCCACTACTACTGCTATGGCCAAGACACTCCGTGACTACTCTACCCCCGCTGTTGCCAATGTGCCTGTTGGGCCTGCTATCAACACGGGCAATGGAAAGTTCAAGTTGTGCACTATCCTGATCACGATAGTGCAGGCAATCCAGTTCTGTGGTTTGCCAAGTGAGGATGCAAGTGCACACTTGCAACACTTCCTGGAGGTGTGCGACACTATCGTCATCAAAGACGTCGCACAAGCTAGCATTAGACTCTGTCTATTTCCCTTCTTCCTTGCGGGGAAGGAAAAACAATGGTTCTACAAGAAGGAGGCTATCAACACGTGAGACAAATGTTCTGCGGTGTTCCTCACGAAGTTTTTCCCCATGGGCAAAACCAATGCCTTGAGGGGTTTAAATTTCTAGCAGACTTCAATGGAATCCATCCCTGAGGTAAGGGAAAGGTTGCAGGATTACATCCAAGCCTGCCCGCACCACGGAATGGAAAACTAGCTCATGCTCTAGAACTTCTATGAGGGGCTTATGCCCATGTCAAAGGGGCACATGGATGCCACTACTGGAGGAGCATATCTTGCCCTCACCATCGATGGAGCCACGGCTCTCATCGAAAAGATGGCGGCCAATCAGAGCTGGTGGGAAGAAGGAAAACAACAAAAAGGCATGCATACCATGAAGGAGACGGATATGCTTGCCACAAAAATGGACTTGTCATTGAAAATACTTGATGAGCGTGCCGGTGATAAGGAGGCAATGAAAGGCACCATCAAGGCCATGGACTTGCAAGTGACTTGTGAAGTCTGTGGAGAGGTTGAACACTCAGGGCACGACTGCCCCGAGACCCGTGAAGAAGCATCATATATCAACAACAGGTTTTGACAGCAAAATAACAATGGGTAGAACAATCAGTCCCACCCGCAAGGAGGTAATTTGAATTTCAATTCAAATCAACCTACCTTGAAAGACCTGGTCTTAGGCCGGGAAAAAATAAATGAAAGTTTACTAAATAGTTGATGTATAACGATAAAATGCTAGAAAATATTAACTAACAAATATAAGGTCTATCTTCCTCTATTAAGAATCAGTTGAGCTTTAATAAAATGATCAAAACACAATTAGCCCAAATTGCTACTGCTTTACCTGTTAATAATGAAGAGAAAATCCTAGGGCAACACGAGAATTATTTTGAAAAAGTTAATGTGGTGACGAGGGGTGGTAAGTCCACTCGTGATCCACCAAACCCTAACAATAAAATAGGAAAAGCATAAGGGAAACAAGAGAAAGGATCTTCTTCATCAACGAAAACACAAAAAGACCAAGAAGAAGAGGAAACGACATTGTAAGACTTCATCGACACTAGCTACTTGCCATTTCCTACAAGGAAGAGAAAGCAAGCCATGGACAAGCAATTTGCTCGTTTTGTCGAGATGATAAAGATAGATGTGAGCATCCCCCTAATGGACATCTTACATGTACCTTCTTATGCAAAGTACATCAAAGATATCATCAACAACAAGCGACCATTGCCATCCACGGAGGTCATAAAGCTGACGGAAGAGTGTAGCGCTTCTATACTCACCATCTACCTGAAAAGAAAAAGGATCCTGGGTGCCCCACCATCACATGCTCCATTGGCACCCAACAATTTGATCATGCCTTGTGCGACTTAGGGGCTAGCGTCAGCGTGATGCCCAAAGTAGACAAGTTAAACTTTACACATTTAGTGCCCACGCCAATGATGCTCCAACTAGCGGACTCAATGGCCTGCTACCCGATAGGGATTGCCGAAGATATTCCGGTAAAAATCTGGAGTTACTTCATCCTAGTCAATTTCGTGGTGTTGGACTTGGAAACCATGAAGGAATCTCCCCTCATCCTTGGGCAACCCTTCCTCAGCACTATGGGAGCACAGATTGATGTTGGAGCCGGAGAAATCCACTTCAACATCAATGACAAAGATGAGAAGCTTGACTTTTGGCCCAGGCAAGAGCAATGCTCCATGATCCGTATTAAGTATGGGCCGAATCCACAAGGCATAAAGGAGGTTGAGATACAACCTCAACTAGTGGACAACCTCGTCAAGAAAAACAAATAAAATAAAAAGAGGTCAGAGCAGAAAAAGAACAACCCAAAGCAAAAAGAAGAAACTTTGAAGGTTGTTCCCACACCACCTAAAAAGGACAAGAAGGTGTGGAAACAAAAAGAAGCTCCAAAATCCACCACCACACCACCAAAGACCAACAAAATGGTGTGGAGACCGAAGAAAGTGCAATCATCTGCATCTACTCCTCCTGACACTACTGTACCATCCTCAAGCAAGAAATGAAGGGAGAAGAGTCCCACTCATTGGACGTTAAACGGTGAGCCCTTGCCGAAGGTAAATCGGTAGTTATCTTATATCTATTATAATTTAAAAGTCGCTTAAAATTTTTATATAATAAAATTATAGACTATGCTTTAAATTATGCTAAAATAAAAACAATTAGTTCACCTATCATACATTTACACTTGAATAAATTTTAATTTTTCTACCATGTTCTTTACAAGTACTTTTAATTAGGTTTGGGGTATGATTTTCAGCGATCATACTTTCATAGGCTTTTCAAATTAAACATGGTGCTTAGGTTCAATGGTCTATCTTGATCAAATTTTACATGATGTCTAATTTGATCTTTGTACCAAAACTACTGATATAGAAATGAATAAATTAACCATATAAAAATATATATAAAAACCAATAATCTACCTCGGAGTCATCACCAAGCACATCTCGGACCATAGGCCACGAGCTAGCTTAAGGGAGGACCCCCACAGAGGTACCTTGTATCCTTTTTCGCATTTATTTTCTGTATTTAATTATTTATTAGCAAAGAAAATCAAAAAAATTAAAAATACCAAAAAAATAAAATATGATAAAAATACCAAAAAAATATGAATTCTACTTTCATATATGTTTTAAGAATGTTTAGTTTCTCTTATGTTAAAATGATGAATAGTTGCTATGTCTATAATTCATCTGTGCCTAAGCTGTAATTTAGTTTTCTCAAGATTTAAGTTTGTTGGCTAAAAATGTCTTATCCTAAAACTTGAAAACTTGTGGGTTGCAAATGCATGCTCCTTTTCTTTGTTGTTGCGAGTTATGATATGGTTCAAATAGAATTTATTATGACTTTGTTCTAAGAGAGACTTGACATCCAGAGTTTTCATTTTTGAAAATGCTAAAATTCAAAGTTTCTCAGTGATTATGAATACCTATGTAGGCCATGTGACATGATATACATACATAACTTTAGTCATATGCTACATGTTATTGCATTGAGCTCTGTCAAATTGTTGTGACCCTTGTTGAGATTCTGGTCATGCACCTATGATCAAGACACACGTGCACCCATAAATAAACCGCTGACTCTTACACTGAGAGTTACGTAAAAACATGCTTTTTCCATCCACCAAAATAGTACTTCATTCATTTTGTCATGCATCTCTCTCTCTCTCAAAAATTTCATCTACCAAAAAGAATAGTATGGGTTATGCTAAAAAAAGAAAGAGGAAAAAAAGAAAAAATATCCATACCAAAAGGCATGAGAGAAAAAATGTATGCCAAAGAGAATGAACAAAAAAAGAAAAAGAAAGAAATAAAAATAGCCCATACTTTCAAATAAAAAGGCATTCATCCAAAAGAGAGTCATGATCAAGGGAGTGCAAAAATATTTAGAATTAGGAACTTTATGAAAAATTCCACACACTGGCACGTCTTGATCAAAGTGTATCACTTGCATCTCCTTGATGTCCGGTTTTTGACTTAGCAAAATATATGATGCAAGTATGCCCACTTTCATATGTACCCAAAGCTCCACTCAAAGCCCTTAGTGGTAGGATATGAAAAGAAGACAAAATATCAAATGCCTTGGTGAGGTTTTCATACACATTGATCTATTAAGAGAATCATCTGAGGAACTTACATTTTCTTTGCAAAAACTCATAAAACCTCCTGAAAGGTCTTGATGGCTAGAGGGGGGTGAATAGCCTTTTAAAATTTTCTACAAAGACAAGCTAAACAAGTTTATCAATACAACAAATAGCGCGATGCGAGTTTTGCTTAGCCTACGGGGTGTTTGCAAGCCACCTATCCAATTCACAATTCTAGTATTGGCACTCAACCGCACAAGTTAAACCGAGAAGGTAACTACAACTACAACTAGCAAGCTACACAAAAGAGCTACTCTAGCAAAGCAAACTAGCTAGCAAAGATAACTAAGAAAGTAATGTGGAGTTGAGTTAGGAGGGTTTCACCGAGGGGCGAAGTATTGAGCCAACCAATATGATCAACAATGAATACCAAAACAACCGAACACCGGGATCAATCAATCACAATATGAAAGTGATGACACGAAGATTTATCCCGAGGTTCACGTGCTTGCCGGCACGCTAGTCCCCGTTGTGTCCCTCTTCACCACGTGGTTCGGTGGCTAATCGGTCTCACACCGAGCCTCTCAAAAGGCGCCACAAGAACCTACCAAATGGCAAAAGGTTGCAATGACACGAGCAATTCACTAATGTTGCCTTTGGCGCTTCGCCGAGGTAGGCACAAACCCCTCACAATCACCGGAGGTGGCCAAGAACAATCACCAACTCTTGCCAACGCCTCCAAGCTGCTCCAAGCCGTCTAGGTGGCGGCAACCACCAAGAGAAACAAGAATCCCGCAGCAAATCAACCACCAAGTGCCAACTAGATGCTATCTCACAATGCAAATGCACTTAGATCACTCAATCTCACTTCGAATATGCAAAGAAGCAAGAGAGATGAGTGGGAGGGGAGTTGCTTAGCTCAAAGTGCTCACAAGTATGTCAAATGTCCAAGAGTGAGAGCCTTGAGCCGACCAACGAGTATTTATAGACGTACCCATTCGAATATAGCCGTTAGGAACGAGATCCAGCTGAAATCGCGCTGACCGGACGCGCTGGTCCGACTGACCGGACGCGCCGGTCGAGTAACGGCTAGTTTCGCGAAGCACTGACCGGACGCGCCGGTCACAACGACCGGACGCGCTGGTCACGACCGGACGCGCCGGTCCCGTGACTGACCGGACGCGCTGGTCAACCCTGAGTCGCGCAAAACGAACCAGCGACCGGACGCGCTGAAGAACTGACCGGACGCCACAGTGCCCGCGTCCGGTCGGAGTCCAGTAAGCTCCCTGGACGACCGGACGCGTCCGGTCGCCTGTGACCAGACGCGCCTCGCGTCCGATCAAACAACTGAAAACCGCGCAGACACTGGACACTGACCGGACGCGTTCGGTCAAATAGTGACCGCGTCCGGTCCAGCGTCCGGTCACCACTGTGACCTCCGTTCGCTTCCGTTTGATTTCCGTTTGATTTTCGACTTCCGGCGTAGTAGAAAATAGGCATTTCATTTCCCCGAAATCGCCTGAATCCCGCGCTCGCACGCTCGGCGGGAGGGAGCGAGGACCCCAAACCCTCTCTACCGCTTAAACTCCAACGCCATCGCAAATGTGCTAACACCACCAAGTGATCATGTCAAGTGCGAGTGTGTTAGCATTTTCACAATCATTTTTCGAGGTGTTATAAGTTCTATCCAAATGCATATGATTATGAAATGCACACCTAGAGGCACTTAGGAGTTCAATAGCCGCGTCATTCCCCTCTTTATAGTACGGCTATCTATCCTATAATGTAACCACACCCACTAGGTGTCTTGGTTACTAAAACACAACCCTTAAGCATATACCTTTGCCTTGATCACGTAGGGTTGCGTCCAAATCCAAGTGTGGCCATCATGATCACCATGTCCATCTTGCCACCAACCTTGGAATGTACTAATCCTCATATGCTACATACAACTTAGGCATAGGATTAGTACTTAGGCATTGTCACTAATTACCAACACCAAACATAGAGCTTTCAATCTCCCCCTTGTTGGTAATTGGTGACAACCCTTTCACAAAGATATTATGATAAAATTTTGATTGAACCCATGTCACATTGTCCAAGTATATTACCATGTGTAAGAAGTATGGACAAGTGATCATGAATTCAAATTGATAGCAATGGCTCCCCCTACATGTATGCTATATGTTTGGATTTTGGAAGCATACATGTTAGATAGGAAAGATTAGGAGCATTGACTACCAATAGGTGCTAAGTATTTTAGATTATAGACCTTTGAAGCGTGATACCATCGGAGTAGCGATAAACACCATCTTAGCACCTTATGTAGTTAGATACCACTTGAAAAAGCGCAAACATAACTAGAAACCTCGTGAGATCAACATTATAAGCAAGGCTCTAGTACCACTTTGAAAAACATGAAGCAAGAGAGATCTAACTACTTCCTATTCATGCTAGTACTTCAATACACCATTCAATTGTATACTAGCAAAACATCACACACGCAAAGTATCGGAGAAAAAGAAATGCATAACTATGCATCATACATATGAAGTGCACAAGGAAATGCAACATTCATGTTTAAGAGCTTGCTCCCCCTACTTGTGTGCTCAAAATTTTAGTTGATCCCCTTCTTTTATCAAATTCTCCTCTTTTAGGTTTTCTCACTTTGTGAACAACATTTTTCTCCCCCTTTGGCACCAATGACCACAAGGGACTAACTTTAGAGAGATTATCATGTTGAATTATGGGGTGAGGATCAAGTTTGTGATTCAACCTAGATTGCTTGCATAAATAAAATGCTTCAGTTTGATCCAAGGGCAAGCTTCTTCACACCTCACTAGAAGGGTTATCATGCACCATGTTGAAGCAAATATTTAGACAAGTTTTCTAGATTAAACACTTAGGATCACAAGCTGCTCAAACAAGTTATATGCTACCACTAGATCATACAAGTCATGGAAACAATAGTGGCACCATATAAACTTCAAAGTCATTTGATTTTCATGAATGAGCCTAGAACATAAGAAATCATGACTAGATGCACTAAACATGTCCTTAGTATAGAATGTATGACATGTCAATCAACTGTACCTTGGGGCTCAAAGGAGAGGCATGTCATAACATTGGGGTGCATCAACTCATGTTGGAGAAATCAATTATGTTCAACTCATTCTTTAGCTTGTGAAATCTCTTCTCATCAAGTGGCTTGGTGAATAGATCGGCTAGTTGATCTTCGGTGCCCAGACTCTCAATTGCAATGTCACCTTTTTGTTGATGATCTCTAATGAAATGATGACGGACATCAATATGCTTTGTTCTTTGATGTTGAACCGGATTGTTGGTTAGCTTCACGGCACTTTCATTGTCACATAGCAATGGCACATTCTTAAAATTGATTCCAAAATCCTTCAATGTTGCCTTCATCCACAAGATTTGTGCACAACAACTACCCGCGGCGATGTATTCGGCTTCGGCGGTAGATAGTGCAATACTATTTTGCTTCTTGGATGACCATGAGACAAGTGATCTACCCAACAATTGACAAGTCCCGGAAGTGCTCTTTCTCTCCACTTTGTCACCGGCATAGTCAGAATCCGAATATCCAACTAGCTCAAAGCTTGCACCTTTGGGATACCATAATCCAACATCTTGTGTATGCTTCAAATACCTCAATATTCTCTTTGTTGCCTTCAAATGACTTTCTCTTGGTGAGGCTTGAAATCTTGCACACATGCATACACTAAACATTACATCGGGCCTTGATGCCGTCACATAGAGTAGGCTACCAATCATTGATCTATATAGCTTTTGATCCACCATGTTGCCACTCTTGTCACTATCCAAACTTCCACTAGTGCCCATTGGGGTTGTAATGCCCTTTGCATCTTCCATGCCAAACTTCTTGAGCATATCTTTGATGTACTTGGTTTGGCTCACAAATGTTCCTTCCTTCATTTGTTTGATTTGAAGTCCAAGAAAGAAACTAAGTTCACCAATCATTGACATTTCAAATTCCTTTGCCATCATTTTTCCAAACTCATCACAATAATGTTGATTGGTTGATCCGAAGATGATATCATCAACATATATTTGCAACACAAACAAGCCTTTCCCAATCTTCTTGGTGAATAGTGTTTTATCAACTTTGCCCATGACAAATCCTTTGGATAGCAAGAAGTCCCTCAATCTTTCATACCATGCTCTAGGTGCTTGCTTCAATCCATACAAAGCTTTCCTTAACTTGTACACATGGTTGGGTTTCTTGTCATCTTCAAAACCGGGAGGTTGCTCCACATACACCTCTTCTTGAATGTACCCATTGAGAAATGCACTCTTCACATCCATTTGATATAGCTTGATATTGTGAGCACAAGCATAGGCAAGTAAGATCCTAATTGCTTCCAATCTTGCAACCGGGGCATAAGTTTCACCAAAGTCAAGACCCTCTATTTGTGTGTAACCTTGAGCCACTAGTCTTGCTTTGTTTCTTACTACTATCCCATCTTGATCTTGCTTGTTGCGAAAGACCCATCTTGTTCCAATGACATTATGATCCTTAGGCCTCTCAACTAGTTCCCATACTTCATTTCTCTTGAAGTTGTTGAGCTCTTCATGCATTGCATTTACCCAATCCGGATCTCTCAATGCTTTATCAATGTCCTTGGGTTCTTCCATTGACACAAAAGAAGAGTGAGCACAAAATGATGCCAATCTTGATCTAGTTTGAACTCCCCTTTGTATGTCACCAATGATGGAATCTAATGGATGGTCTCTTGCAATGTTAGTTGGTTGAAGCACTTGGACTTGATTGCTTGGATGTTGATGTTGATCATGAGTTGGAGATGATGAACTAGCCACTTGTTGATCTTGTTGCACTTGAGATGATGTACTAGCTTGATTTTACATTAGAGAACCACTAGCTTGTGTAATTGGACTTTGGAGCACTTGATCTTTGTTGTCATCCACATCAATCATTTGCTTTGGCCTAATATCACCAATATCCATATCTTTCATAGAATTGGTCAATTGAGTTCCTCTCACATCATCCAAGTTATTTTCCTCATCTTGAGAGCCATTTGTTTCATCAAACTCAACATCATGAACTTCCTCAAGTAAACCACTAGCCAAATTCCAAACTCTATAAGCTTTGCTAGTAGTGGAGTAACCAAGTAAGAATCCTTCATCACATTTCTTCTCAAACTTGCTTAATCTAGAGCCCTTCTTCAAGATGTAGCATTTGCAACCAAATACCCAAAAGTATGCAATGTTGGGCTTTCTTCCATTTAAGATCTCATATGGTGTCTTCTCTAGAAACTTGTGGCAATAGAGGCGGTTGCTATAGAAGCAAGCCGTGTTGATTGCTTCGGCCCAAAATAAATGACTCACATTATACTCATTCAACATTGATCTTGCCATATCAATCAAAGTTCTATTCTTTCTCTCAACTAGGCCATTAGATTGAGGTGTATACTTAGCCGAAAATTGATGTTTGATTCCAAGCTCATCACATAGCTCATCAACTCTTGTGTTTCTAAACTCACTTCCATTGTCACTTCTCACTTTCTTGATTGTGGTCTCAAACTCATTTTGTACTCTCTTGATGAACTTCTTGAATATGTCAAATACATCACTCTTGTCCACAAGAAAGAATACCCATGTGTATCTAGTGAAATCATCCACAATCACAAAGCCATACTTGTTGCCACCAATGCTTGTGTATGTAGTTGGCCCAAATAGATCCATGTGCAACAACTCAAATGCCTTGAAAGTACTCATAATGCTCTTCAATGGATGAGTGTTGCCCACTTGCTTTCCGGCTTGACATGCACTACATAGCTTATCTTTCTCAAATGTGACATCCTTCAAGCCTCTAACTAAGTCATGCTTCACTAACTTGTTCAATTGCTTCATGCCAACATGACCAAGTCTTCTATGTCATAACCAACCCATACTTGATTTGGTGAGCAAGCATGTTGAAAGTTGAGTGTCACTAGCATTGAAATCAACCAAGTATAGATTCTCATATCTAAAGCCCTTGAAGATCAGATTAGAGCCATCAACACTAACTATCTCCACATCATCAACACTAAATATGCACTTGAAACCTAGATCACACAATTGAGCAACCGAGAGAAGATTGAAGTTCAACTTTTCAACTAGGAGCACATTGGAAATACTATGATCATTTGAGATTGCAATCCTTCCAAGAGCCTTCACATCACCCTTGCTATTGTCACCAAATGTGATACTATCAATGCCACTATCATTTGATTTGAGAGAGTTGAACATTCTTGAATCACCGGTCATATGTTGAGAGCACCCACTATCAAGCACCCAATGCCTTCCTCCGGCCTTGTAATTTACCTACAAAATAAATTAATGTTTCTTAGGTACCCATACTTGTTTGGGTCCTTGGAGGTTAGTAACTAAGCTATTTGGTACCCAAATGGCCTTCTTCTTTGGACCCACAATTGGTGTACCAACAAACCTAGCATGCACACCTTTCTCACCCTTGGTAAGTACATAACAAGAATCAAAAGGAATGTAATCTATTTTAGCATGAAACTTATTGTTGTTCTTGTTCATTTTATTACAATTAATCTCTAGATGCCCAACTTGCTTGCATCTATTGCAATAACGACCATTGCTCTTCACAAAGCGAGACTTTGGAGTAGCAAAGGCTGCCTTGCCTTTCTTGGGAGTATAGCCCAAACCCTCTTTGTTAAGAGAGAACCTTTGGCTACCCAAGCATTTTAGCAAGCGGGCATCCCCACCATAGGCATTGCCTAATGCGCGGGTGAGATCATCCACCTCTCTCTTGAGAGTCTCATTCTCAACCACAAGTGATGAATTACTAGTAGTAGAGGTAGAGTTGGTTGTGGTGGATGATGATGAGCTACATGAAGCATTAGTAGGACCAACAAATAAAGAATCATCAATAATATCACATGTTAGTCCAATATCACAAGTGACAATCACTTGCTCCTCCTTAGCTTCCTTCATGAGCTTCTCCAACTTGAGGTCCTTCTCCTTGATGAGCTCAAGTAGAGAGGAGTGGGCTTCCTTAAGCCTAGTGTGAGCAACTTCAAGGTCCTCGTGGTCTTCCTTTAGATACTCACGAGAGGCCTCTAGCTCATCAAAGGATTTCCTAAGAGCTTTGAGCTCTTGTTCAATTCCTTTGCACTCCTTACTCTTTTTGAGAGCAACAAGCTCCTCCATCAAGGCATCATTTTCATTGCTCTTAGCAATGAGCTCTTGTTCCAAGATTTTGTATTTCTTGGTGGTCCTCTTGTAGCCTTTGCTCATTGGATCTATTATGCCCAATAGATCATCCTTGGAGTAGTCCTCATCCTCCTCATCATCACTCCTACAATCATCACTAGCACAAGAATCATCATCACTATCATCATATTTTACCTTGGTAGGCTTGGCCATAAGGCATGTCAATGTAGTGTCGAAGATGGATGACTTGTTGGAGAGGGCGATGCTTGCAATGGCTCGCCGAGTGGTCCTCTCATCATCACTAGAGCTATCATCATCACTATCGGAGTTATCACTATCCCAAGTGACCACATAGCCACCACCTTTCTTCTTCTTGTTGATAGTGAAGCTCTTCTTTTCTTTCTTCTCCTTCTTGTCCTTCTTGTTCTTCTTCAACTTCAACTCCCCATCATGATATCTTTTGTCTTCATAGGGGCACTTTGCCACTACATGATCGGGGCTATTGCAATTGTAGCAAAGCACCTCCTTTGCCTTCATGAAATCCCTTCTCTTCCTTGCACCATATCCTTTCTTCTTCATGAACCTCCCCATCTTGTGCACTAGGAGGGCCATGGTTTCATCATCGAACGGATCATCATCATCACTCTCCACCTTGTTCTTGCCCTTAGAAGATGAAGCCTTGAATGCAATGGGCTTCTCTTGCTTGACCTTGGTCTCCTTCTTCTCTTCTACCTCATCTTCATCATCATTGTATTGGGCATCGGTCATTATATCTCCAAGCACATTGGTTGGTTTGACCTTGTCCAATCCCTCTCTAAAGATCATTCTTCTCAAGGTGGCAAACTTCTTGGGTAAGCACATCAAGAACTTGTGTGAGAAGTCCTTGTCCTCAACCTTCTCTCCAAGCCCCTTGAGATCATTGACAATGACTTGGAGCCTATAGAACATCTCCGGGATGGATTCATCATCCTTCATCTTGAACGTGGAGAACTTGTCCTTGAGCATATATAGCTTGGCACTTTTTACCGTTGAAGTGCCTTCATATGTTTCTTCAAGCCTTATCCAAAGCTCATTTGCCTTTTCAAGATCTTTGATTTGCTCAAATACTTTGTCATCAATGGCACGGTAGATTGTGTCAAGTGCCGCCGTGTTGCATTGTTTGTTGATGCGGTCATTTGGAGTGAGATTTTCTTCATCAAGGATGATGTATCCTTCATTAGTCACATCCCAAACCTTCTCATGTATATTGCCTAGATATTGCTTCATCTTCCTTTTCCAATGACCAAAGGAAGAGACGCCATCAAAGAATGGAGGCTTGCCATTAACATGGTTGAACATAACTTGAGCCATCTTGCACCGAGGTTGTTAAGCCTTGCAGACGGTGACCACGGCTCTGATACCAGTTGAAAGGTCTTGATGGCTAGAGGGGGGTGAATAGCCTTTTAAAATTTTCTACAAAGACAAGCTAAACAAGTTTATCAATACAACAAATAGCGCGATGCGAGTTTTGCTTAGCCTACGGGGTGTTTGCAAGCCACCTATCCAATTCACAATTCTAGTATTGGCACTCAACCGCACAAGTTAAACCGAGAAGGTAACTACAACTACAACTAGCAAGCTACACAAAAGAGCTACTCTAGCAAAGCAAACTAGCTAGCAAAGATAACTAAGAAAGTAATGCGGAGTTGAGTTAGGAGGGTTTCACCGAGGGGCGAAGTATTGAGCCAACCAATATGATCAACAATGAATACCAAAACAACCGAACACCGGGATCAATCAATCACAATATGAAAGTGATGACACGAAGATTTATCCCGAGGTTCACGTGCTTGCCGGCACGCTAGTCCCCGTTGTGTCCCTCTTCACCACGTGGTTCGTTGGCTAATCGGTCTCACACCGAGCCTCTCAAAAGGCGCCACAAGAACCTACCAAATGGCAAAAGGTTGCAATGACACGAGCAATTCACTAATGTTGCCTTTGGCACTTCGCCGAGGTAGGCACAAACCCCTCACAATCACCGGAGGTGGCCAAGAACAATCACCAACTCTTGCCAACGCCTCCAAGCTGCTCCAAGCCGTCTAGGTGGCGGCAACCACCAAGAGAAACAAGAATCCCACAGCAAATCAACCACCAAGTGCCAACTAGATGCTATCTCACAATGCAAATGCACTTAGATCACTCAATCTCACTTCGAATATGCAAAGAAGCAAGAGAGATGAGTGGGAGGGGAGTTGCTTAGCTCAAAGTGCTCACAAGTATGTCAAATGTCCAAGAGTGAGAGCCTTGAGCCGACCAACGAGTATTTATAGACGTACCCATTCGAATATAGCCGTTAGGAACGAGATCCAGCTGAAATCGCGCTGACCGGACGCGCTGGTCCGACTGACCGGACGCGCCGGTCGAGTAACGGCTAGTTTCACGAAGCACTGACCGGACGCGCCGGTCGCAACGACCGGACGCGCTGGTCACGACCGGACGCGCCGGTCCCGTGACTGACCGGACGCGCTGGTCAACCCTGAGTCGCGCAAAACGAACCAGCGACCGGACGCGCTGAAGAACTGACCGGACGCCACAGTGCCCGCGTCCGGTCGGAGTCCAGTAAGCTCCCTGGACGACCGGACGCGTCCGGTCGCCTGTGACCAGACGCGCCTCGCGTCCGATCAAACAACTGAAAACCGCGCAGACACTGGACACTGACCGGACACGTCCGGTCAAATAGTGACCGCGTCCGGTCCAGCGTCCGGTCACCACTGTGACCTCCGTTCGCTTCCGTTTGATTTCCGTTTGATTTTCGACTTCCGGCGTAGTAGAAAATAGGCATTTCATTTCCCCGAAATCGCCTGAATCCCGCGCTCGCACGCTCGGCGGGAGGGAGCGAGGACCCCAAACCCTCTCTACCGCTTAAACTCCAACGCCATCGCAAATGTGCTAACACCACCAAGTGATCATGTCAAGTGTGAGTGTGTTAGCATTTTCACAATCATTTTTTGAGGTGTTATAAGTTCTATCCAAATGCATATGATTATGAAATGCACACCTAGAGGCACTTAGGAGTTCAATAGCCGCGTCATTCCCCTCTTTATAGTACGGCTATCTATCCTATAATGTAACCACACCCACTAGGTGTCTTGGTTACTAAAACACAACCCTTAAGCATATACCTTTGCCTTGATCACGTAGGGTTGCGTCCAAATCCAAGTGTGGCCATCATGATCACCATGTCCATCTTGCCACCAACCTTGGAATGTACTAATCCTCATATGCTACATACAACTTAGGCATAGGATTAGTACTTAGGCATTGTCACTAATTACCAACACCAAACATAGAGCTTTCACCTCCAGATAGTCAATTGATCAAAGAATGAATAATTGGTGATTCTGTTATAACTATTCTATCTTACAACCACCCAAGAACTTGGAAAAGCTATACGCCCCATATGAATCAAGGTAAAGGGTGGATAAAAATGCCAACTTATTTGAATTATGGAAGAATACTTTGTTATAGGAATGGCATTTATGAGATATACTCGGCATAGTAGCAACTCCTGATCAACAACCAAGTACTTAGCAATTTGCTCAGGATAAGCAAATGTTAAGCTTGGGGGATTTGTTGGCGGTCTTTAACGATAATACCCGACCACAAATTACTATCTAAAATAGGAGAAATAAACAAACTTTTGACACATATGCATTTACTTTTGACGTAATTCCACTTGTATTGGAAGAAACATGTTTTGCAGGGCACACATTTGAATACAAGTGGAAAACAAAGGAAAAGGCGCATAACAGAAAACGTAAAGCAGAAGTGCGCAAGAGAAATAAATAGAAAAGCCCACCTACATGCCAAAACTAGGTTCGGCACCACCGGGGGAGCCACCTAAGCCCAGCCAGCAGCCCACCGGAGCAAGGTGGTGGCTAGCGGGGCCAGCCAGGGTGCGCTCACACCCCCAGCACCACCTCTCGGGCCCATATTGCTCTGGCGGTTGCATGGCGACATGCATAGGCAGTTTCCGGTCGTTTCCTAATTTGTCTACGCTAAACCGACCATCAACCACTATAAGAAGAGGGGTGGAGTTCTCCTTCAAGACACACATCATTTGAGCCACTACACCTTCACTTCTCTACTTGTACTCTTTTTGTTTATTAGTATTTGGAGCTAGCAAGAGCTATCAAGGAGAGCTTAGCTTCTAGGGAGAAAGAGAGAAAACTTGGTATGAATACAAAGAGAATTTATTCCAAAGTCATGCTCTCATATTATAAATATAGTTGTGCTATAGAATTAGAGCATAGTTCTCATATTATAATCTTGACATATGAACTAGTATATAGTTTGTGTGTTATGATCTTAACATGTGCAACTTTATGCTTAACCATTCATATGACTTATATGAGTAAAACTAGAGCTAGGAGTGAGGTGGCGGTTTGTTGTTCCTTTGGGTTTGCCCATATTCTTGCTTGTCGATCCATAGGGTTGGAGTCTTAGGGGAATATGGGTAGTTTCCTTGTACATGGGCGTGGTCCTTGGGTGCACGGGAACCTTCGAATTTGACGGTACCTCGGTTGAGGGGTGGGCGATGGGTGGTGACAGCCCTATCCATCCCTCATAATCCCCCATGTTCGGTTATTATGTAGGAATTTTAAAGTCTCTCGCGCTTACTGGTAGACCAGTGCTTGGAGATCTTCCTGTCCATCTTATACTTAGTTCTAGCTCTAATCATGTAATTTGTATGATCATCAACTGTTCTTTGCACAGCTATATTAGAACAAGCTTGCTCTACTTAGGAACATTCTTTTATTCTTTATTTCCCTTTTATACTTGAGGTTAGCCCAAGTGTGTGTCCACTATCCTTGAAATACCGTTTTTACCCCTGTCATGAATTATTGGTTTACTATGCAAGTGAAATGCTATAATTGTTAATTCTAAATGCTTTCAGGTGAAATGCTATAACGATAGATATGTGCACTTGCGGATATTAATTCTATAATTGTTAAGAACTATCGTGGTTGATGTTTCTTAGTGGTATTGCTAAGGTTTACCAAATCTTAGTGATAGTGCTAACAAATGCCCACTAGCATTTCTAGTGCCACTGCCATGGATGGATTTTATCTCCAATCTTGGTAGTGACGCTAAGAAATACCAATAGTGGTTCATCGTGCCTTCGGGTGTACCCAAGTCTTTTACTTGTCGATCCATAGGGTCAGAGTCCCAGGGGGATTTGGGTGGTTTCTATATACATGGGCATGGTGCTCGGGTATGGAGAGACAGGTGAATGCATTGTCCTTCTCCATGGTTGAGGGGTAGATGGTAGGTGGTGACAACCCTATCCGTCCCTTGTATTCCCCCACATTCGTTTAGGGTGTAGGAGTCTAAATTAGCACATGAGGATGCTGGCAGACCCGTAATCGGTGGCCTCTCAACCTGCTTCATACTTAGCACTAAAATTAATTATGTAACTTATATGATTATCAACTAATCTTTGCACGACTATATTAGACCATGCATGCTCTACTTAGGATTATCCTTCTATTCTTTATTTTCCTTTTATCTTTGAGGAATGCCCAAGTGTGTGTCCACTATCTTGATTATACTGTCTTTACCCCTATGTTAAGCATTGGTCCACTTTGCAAGTATATTATCGAGCTCATATCCATACAAGACTCTTAATCAATTAATGCATTCCTTTGGGATAATATAAATATGATACCCTAAATACTTCTAGGTGAAATGCTATAATGATAGCTCTGTGTGCTTATGAATAAATATCTAAAACAGTTAAGGAACTATCAAGGCTTTACCTAGTGATGTTGCTAATTATTAGTAATGTTGCTAAGTATTGCAATCACTCATTCCTGGCACCTTTACTGAGGATGAATTCTATCTCATACTTGGTGATTGCGTTAAGAAATACCAACACCCATCCATCTAGGCACCGATGGTAAAAAGCTTGTTATGTTTGTCGTTTTCTTTCGTGCGTCGGGCATCGGATGAGTTGGCGGTGATAAACAGTCTACCGCCGGGCCGGTGCATGATCCGGTGGCGAAGCCCAACAAATTGATCACCGTTGGATCATACGCTGAGTTGGCGGCGAAAACGCTCATCACCACCAGTTATTAGACCATAAGGGGCCACTTGGCCTACCCGGCAGTGATACGTATCACCGCCGGTTATTCCAAAACTGTTGGTGAAAGTCCCGACGTTGAATAAACTTTTTGTTGTAGTGAATTCACGTTGCTAAAAAGCATCTTTTGTTTCTCGTTGCATATTCTATTTATCAAGTTTCAGTTCATGATCATAATTAATTGAGCACT